>WEIT01012742.1:278866-321803 GCA_013389985.1 Dryoscopus gambensis | reverse complement strand
CGCCCCAAGTTCGGGAGTTGGGGGGGCCCCGGGGTGCCCCGAAGGAGGCGGCGAGGGGAGCTCAGGGGTTGCAGGGGGTGCCTAGGGGGCTGTGATCCATGGAGGGATGTGTGGCGAGCAGGGGGTACTCCGGGAGCTGTGGTCCGTGGGATGTGTGGGGAGCAGCGGATGCTCTGGGAGCCGTGCTTCATGGAGGGATGTGTGGGGAGCAGGGGATGCTCCAGGAGCTGTGCTCCATGGAGGGCTATGTGGGGAGCAGGGTATATTCTGGAAGCTGTGCTCCATGGGGTGTATGGGGCGCAGGGAATGCCTCGAGGATGTGATCCGTGGAGGGATGTGTTGGGAGCAGGGGATGCTCCAGGAGCTGTGCTCGTTGGAATGTGTGGGGAGCAGGGGATGCCTGGGAGATGTGATCCATGGAGGGATGTGCTGGGAGCAAGGGATGCTCCAGGAGCTGTGCTCCATGGAGGGATGTGTGTGGGCATGGGGAATACTCCGGGAGCTGTGCTCCTTGAGATGTGTGGGGAGCGTTGGGGTGCACTGGGAGCCCTGGAGGTTGTGCTGCATGGAGCGGCGCATGGAATGCTGTGCCTCGCGTTGTGGCGCAGGGGATGCCCCGGGGGCTGTGGTAGATGGAGGAATGTATGGGATGCCATAGGGATGTGCTGGGAGGAGGGATGTGTGGGCTGTCCTGGGCCGCGGCGTGGTGCATGGGATGCTCCAAGAGCTGCGCTTGGTGGAGGGACGTGTGGGATGCTCGGTGGTGCGGGGGATGCACTGGGGCTCTCCGCTGTGTGGAGGCGTGTGAGAGGTGCTCTAGGTTGTGCTGGGGGCACTGGGGCTGTGCTGTGTGGAGGGCTGTGGGGTGGTGCTGTGGGGGGCGCAGCACTGGGGTGATCTGTGTGTGTGTGTGGAAGTCCCTTCGGTCCGTGCTGTGGAAGAGGACAGTGTTGGGTGGACTGGAGAAGTGGTTGTGAGATTCCAATCTCAGTGAGGGGCTGGGACATAGGATGGGAGGGGCTGTTGGATTGGGAGTGAAGACTGTCCTGGGAGAAAGAAGCTGATGTAAAATTGGGGTGGGAGCTGCGTGTGTGAACTCTGTGGCTGAGCTGAAGTGAGGGGCTGGGGCACGGAGATGCACAGGAGGGATGTGGGGAGTGGGGTACAAGGTGAAACACGCAGTGAGAGGGTGGGAGATGGCGTACGGGAAATGAGATCACCTGGGACGTGCTGTGAG
This sequence comes from Dryoscopus gambensis, assembly GCA_013389985.1. NCBI lineage: Eukaryota > Metazoa > Chordata > Aves > Passeriformes > Malaconotidae > Dryoscopus > Dryoscopus gambensis. The sequence goes on along the minus strand of WEIT01012742.1, from coordinate 320,566 downwards.
GAAGGGATGAGGGGCTGTGGTGCTGGAAGTACTGAAATATGGGCGTCTGCAGGAAAAAATGTGGAGAACTGGGTGAAGAAATGAGTATGAGGTTTGCTGGGGAGAATGATACACAAAGGGAAGCATGTGAGTAGTTGGGACTTGAGTCATTGTAAGAAAGAGATATGGGAGTGGGATTGTGGTGTGGGGAAGCATTGGGAGCCAGAATATGGGGTAGGAAGTGCTTTCAGCATGAGGGAGGCGGTGCACATGGTCATGAGGGAAATTGTAGGGCTCCAGAGCTGGGAAGCAGTGAAGATAGATCAGGAGAGCAGGAATGCAGGGAAGCTAAGCCTATAGCATCAAACTGGTAGGTGGGATAGTTGTGCAAGAGGAGTTTGTGGGATACTAAGGGTGTGGGAGGGGATCTTGTAATAGGGATTGTGGAGAAGAGCAGTTTCTGACAAGGCAGTTTATTTGGGAGGATTCCTACTAGGTAGAGGAGAGGCTGTGTGTGTATGCATGAGAGGGAGTCTGTGCTCTGGCTGGCTGCAAAGGGGGATGAGAGGCTAAATCTGTAGAAACACTGCGAGTTTCATGAGGTTAAGGGTTGGATGATGAGGAAAAAAAACGATCAGTGGAGACCCCAAATGCTTAGGGAAGTGGTGGGACAGGTGGATACATGCAGGCAGCGAGGTTTCACCTCTAGGATGAGAGAGAGAACCCTGTTTTTCTGTGTTGTCCAGCTTCCTGTCCCCAAGTTCTCTGTGTAGGTGATGGGACTAAAAAGGCCTCTGAAGATGATGGAGTGTTTGAGATGTGGAAGGTGGATGTTACTCAGGGAGAGTAGACAAAGCATGAGGAGACAGATGGGAAGAATCTGATGTGACAGTCACTTGTGGGTTGCTATTTGGGTGTAAAATATTAAGGTGGGATGATTACATGATTAGTGGTTTAATAGTAAACTACATGAGAAATCAGAAAATCGTCATGCAGCAAAGAAAGTATGAAATAAGTGTCAGCTGGGAGCTGGCTATGGAGTGATTCAAAGCCCACCAAGGTGAAAGGGAAGATGCTTTTATTCTTCAGATGCCAAACCTAACGTGGACTCTGAAGTTGTCTGGAAATAAATACCCATGAACCTCACTTTTGGGAGAGGAACATCATGTCTGGTCGCCCTTACCTGTTAAAGTACTGCCTTCTCCTTGGTCTGTGCAGAGGAGAAAGGCTTGTGCCAAGTCAAGTTTGTTTCCTTAAGCCTCCCTGTTGGTGACTGGTTGCTCTTCTGTCAAAACACAGTTGGAGGAAGCGGGGGAGACAGCTCTCTCAGCTTTTAGGGGCTCCAGTAACATTTTTATTTTCCTTGAAAGTATTTTGTCCTTGACTTTGGTATGAAAAGCCTACACAGACATAGGATGCTCTGAAGCATCCTTAAATGTATCAAGTTTTAAAAGCATGAGGAAAAAAAGTGATGTTGATTTTTTTTTTTTCCCTTCTGTCTCATTTGGTTATTTGATCGGTGATTGCTCGAGATATTACAAAAACAAACGTTGGAAAGCTAGGCAAGGCGTTATATGAAATCAAATAAAAGGGTATGGAATGAAAGAATTAAGGTACCTGAACAGCTTTATTCCCACTTCTTTTTGTTTACCTCTCTCCTGCTTCCTGTGAGGTCTGTAATGGCCAGTTTCTGGTTGAAGTGGGGCGTTACAGGTGTGGAACTGGGGGAGCTGAACAGGGGCACACGCACAGAGTCGTTTTGTGTCCATCCTACGGCAGAGGAGCCGTGCTTGCAGGAGTGCAACGCGCCTGCATCCCACGGCACAGGGATCTGCTTTCTTGCCTGAACTACAGGGGTTGTTTTCCTGAGGTTTTATAGCCATTTTGGACAAGTTGGCATGATGGCTCTGTTACGCGGTGTGGATTTTTTTTTTCTTTTAACAGTGATCTCCAAAGAGATTATTTTTAATGAATGTGTCCTTTTTTTCTTACTCAGTGCAGAAAAATGGCTCAAGGGCTCATATTCTTTCCCTGTCTCCCTTGCTGGCCTCTCCTCAAACAACAAAAGAAAGGCATCTTTCTTTTTTTGACTTGGAGTTAGCAACGATGTTAGTTTTGGGATTTTGGAATTTTCTCAGTGAGGCGAGTGTGTTTTTGTTTTGTTTGGTTTTGTTTTAAAATCTGGGGTTTTTTGGGTCGGGATTTTATTGTGGAGAGGGGTCTGGGGATCTTGGGTCTCACTGCACTTGTGTGAACTCTTAACACCTTAATTGAAGGGGTGGAGATGCTGAATCACTAACAAAGACCTCCTTTATCCAAAATGTTAATCAATCATTGACGTTAAATAAGTGTGAACAAAACCAAGCAAAAAAAACCCCCACCCTAAACAAGTTTTTGTGTAAGTCCCCCTCCCATTCAGCTGCTCATCTCTGGTCAGGTTAACGTGATAAATTCTTTCAGAGACGTATTTTGTGTCTGTGCACTTGGTTTTTGCAATGTTTGGTAAAATTCTGTTTACGATTTCCCAGTTTAGTTTTCCCAATACAGATTATTTAGTGCCTAGATATTTAAAGATGTTCTGGGAGAAACTGTGATTTGCTCTGGTGTGGGGGAGTAGCTGGACTATGATGATACTGTTGAGACCATCTTTTTGTGGGCTTGGGTGTTGGTTTTTTTTGTTTTTTTTTTTTTTTTTCTTGTTTGTTTTGGGGAGGAATTTTTGCCTTTCTCTCTTGTGATCAGTTAATTTGTTTATTGGTCAACACAATCTTCTAAGCTAGGCAGGACCTGAATTTTAATGTAAGAGAAAATAAATAGGTTTCTGTTCATACAACCAGAAACTTTGTAGCTCCCTTCTGTATATTATGAATACAAAGGGTGTGGACTCTGTCTTCCCTGTGATTTCCCCCTCCTTCCCCCCATCTTGCATTTCATCTTTACAGTTCATGTGCTTGGATTGTTTTCAGTTAGGGTTAGTCCACCACCAGAGAAACTGCATTTGTCACCAAATATCCAAATATAGAAACCGAGGCGACTATAAGCCACAAGGCTAAAATATTCATATACTACAGCTTTTCTGAGCAGTTTATATGTTTGATGTGAATAAGAGTGGAGTACCTTTGATCCATATTTCCCAGCTATTCAAAGGCTTGCGACTCTGCAGCGCACTGACTTCCCATACCTATTTCTACGTGTTTCTTTCTAGATGTTGTTTTTTCCTCTGAGTTCTTGACATGCTGTGTCAATTCTCTTGCCTTACAAACTGTGCCTATGGCTTAGGAATTTTGCTGGTCTTTTATAAATTCAATAGGAAAAAAACCAAACCCCAAACAACAACTTTATCCTGTGAAGCAATTGCACTCAAGTGAGTATTCAAACTAATTCCTATCTTAAATGTGGGCTCTGCTACCTTGCAGGGCTTCATCTCTTCTGCTTTGTAGAAGTTCGTCAGAATTTCTTCACAGCAATGCAGGCAACCTTCATAAAATCCTTCTGACTAGTTTGTGGCCTTGGACTTCACAGAAATCTCTGTGCCTCGCTAAGGTCTGTGGTCTGTTTACATAGATATGAAGTCCTTTAACCCAGCAAGTTTTGCTGTGGGCTTGGATTTCCCGCTTAGAAGCTCTGCTGGAGTCCCTCTAGTCTTCCTGCTGGCAAAATAAAGGTGTTAACTCAGGTTTTCAGAGCAATTTGTGAATGGAAGATGTCATTGCTGAATTTTTGTTTGAGCACTGCTTTGCCTATTGAATTTAAAAGAGCTTTCTCCTACATACCCCTACTTGTCTGTTAGGGTTTTTTTTTTTTTTTACAGTTTTACAAGTTTAATTGTTTTGGAGCTTGACCTCCTTTGTTGTCAGGACTATACAAGTCCAGAAGAACAGGAACTTTATTCATAATTAGGAAGTCCAGATAATCTTGAAGAACTTGAACAAAAAAAAGTCGATCTGTTGGGAAATTTCTGAAGGGTTGCCATGCAGGGCCATGCAGGCTCACAAATGCTGGTTAGCAACAATAGGTGACATTTTAATGTGCTGAATCCAAGTGAACTGTTTCGGTGTTGACTTTTGATTTATATTTTTGAGGAAGCCGGGGTGTGCTTTGCGACTGCACCCTTACCTGTGGGCCAAGCTGCCCTCTGTTCCTATTCCTGTGAGCACGTCCTTCAGTGCTAGAGCTGGCTTTTGAGGAGTCCTTGGTGCTCATCTGTTTTGACTCTGCACCACCCTGCTGTGTGTGCTGGTGCTGCTGTTGGAGCAGCTGGATGCTGGAACGGATCAGGGAGCTGATCTGGATTAGAAGTAGCCTGGCAAAGAAATGATGATACTTAGCCTGCATCAGTTTGCCAAACTGGTTCACTGTTTGGCCACGGGCACATCAGACAGTGTGGTGCAGGGGTGGGAGTAAATATTGGTAGCAGCAGTTCTTTAAGCTGGCATTGCTGCCAAAAGGAATGCTCATCTAACTATACCCCAAAGAGTCTGCTAAACTTGCTAAATGTTTTTTACACCTGTTTGTTACAGCTTCCCTTGCCTGAGAACAGTTCCTCCAGCTTACCTTGTTCTTTTTGCCAAAAATCATCTCTGAACATATATGCAGCGTATCAAAAGAGAAGCCCTCTCTAAGAAGCTTTAAGCAGGGCCAACAGAAGAGTGTGGTTTAGCTATGGAAGAGTTTCTGCTGCTTCAAGACTTTCTGATGATACAGAACATGTACTGTAAATTGATGATAGACTAGTTAGTATGGTTGCAATTAAGCAGTGAAACTCACGCTGTGAGAATCTTGCTGAGGAGCAAAAATTCAACAAGAGTTAAAAAGCATCAGATGTCTTTAAGAATATGAAGAATATTCAATTATCGTAATCAGTGGCAGTAGAAATTTTGGAAGAGGTATTAAGCCTGTGGTCTAAACCTTCTTTTTTAGTCTGCTCTAGCAGTTGTGCTTCTATATCAGGTAAGGGAGGGATGGACTAGCCTGTTGTGCCTGGGTTTGCTGCAGGGTTCTCACACTCCTCTCTGGAAACTTGATTGAGAACCAGTGTATGAGATGTGCCATAGGCTTCTGGTTGGATCCTGGTGAGCCATCCTGAAATCTGGTCTGAGTTAATAAACTGTGGCTATCGTGAAGCTTCACAACTTCTTACATTTTCTTTATTCCTACTTCTGTGGGTTGTTCTTACCTACTCTTTTGCGGAGTTGAATCTGAGGGCTCTGGTTTTGATCTCCTTTGACAACACTAATTGGATTTATTTTAAATACTGTTATGAAATTGCAGTTAACTATATCTGAAGAATGAATGTTATCTCTTTAGAGAGATCCCTTTTTTTTCAGACAGACTTAAAAGCAGAAGTGAGATTTTCCTTGTCTGGCCTCCAAGAAGATGCTTGTGGAAAAGGGAAGGGAGATGAACAGTGGAACTGTAAGGTGGTTGGCCTGTTTGTTTTTTAAAGCCGAGGCAGAATCAATGAAATCCTTTTGAAGGAGGGAAAAAGGAAAGTGTCTTTTACCACTGACATGGTTTCTTTCAACAAAGAAAGATGGAGCAATGTCCTCTGAGATTTCACTGAAAATTGGGTGCTGTAGTCGTGAAAACAATTCTGGTTTTAAGTGCTCCTTAGTGGTACAGTCGATGGCATAAAGAGTGGATGATACACCCAATAATTTAGCTGCATATGGAATTGAGGGAGGGCTTGCTGTTTTCTGTATTGAGTTCAGAGCAGTTGTCGCTAGGCACAGATAGCCACGCAGCTGCCTGCTCAACTCCTAGCATTAGCAATTACTCTGAGCTGGGTGTCTTGTTTTCGTGGCTGTTTAGCCTCTTAAAAAAGCAGTGCCACTGTGTTTTTCCTCCTTTGCTTTCTGCTGGGGCTCTGTCTGCAAAGTAGCAGAGCAAGAGAGCTTTAAATCACTGACCCACCTTGTCACTGGATGGCCTCCGTGTGCCTGTGGTCGTCCTCTCTGCCTTCGGAACAAAGGGTGCAGATATCTGTTTTACCTTATCAGCGGGGTGGCTGGGGCCCACGGGCTTTAAAAGAGCCCGGGTTGCTTGGATTTGGTGGCGAACTTGAGAACAGAGCTTGGCTCTTAACGTGCCTGTGATTTATCTACTGGACCATGTTACTTACGCTCTACAAATTGCTTTAAGTCCATGAGTCTGCCTGTGTATGCTGTGTCAAGCTATCTGTGCCACCTTTGCAGTGTGTACAGAGTTGTGAAGACCTGAACAAAAATTCTGGTTTAGTGGTTCGCTGATAAAGACACTGGGTATGATCAAGCAGTGCAGACCATTTTTCAGGTTGCTCAGAGCTCTGCTTTCTGCATTTTGCTGAACTGACTTCTTCAGGTGTCTTGATATCACTGTTCCACTGCCTGTGAAATGGCAGCGTTTTATCTATGTACCAATCTGGATTTGTTTGAGGATTGATTAGAAATGTATTTGCAGTGTAATATAAAACCAAGCTGTAGCCTGCTGAGGTGAGCAGCCATAGCCTCACCAGAGAGAGCTGGTACAATGGACAGTCGAGGCAGTCCTAGGTATGGAGAAACTCTTTTCAGGACTTCTGCTAGTGGAATGGAAGTTTTTCCTCCACATTTTATATGTATGCATGAGAAAGGAGTAAAGAACTTCAGGTCAAAATGATTTGACAGCTCGTTAGCAAGAAAACACTTTCTTCTGCCTCTTCAAAATAGTAATTTTTTATATATATATATATATATGCATATATACAAAAAAAAATTTAACCTTCCTGTGCTTGGTGGATAGAAGGTTGAAACTGTCAGGCAAATAGCCACCATCCAGCAGAAATGCTTCTGAATGCTTTAGTGAAAGCCAGCTTTGATTTGACAGTTATGAGGCTTTGAAAATAGCGCTGTGTTTATACAGCACAGTAAATACTTTGAAGTGCGTTAGGCTGTGCTGTACATGCGTGGCTAACTAGAGGAATATTAAATGCCTACATCTTGTGTTGAGTGAGGGAGGATCCTGCAGCAACTGGAATTGCATGCTCCTCGTACTTCTATAAGATCGTGTCAAAGCAGTAGATTTGATAATAGACCTGATTATACAATTGCTTAATTTCTTGTCAAAATAACATTTTTACATGCAGTGTTCTGAGATCTTTGAGGTGACCTCATGTTATTTATCAAATGTCAGTTTTTCATCCCAGCAGCTTTGATATAATCATGTAGCATCGTGGAGTACTGGGTACATGTGGTTTTTGCTTGCTGGAGTTCTTTGAAGTGCCTTACTCCTTAGAAGAGTCATTGCTGCGTGGAAGATCCTACGTTTAACGCCTAAGAAGCAAGTATGGAATCACTGCACTGTGTCACCGAGGGTCGTGCTGCATCTCACATGCCTAATGTGTGTCTAAAGGCAAAGAAATGAGAGGTTCAGTGCACCAGGAGCAAGCACACCCTGGCACACAATTCACCCAGCAGTAAGCTGCAGGGGATGTAGTAACTCTTCAGCTCTGCTCCCGTGGGAATGCCAGCTTTGTGGTGCTGAGCTCCCAGGTGCTTGAGAACAGCAGGAGGGCTTGTGTAAAAGAGCAGAGCAGAGGGATGGCTGGTGGTGACAGTCCTGAACAAAAACTGGTCTGGCAGGCACTGCTGGAAGGTAGTGATGCTCAGGGGAGCCTTGGAAAAGTGCTCATTTGGGATGAGAGAGACCAGAGAGCTGTAAAGGTGAAGGTTAACATGAAGGAAGGTGCATGGCTCACCCCCAGCAATTCCGACTGGTGTGGTGTGCCATGTCCCCTTGCAGCAGAGTGGGGAACTGCTGCTTGCTCTAGCTCTGGGTTTTCCTCAGAGGAGCTCTGTCCTGTACTGACCCATCCCAGCCCCACTTAGCTTATGAAAACTGACAAGACTGCAGCCCAAGGAGTTACGCCTGAGAATTGCTTCTTATCTTTCATTCTGGAAGCCTGTTGAAGGGTTGCCGAAAGGGAAGGAAAAAGCACTTGGGGTTTTTTCCTGTGCTGGACTGATAGGTGACTTGTTTCTCCCAAGCCTTTTGTTTAAGCAGTGTGGTGTTAATACTTGTAGAAAAACCAGCTGCTGTCTCCTTGGTCCTGTCTCCCCAGCCCCTATTAACAGATTAGTTTCTAGAGAGTGGGCTGTTGGCAATCTCGATACAGGTGTCTTTTACCTGTGGTTGTTCATGCTGATGTCCCTACTTAGGTTTTTGAAAAACTAAACCCAGAGAAGTAAGGGGAAAGAGATTGCCTGTCCTAACTCCTGAAAAGTAAATGAAGTTTTGACAGAAGCCAAAGCTACAAAGGCAGCCCATGGAAAACTATCATTACCCATTGGACTCCTGCATGCAATGCTGACTGCTGAGGCTATTAACAGCTAGCATGGTATGGAAAGCTGGAGAAGCCTGTCATATATTAGGGAAATACTGTTCAAATGTTTCTTGAAAAATCCCTTATTGCTCGAGCTTTTGAGCTTTATCGGTGTTTAAAATAGCTGGAACTCCATGGCAGCCAGGCTGCTGCTCAGGTAAGCGACGCTCCACGTAGGGTGCTCCAAACTCCACTTGTAAAGTACATAGACTGCTCCCAGCACTGCTAACAGAGGTGGAGCTGAAGTGATGTTGGCAGCTGCGCTGGAGTGCGCCAGGGCTGAGCTGAGGTCAGCACGATGTCGTGACAGGGTGCGCGACGGCGTCCCCGACGCCCCGGCAGCGGCCTGGCTGACCCGCACCTGCCAATGCCACTGCTGCTGCTGAGGCTGAAACGGCAGGAACACTGAGGGCAAGTGTTCATAATGTTCCTGTACAGAACCAGATAGTCGTAGCTTAGGCTTTGAGGGGTTTTTAAAAGAATTTTTCTTTTGGCTTTTTCCCCAGACTGATTTCTGGAACTGTGTCAGAATCTGCCAAGAGCTTGTTCCAGTCCCAAGTGAACCAAGTAGTTCAAGTGTTTTTTACATAATACCAGATGGGAAATTGAAAAACTCTCAGTGTTTGTGTGCGTACACCTTGAATTTGATCACCTGCGTCCATAAGTGTCTGTCTCTTCCATTACTTTGGGGAAGGAGTTGTACAGAGTCAGAAGCTGTCTAGGACAGCCATTCATCCCACCTGGATTAATAATGCACTGAAGTGTTGTTAGATACATTGAAAATGAAGTTTAACAGGCATATAGTTGTCTGTTTGACAAGAAGTGTTAGTGTTATTCACAACTCTCAAAAGTTATGCCTATGAGACTAACGGGCAACGTGTCTGTTGCAAAAGACTATTTTAGAATGATTTTTTAAAGTACCTGAAAAGACTGATTACTTATACAGTCTTTATATCATGGCCACTGTTGGTTATCCGTGTGCTTGTCAGAAGGAAGAGAATAGTTGCCAGAGATACCATTTTCTGAGAAAAGGGGATGGTGACATGAGAAACTCATAAAACACTTAATTCTCTGAGCCTTTGGGTTTGTATCGTGCTTTGTCAGTGATTGTCTTCACTGGACATTTTAAGGATGTGGAGCAAAAGGTTGGATTTTCTGTGGCCTTTGTTGTTTTGAATGGACTTCAGGAGAGATTTGTTCTTTGGGAAAGGTCCACGAGTGCGGTGATAGGGGTTGGCGGGGAGTATGGGAGGAAGGATGTCTGTACTGTCTTATTTGAGAGATAGATGGGCAGGCACAGGTAGGCTCAGCACAGCTGCATTGTGTGACCACAGGTACTGCTTTTGCATGGGCCTGATTAAATATATTCTTACAGTTTCTGGGAGGCTTATCCTGTGGTCCTAAATTCTTACATTAAATGAAGCAACTCAAAGGAACTTCTCTCCATGTAACAGCGTAGAATCTTGCATGCCCTTTCCACGTCTGTGTCTGCAGGTCTTCAAGGTGCTAATTTTAAGCGAGCCTGTCTTTTCTTAGCCCCTTTCTCTGTCCTTCAGGGCTGGAGGTAGTTGTGTGCAATAACTTACTCATTTAGAGTTTACCGGTGAGGTGTTTACACACCACATGTACAGGAGAATGTATTTTCCCTGTGGAGGCTGCAGTGCTGCCTGGTGGAGATTGTGTAGCCCCCACCTTCATGTCACCTCAACTTATTTTGCTACAAGTTCTTGATTATTTTGTTTATTGAGAGTAATTTCTGGTATAAAACTGTGAGCAGAGAGGTTAATGCTGTGCAGACTTTGGAGTAGCAGTGATTTCTCTGATGTGGGTAAGATGGAATTCTTTGGGAGACTGTGAGGACTTTGTGTATAATTTTTTATTGTCAAGACATAAACACAGGAAAGTCCATACTGTTTCAGGATAAGTTAGGACCATCTACAAAGTGATGACCTGCTGCAAGTTGCTGTCTAATCAGCTTAGATGAACAAGTTATCTCTACCTACCCTTAGATATCCAAGTTACCTATCTGTAGGTACCTGAGGTGTTTTCTGCCCTTGTTTAAGAAAAAGGGCAGAGGGACCTGGCAGAAGATGGGCACAAATGTATTTCAACAAGCATAAGTCTGTCCATGCCTTTGCCATCAGTCAGTGCTGCCTCCTTTGTGCCAGTGCCCGTGAGCACATGGACACCTGGTGGGATGAAAAAGGAAAGTTGTCTCCTGAATATTATTCATATCTTATCTGGAGTTAGTTTTCAGATGTATTGCAAGTGCTGGAAGGGATAGAGTTGGATAGGCTTAGGCTGGTTGAAGTTGCTTTCCTGGGTCCAGCACAGAGCTGGTGTGCAGAAAGTAAGGTTGCATTTTTGACAGACCTATTTGAATGCTGATGGGTTTGATCCTAGTTGTGTTACAAGCATGTGCTTTTATCCATTCCTGGGAAAGGATAAGGAGGTAGAGGCAGATTTAAAGATGTATTTAATAGCCCTTGGTAGGGAGCCCTATCTAGAAATTTGGACTGGTTCAAGGGATTGAAGTGTCTTGTGTCCCTATATCCTCAAGTGTCATAGGGAGATGTATGGGGTGTAGAATACTCATGTCATTTTATCTATTTGCTTTTGCATTATCTTAAGGAAGTCTGACAGCTCAATAAAAGCATTGAATAACACTTCCTGTATCCTCCTTGTTTCCCAGTTGCTCTCCTTATCAATGAGGTGTGTAATCAAGTACTTTATTAAACAGCAGCTTATTAAAAAGTAACGTTCAGCTCAGCTGCAAGTGCGTAAAATAAGCAAATGCTCAGCAAGACTGGTAAGTGCAGCACGTGATGAAAACCAGTGGTGGCTCTTGGGTGTAGTGGAGTCACCTTTTGCCAGTGCAGCTGTTCTCCCTCTCATGTGGTTGAATGAGGGTCGGAGAAATTGGAGGTGCCCTTCCCAGTAAAATTGTGCTGAAGGAGCGCGTTGGCTGATTCATGGCCTTGCCTCACCTCTCAGGTCACACGGGGAATCCACTGGTGGAAGCACTTGCAGAAGTTTGCTTCCTGGTGGCTGTCAGGATCAGCAATTGCTCAAATACCTCCCACTGCTGCTGTTCTTGGTTCCTCCTAAAGCTTCTGTTCTTCCCTGAGAGTCTCTTACTCCGCTCTCTCTCCTTCCTTACGCACTCGGCTGTCACGGACACAATTCAGGGTGCAGGCTCAGCTTGCATTCAAAGTTATCATTTGTTTTCTGCAGCAGCAGGTCTCCAGCCTTTTTTCTTCTTCCATGCTCATTTTGAGCTCTCACCACCCTCAGTCCAGCACAGACTGACAGTCTCATAAAGGCCACGGGGAAAATAGCAGTGTGCTCTTTCTTGTATGCAGAGAAAGGTTTCTTGCCTTTAATGCTTCATGTCACAGTCAGGCCACAAGTCTGATACTTTTATCTACTTGGTATGCCTTTATTTCATCTCTCCACATTCTCCTTCTCAAAGAGGGAGAAAAGACTGAAGTGAATCAGTGATAACTGCAGCTATTCCTGCTGGAATAGCCATAATGCTGTACACCTCCAAGTACTTGACCACTTGTCACTATCAAGCTTCTTCAGCTTAAGGCCATAAAGTAGGAATTAGCTAGTTTGAATTTTTTTTTAACCTTCTATTTGCAGTACAGTAATATGGTGGCTGGTTTGTAGAAGTACAGGGGTGGTCCAAATACTTAACTGAAAGATAAACTAAGATGTACATTTGCATCTTGTTAATTACTCTGTGGTAGCTGTTTGTGTGCATGCTCTCAGCCTTTTGCTCTTAAATTCACTGTGAAACAAACTGTCTTGCGCTGACAGGGCTAAGACCATGCAGGTGAGCAGCAGAGATGGGACACTAGGGAATGGAATTACAGTGCAGTAACTGAGTAGCCTAAAAGATGGATGGTGCCCCTCTTGCAGTCCTGAGCTATGGTCTGCAAGGCTGCCCTTCTCTGCCAAGCTGGGATTGGATGTTTCAAGCAGTAGAGCTCTGACCGATGTTTGTGATAGATTCTCTCCACCCTAATGTGTGCTGGTGTTCACATGCTTTCCTCTTCAAGCGAAAAGGTGATTTCTGTCCCTGCTTTGGTCGAGGTGTGTCAGTATTGGCACTGGCATGGCTTAGCCTGTATTGTTTTGTTGGGTGGGGTGGGGGAAAGGGGAGAGGAGATATAACTGGGTAATTGGATTCAGGGATGATTGTGCTGCTGTGGTGAGTTTTACTGGATGAAGCAGCTTGTTGCGATAGGTGTTTGTTTCAGCTTCTGTCTGCAGGTGTGACTTGGCTAGATAAGGATGGTCTATCATGCTGATGATTTCATTGTTTGATTTGGCTGGACTGGGTGGAGAATGTAGCTGCATTGTTTGGGACTAGCTTTGTAGTTTGGTTTTGTGAAGTGGATTACATGACAGCACATTGCTACATTATTAAGGTGAAGCTGCAGTAGATAATAGTTGGAAAATGTTGGAGGGAAGAGAATATGCACAGGCTTTCACAATGCATAACTGAGCCTCCAGCTCCTGTGTTTCTTTTGGGAGATCTGGTCAGCAGAATGCATTGGGATTACACAGAAAAACTTTGGTAGTGATTTCAGATTGCAGTTGTACTTTAGCTGCAAGGCTGTCCATGCTGTGTAAATAGCTGAGAGTCCTCTGAGAGACCATGCTGGCCCTGACAGTGTGAGTGTTGTCTGGATTCATACTGTTCTTGCAGCCTCTACAGTTCTCACAGTGGGTGAGGGAGAAGCTGGCAGGTCACTGCTCTTTTTTATTAATCTCAAATTTACGAGTAAGCCATTCCTCAGAGCCTGCATTTCCTTGTATTGCTGAACTTTCAGACACTTAAACTTGCTTTGGATTCCCTTCTTCCTGTAGGGTATGCAATGATGTGAAGTAGAAGCTGCCAGAGCAGTAGATAGTGCTTCCTCCTTCTAAAACCTGCCTGGTTTTCCCCTAGATGTGATTGCCTGCCTTTACCTGATACTTGATGTTTCTGTTTATACGTTGGCTGGCTTTGGAGGAGGTTGCATATGTGAAGCACAAGGGTTTGGCAGGAGTTGCTGGGCACATTTTTAGGGGAAGGTGAGCTTTGAAGAGAGATGGGTGGAGAGAAGGGAAGGTGACATGTCCAAGCTTTGTGCCAGCGTCTCTAAGCACAGATGAGCTCATGGGAATCCAGCTGGCTAAACATGGGAGTGATAAAGCAGATCGGCCCTATTTTCCCTCCGTGGGCAGCATGGATCTTCAGAGTATTCCAGTCTGATGGTGGCTTCTTGGGTTCTGATAAATCTTTCCAGGCTGAGCAGAGGCTTCCCCTTGTTGGTGGTTCAGAGCAAGTTTTGATTTCTCTGCGTCTGTGGTTGAGTGCGTGGAAGGGGTGCGCAGCTTGGCTGTGAGTTCTTGTTAGTGAAACTTTCCTCTCCTTTTTCCAGGTGACTGTTTTTTGTGAGACAAGTGGTTTGCAACTCATGGCCTCCACGATGAGTACTGCAGTGTCGTGACACCAGGGGTCTTGGTAAGCTACTTTTTGGAAAAGCAAGGACCTATCATATCTCCACCAACACAGATCTATCTCTTTTGTCTCTGCAGCTGAAGTTTGATTTAATTTTAAGCCATCCAAATTGTAGGCTGCAACCAAGTGGGGTGGGGCTAAATTTTCACCTGTTCTCACCTTCTCCTTTGAGCTTGCAATGACAGTGATGTGGTTACATGATCAACCAGATCAGGGGGCAAATCCAGCTGAATAGAAATTTCTGTTGTTTTCCTTGGGTTAATTCCCATTCAGATCTTTCCCTGATGTGGTCAGGAGAGGTGGTGAGAATGAGTAGCCAGATGAACCATCCCTTTTCTCTGCAACCTTTGTCTGGCATACCTTAAAGCCATCCTGAAAATACAGCCTTGGATGTAGCTTTCCAAAATGTCTTGAAAAGTGGTTTGACCATTCACTGTCACTGACCCTACCTCTAATTTTAAAGCAATGATATAGGCTTTGCTATGGCAGGCAGACTGCAGCTGCAAAAATACATTTCTCTAGAGCTTTTCCATTATTGAACCCTAGATTCCCAGGCATATATTTGTTAGAAGTGCATTGAGGAAAATCATGAGACATTCCATTTCACGTTATAAAAGATGGTACATTCCCGGCGTAGAAATAAGAAGCTGAGGAAGTTGAGTTGCTGTTGTTCCTCCAATGAATATATTGATGTATCCTTTATAGCTCTCTCTGGTAAGAATAAATTTAAGCTGAAATTGGAAAACACAGTTCCCTTGCAGAGCGCATCAGTTCTAATATATGGAAGATGTGTGTATATAGAATAATAAAGAAGTAGGGTTAAAAAATTGGAGGGTTCCCCTCCCACCCCTGGGTGAGGTACTTGAAAATTTGGTCATGTCAGGAATACCATGTAGCCAGTGTGACTGTGATTCTTCTCTTCATGTTTCTCATTGCACTGTGCAAGACTGGGACTCTGAGACAATTCTCATCTTGTAATAAAAGCTAACATAATGCATAAATATCCAAGTGAAAGCAGAGGATGAAACAACTAGAATATTTAAGTTCATCATGCAGGCATCTATGTCCTGCTGCAAGCATCAGGCTCTGCTCACTTTTATGCTGTTACTCCTTTTCCCTTTTTTTTTTTTTTTTGAACCTGGAATTCACTGTATTTTCAGTCACACCTTCACCTTAACTGAGGGTGCTGAAGTTTCACCGAGTTCCAGTGGCTTTTACAGATGTATCAATCTCTTGGAAAGCAGAGCTGGGTGCTGTTGATAACGTTACGGTTTTGTTGAACAAAACAGACATAGGAGCCAAATTTGCATGCAGAGATGATACAATTTAGATACGTGTGAAGAGGTTCTCTCTTCTCTTTAATGTATCTATATAGGACCAGATCTAGTTGCAACATAATAGTAGTAACAGTAGTGATAGGGTAACTCCAACATTGTTCCCAAAATCAGTGGGATAACCAGCTAATAGCCCCAGAGAGGCACGTGGGTCCTCTGGAGTGCGTGGCTCAGACTAGAGTTCATCTGATTGTGCCTGATAAGAGGCCTTTAAAATGAGATATTTGTTGCAGAAACATTTCCCACATTATTAAGGTTTGTGCAGCACAGTGGAGGTGAGATTAGGGAGTAGGATGACTTCTCTGGCTCATGAAGGAGGTGTGTGGCAGAGAGGAGAATTTTTGGAGGTGATGCAGAACTCCACACAACTACTGCAGTGTGGATCACTATCACATTAAAGCAGAGCAGTGCAAAGTCACAAAAATGTGTAACAGCACGACCTCACAACTACAAATTTGGGGAACTGGAAAACCATGGTGCTCAATACTACAAGTTGTTGATACAACTCTCCTTGGCCAGAGGTGGTCATAGTGTGCCCACGTCTTTTAATCCTCTGGTGTCATTAGCACATAAGCCATTTTTTTGTTTTGAAATGCAGTTTGAACAGTAGCTTCTTCATAAAATTCAAGACACTCTCATCCTAGTAAGATTTATTTTGTTTCATTTGGTATACAAAGGAAGAAACTACTTCTTTGGTGCCAAGAAGGAATATCGGGAATATTTACATTTGAATAATATTTAACTAGCAATGCTTAATACATTAACAATAAATCTTGGTTAGGTTCTAAATTAAGTAGATTTGCATCTGAGTAGGTGAGATGAACAGGAGAGATTTTGTTGAAACATAAACAAGACAGAAATTTGTTCCAAAATAATTTAGCCCAAAGCACGTAAACAGTAATATTCAGTAGTTTCCACCTCCAGAAACAGCTTTATGTGCCTATTGCCTGCGTCATGCATATTGTTTCTTAGAAAGAAGCTGAAAAAGGTGCTGCTTTTTTTGGTGCCTTTTTTTTTTAAGCCTCAATAATCTGTAGAGTGTCGCTGAGCAAATTTAGATGGGTACTACGCCAGTGCTTTTTTGGCCTTTCTAATAGAGACAATGAGTGACTAACCCCTGGTGTTTTCAGAGTAATCACACATAGCTGGTAGCTTACAGGTGGTCAGGAAGGCATTTTATTTTATTTTTCTGCCCTTGTTGTAACCCTTAGCACACATCATTGAACATATGTCTAGGTATATTGGACCAAAGAGACAGAAGATTTAAGCAGAGTTTATGTTCTTAAGAAATATCAGATTATGGCCATTCACAGGGGAGTTCTGGATAGCTAAGTCATGTTGGGGATTTGTAATTTTGGCTTCCTACTCACCTGCTGTGAGGTGTCTTTAAGCTGAGGACAGATGTGGAATCAGAGTGTTCAGATACAAGGTGCTTCCCTGTTTTATTGACTCCAGAATGATTTGCTCTGGACAAAGGGAAGATGGCCTCACTGCCTGTAAACTGAACCAGGGCTGCCTCTGGTCTGATATACACATCTGTCTGAAAGCTCTTCTCCTGTGTCTTCTTGGGAATGGAGGAAGAATTGCCATGCATTGCTTCACACCAGACACATCTGCTTGGGAAAGTTTCTCACTGATTTTTTGTTCTGTCCTTGTGGGGTGGTTTGCAGTGTGCCCTGGAGATGCGAGACTTCCCCTGGGCAGCAGGAGGCACACGTCTAGAGAATGCTGGAGCTGCAGGAGGGAAGTGCCCAGTGCAAAAGCAGCGAGGAGCAAAGAGAAAAAAGGCAAGCAGGCAGCCAGCACTGAGAGAAGCGGGTGGCAGAGAGTGCTTCGACGCTGCCTCTGGCAGCACGCTCCCCAGAGGAACTTGACAAGAGCCCATCTGCGTGTGTGTGAGACTGTGAGCTCAGGATTTCTGTCAATGCATTCCAGTAACCCCAAAGTGAGGAACTCCCCGTCAGGCAACACACAGAGGTAAGGAGAGGAGCCTGCAGTCAGCTGCTCTGGGTTGGTGTGTGTTGCCATCCGCTGCTGGATTAGCCCAAGGACTGGGGCAGTTTGGCTTCCTGGTCCCTCTGTGCTCCCATCAGACCCACTGAGTGCCTGAGCAGTGGCTGCTCTCCATGTTTGCAAGGCTCAAGATGAGCTGAAAGCTGTAAACCCATGAGGTGTGGATTGTCCATTCCTTGTGCTCTCCTACCTTCCACCAGGTGCCTGGAGAGGCTGTAGGAGACTAAACATGTTGTTTCTATCTTGTTTTTTTTTCCCTTCCTCCTTTCTAATTATCTATTTCCCGAGGGGTAGTTGGGCAGCAGAAGGTCTCTCCGTCTGTACTTTCACACAAAATGCTTTCTCCATATTATTGGCTTGAACAGCCTGGAGAACTGATCAGCTGAGCACTGAGATCCTCTGCGTCAGTCACCTGCCAGTGCAGCAGGTCAGCATTTCTTCTCCACTAATTTGGAAGGGGAAGAATATAGAAGCAAAGCAGTGTCCAGGGACTTAGGATGGTTCTGATTGACAGCATTCTTGAGTTTGATTATTTACTCCTAGAGGTCACCTGGAACTTAACAGTATTTCTGAGGGAATGCTTCTGAGTCAGATGTCTGTCCAAAGGAAGGAACAGCCTGTGTGAGTCCCACAGTGAGGATGCTAGAAAGTACTGCCTTTTGGAAGTGATAGCGATGATGGGAAAACACAATGCAGAAGATCCGATAGCAATGGAGTAAGTGGAGGGTGAGGAGGGAAGGGGTGCCTAATATCTGTAGAACCCAGAGGAGCAAAATATTTTTAGGATGCAATTTGCTGGATGGAAGAAGAATGAAAGACTCTGAGTCTCCTTTGGCAAATTGAGGAAGCTTCACTGCCCCATTTTGCAGGAGTGTTCTTGGAGATGGTATCCTTCTCTTTCCTTATTCAGGGGCAGGTTGTAGCTGGTTTAATTGTTTTCACGGTCAGAGGTTTGTGTTTCTCTGGCAGCTCGCCCCAATGTATGACGAATGCTGCAGTAATGCTGGGTTTTCCTTGTGCTCCCTGTAGAACTGGATAGGGAGGTACAAAGGAGGGGGTGTGGGGGGGTCTGCTCTAATCAGAGCTGCAGCATGGTTGGGGTCCAGGAGAATGGTGAGGTGAACTTTATTGTGCCTTGTTTGTTTACTCTGAGCTGGTCTTGGTGTGAGGTGCTTCTCTGTGCAAATAGAAACCGTTGTCTTTATTGACAGAAGCACCAGAGGTGGGTCCTCGTGTGACAGCAGTTTCTGGGATCTGGCAGATCTGTGGTTTGCCCCGGTGCCTTCTTGAGCAATGAGATCCCAGTTTGGATAATAACCCTTTCAGGGCATGTTCAAAAAAGCACCTGCATGACTCTAAGCTTGCAGGCATTTTTTATTTGTCAGCAGTTGTCTTAGCTTAGGTGACAGTGGTTGTTTCTGCTTCACTCTAATCTGTTCCTACAGGGCTGAATTAGTCAATGGTGTGATTTGTCACTTTTTCTTTTACTTTCTTTTTTTTTTCTCTCTCCCCAGTAGCCCCAAATCAAAGCAGGAGGTGATGGTCCGTCCCCCTACAGTGATGTCCCCGTCTGGCAACCCTCAGCTGGATTCCAAATTTTCCAACCAAGGCAAACAAGGGGGCTCCACCAGCCAATCCCAGCCCTCTCCCTGTGACCCCAAAAGTGGAGGTCACACCCCCAAAGTGCTCCCTGGCCCGGGTGGGAGTATGGGGCTCAAGAATGGGGCTGGAAATGGTGCCAAGGGGAAGGGGAAGAGAGAAAGGAGCATTTCGGCAGACTCCTTTGAACAGAGGGAAGCTGGGACTCCTAATGATGACCCGGAAATCAAAGGTATGTTTGCTAGGATTCATGTGCAAGTGCAGGCAATCAGTCTGAATCCGCTGTGAGATGGAGAATTGCTCTGCAAGTATTAGTGAAACACTTGTTTGTCTGGGGTTCTGTAAGTTCCAGCCAATGAAGTCTAAAGGTCTTGAAAGCAGGCGAAGAGGAGAGGTTGGAGAGGTTGTCATAGCTGGCATTGGTAAATGTCTTGTTCACGCTCGGTTAGAGCCCAGACCTGACTCTGGTGAGAAAGTTCCTTTGTAAATCTTAAACTCCCCCAGAGGATTTAAAAGTACAAATGCAACCTGTTGGTCTCCTTCTGGTCTTTGGCCTTTCGGGAACTGTTCTGTTGTAACTGGGGTTTTTAAACAATATGCAAGTCTGTTTTGTCAACACAGATACATAACTCGTAGCTCCTTGACTGGTAGCACAAGCCAGAGAGTTGGGATTTCTGTGTTCTGTTCCTGGCTCCAACATTGCCTCTGTGAGGCAGTGCAAAACCAGACCACATGTTCAGTTGTCCATCTTTGTTGTCCATTTTCTAGGTCACCTAGCTAAGGTGGCTGAGCAAAAAAAAAAAGTAAAGTTTTGCAGGAATGTTTTCTTGAGGCAGACATATTTATGTTTGTTCCTACATTAAAGTGTAGTTTTCCTGCTTTTCTTTGTGGTCATTAGAGAATTCAAGGAGATCAATTCTGGGAACTGCCACTTTCCGTGGAAAGGGACAAGATGAGTCTCCTTCTCCCAGTGTTGCTTGAAGGACACCATGGCTTTAAAGGAAGGATGTGCAGTATAATAGAAGAATTGCCTTTAGTGGTGCTTGACGAAGAAGCAGGAAATTTCAGAGGAAGAAAAGCTCTGATCAGTTTTCAGAAATGATTTCCAAAGAGCTCCCAAGATAGTGATTCCCTTCTCTTCCCCTTTGTCCCTTTCCAGACTGCAATTCTGCTGATCACGTGAAGTCCCAGGAGTCTCAGCACACACCACACTCCATGACTCCTTCAAATGCTTCAGCCCCAAGGTCTTCCACACCTTCCCATGGTCTGACTGCCACTTTGGAGCCAGCAAGCGGGCAGAAGACTCCATCCAAAGTGGTTTACGTCTTTTCTACTGAGATGGCCAACAAGTAAGTAGGTAGATGCTTGAATGTCTTCTGGGAGCAGAAATTATATTTGTGCTCATCCTTTAAGAGATTATCAAGGGCATTTTCTGCATCAAGTGGCAGAAAGTCATTACTTGTTTTAGGGATGCTGAAGGAGTTAGAGTGGAGAATATACTTACCTTTTTTCCTCTGAGAAGTAACTGTTTACTTCTCTGAGGTATGGGGATATTTTTTTTTTTTTGCAAATGCTGGTAGATATTGTTTTGCAATCCTTGCAGTGAATAGCAGCCAGGATGGCTTAAACTGAGACATGAACCCTGAATGCTGATGAGTTTGTAGATGTAAGCATTTTTGTTTTGCTGCTCATCTAGAGTGAAATGTGTGGTTAAGTGTTTCTCCCTTCTGCCAGCTGAAAGATAGAAGGGAGGCCAGTTAAGAAAAATTGATTTTTAGCTTCAACTGGGTATGTGCATCTGCCTGTCTGTCTTTGCAGGGCTGCAGAAGCTGTGCTGAAGGGACAGGTGGAAACCATCGTGTCCTTTCATATCCAGAACATCTCAAACAGCAAGGCGGAACGAAACACTGTACCCTTGGTAGGGAATACCTGCATGGGGGTGGGAAGGGAAAATGGTAAATGTGCCTGTGTGTGATTCAGAGAGTTGTATGATTATTTACACTCTGAAATAAGTTTTAGGAAGACAGACAGTTGTTGTTCGGACCGTCTGCACATAAATGTCTTGGGTCATCCAAAGAAGACTTAGTCTTGCAATATTTGGGTAGTATATTTCCAACTCATTGCCCACGCCGAGCTAGCACAGAAGAAAGGGGTCTCTGCATTAATGCCTTGAGAAAAGTAGATTTCTGCATTGCTAAGAGGCTGCTGTGTAATTGCTGCATGAAGGCTACCCTTGCCTGCAAAGTTTGGATTGGTGGGGTTGAGATTGGGTGTTTTGTTTGCATTGCTGCTTATGTGACATGACTGTAAGAAGAGCAAGTGACCGAGTGTGGCTTTCTCTTGCAGAACCCCCAGATCACTGCACTTCGGACTGAACCCAAGCCCCTGCCGCAGCCCCAGCCCCCGGCTGCCCAGGACCAGAACCCTCCCCAGAACGCCAAAATGCAGCCGGCTCCACCTGTGTCAGCGCCAGTATCCAAACCCACTGGCCCTCCGTGTCCCATAGATCAGGACAGTCCCAGCGTGGAGAGCAAAGTGATGTCTGTGGGCAGCCCTGCCAACTCTACCCCGCTGCAGACAGAAGGATTTGGGCAGAGTTCAACCCCCAATAATCGAGCAGTTAGCCCGGTTTCCCAAGGTAGCAATAGCTCTGCTGCAGACCCCAAAGGTCCTCCCCAGCAAGTGTCTGGTGGGGACCCATCCAGTTTGGGTGAGAATCCCGATGGACTGTCACAGGAGCAGCTGGAGCACCGAGAGCGCTCGTTGCAGACCCTGAGAGACATCCAGCGCATGCTCTTCCCTGATGAGAAGGAGTTTGCGGGAGGGCAAAGTGGGGGGCCGCCCCCAAATGCTGGGGTGCTGGATGGTCCCCAAAAGAAACCTGAAGGGCCGATACAGGCTATGATGGCTCAATCCCAAAGTTTAGGCAAAGGGTCAGGGTCTCGGACAGATGGAGGGGCTCCGTTTGGCCCTCAAGGACACAGGGACATGCCTTTTTCCCCAGATGAAATGGGGCCACCACCAATGAACTCCCAGTCAGGAGCCATAGGCCCAGACCACCTGGACCATATGACTCCTGAGCAGGTGGCCTGGCTCAAGCTGCAGCAGGAGTTTTATGAGGAGAAGAGAAGGAAGCAAGAGCAGGTGGTTGTGCAGCAGTGTTCCCTGCAGGACATGATGGTCCACCAGCACGGGCCTCGTGGGGTGGTCCGAGGTCCTCCCCCTCCCTACCAGATGACCCCTGGTGAGGGCTGGGGACCTGGGGGTCCAGAGCCCTTCCCTGAAGGCATGAACATGTCACACTCTCTGCCCCCCAGGGGCATGGCCCCTCATCCCAACGTGCCCGGGAGCCAGATGCGCCTGCCTGGTTTTGCAGGTATGATGAACCCCGACATGGAAGGCCCCAGTGTCCCGAATCCCGCCTCACGGCCTGGGCTTTCAGGAGTTAGTTGGCCAGATGATGTGCCAAAAATCCCAGATGGCCGAAACTTCCCTCCTGGTCAGGGTGTCTTCAGCGGCCCTGGCCGAGGGGAGCGGTTCCCCAATCCGCAGGGCCTGCCCGAAGAGCTCTATCAGCAGCAGCTGGCTGAGAAACAGATGGGCCTCCCTCCTGGTCTGAACATGGAAGGCATCAGGCCCGGCATGGAGATCAACAGAATGATGCCCTCCCAGAGACACGTGGAGCCTGGGAACAACCCCATCTTCCCTCGCATGCCGGTAGAAGGACCGATGAGCCCCTCTAGGGGGGACTTCCCAAAAGGAATACCCCCACAAATGGCTTCTAGCAGGGAGCTGGAGTTTGGGATGGGCCCTGGCAGCATGAAGGGGGACATGGGCATGAATGTCAGCATGGGCTCCAACCCACCCCTGGTCCCTCAGAAGCTGAGGGAGGCAGGAGTCGGGCCGGAAGAGATGATGAAGCTGCGCCCTGGTGTCTCGGAGATGCTCTCCTCTCAGCAGAAAATGGTGCCGCTGCCGTTCGGGGAGCACCCGCAGCAGGAGTATGGCATGGGTCCCAGGCCTTTCCTTCCCATGTCTCAGGGCCCAGGAGTCGGTCTCCGGAATCTCAGAGAACAGATCGGGCCTGACCAAAGGACTAACAACCGGCTCAGCCACATGCCGCCACTACCTCTCAATCCCACCAGTAACCCGAATAGCCTCAACACTGCTCCCCCTGCGCAGCGCAGCCTCGGCCGCAAGCCCTTGGATATCTCTGCAGCTGGTCAGGTGCATTCGCCAGGAATCAACCCCCTGAAGTCCCCCACGATGCGCCAGGTCCAGTCTCCCATGATGGGGTCTCCCTCGGGGAACCTCAAGTCCCCTCAGACGCCCTCCCAGCTGGCAGGAATGCTCGCGGGTCCCACTGCCGCAGCTGCTGCTGCCTCCATTAAGTCCCCCCCTGTCTTGGGGTCTGCTGCTGCTTCTCCTGTCCACCTCAAGTCTCCGTCTCTCCCCGCACCTTCTCCTGGATGGACTTCATCTCCAAAGCCTCCTTTGCAGAGCCCTGGGATTCCCCCGAACCATAAGGCGTCTCTAACCATGTCTTCTCCAGCCATGCTGGGGAACGTGGAGTCGGGTGAGTGCCACCTCTGCTAGCCAGATTTGATGCTTTAGTTCGTGTCGGGTCATCCAAGATGTGCAGCAGGGGGAGGGAGGGGTGCTCTTGCAGCAGGACAGGAGCTGGATGGCCCTTTGCCCATGTGAGGGGGCTGTGGCAGTGGAGGGTGAGGGCTTTTCTTCCTCCTCTTGTAATTGTGGGTTTGCACCGTGCCTCCCATGTGTTGAGCTGAGGGCTGGTCACTCGGAGGATGTAAAAACGAAACGATGGGGTCGAGACGTGTGAAAAGATGTTGAAGGTTGATGGGAGAAATCTCTCCTTGGAGGGGTCTTTGGCTGTTCTTCCATAGCTCATGGTCACTGTAGCTCAATGGAGAAGATCCTGCTGATGTTATTAAAACACTTTAGTATGAAAGATTCCTACAAAGACGTGCTGAGCACTTAACCAGCCGTGTATCTAGGCAGGGAGTCAGGAATGGTTGGTCCTTTCTAGGTTTACATTGCAGACAGGAAGTTGTGATTCAGTTGTTCAGGTTTTGAGCATTTTGGAGTGATCTAACCACCACTGTACATAACATTTGGTTGCGTGCTGAGCTGTGCTGTGCCTGGGACCTCGGGGTCCAGGTGCTGGCACACCTCTGCCCTCACCTTCCCAAAGCTCACCCACCCTTCAGTCCAGGCTTCCACAGCCCTGGGCGGCCTTCCCGCCCGGGAAATTCTCCTGGCTGGGAAAGAGGAGCCCTTTGCCCACGTTGCCCTCTAGTGCTGCCGCGGGTAACAGCAGGGACCTGGACAGGGATGTGCCTATGGGGTCGGCGGCTCGGGAAGGCACCTCAGTGCTTCAGTCTGTGCCTTATATAGTGCTTAATGAATGCTTTTACATGCAGCTCTCCCAAAGCATGGATCTCTCTGGCATTGCAGGATTTTTATATTCCCTATTCTCCTTTCCTCTTTTGGTTGGGAGGGGCTGAGGAACGTGCAGTGAATTTTCAGTGAGAGTACAGCTTTGGTTAAGCATCTTTCCTTCACGTTGGTCTGGGTGGCATCAAATTCATCAGTGAAGAACAAAGGAGATTGGAAGTGCAGTTAAGTTACTTCTAATTTTGTGAGAGCAAAGGATGACATTAAGCTAATAGGTGCAGAGAATGCTTCTTTCACTGGAATAAGCAGCTAATATCTCTATATGAAACATGAAATGTAAACAGGGAGTTTTACACGTAGCTCCTGATGTAGCTTGTCAGAAATGTTCTCGCATGTCTCAGCAGCTTTCCTTGTGCTGCCTGTGTCTTTTTTGATTATAGATTTTGATATTTATGGCTAGCTTGGGTACCTAAGTCTGTCTTCAGTGTATGGAAATTGAATAGTAAGATTTTCAGACTAAACTGGTAATTCTCCATGTGGCTTTGTGGAGGCTCAAGATAGTTCTAGTTAGAAGTGTTATCCAGTAGGATGACAGATGTTAATGAACTTGACCAATAGGCTTATTTTTCTGGGTACCTTCCATAGTTATTGACTGCATTAGTCATGTAAAGTCTTGCAATAAAAAAGATTTCTAGTTTTTGAGATTTCTAGGGGAAAAGAGTTGGATTTAAGGAAAACAGTAAGAAGGAGAAAAATTAAACTCTCTCTTTTTCTTTTCCTTTTTTTTTCCTAAGGTGGTCCACCTCCTTCCACAGTCAGCCAGTCTGCTCCTGTGACTCTCCCTGGAAATCTTCCCTCTAGCAGTCCTTACACAATGCCTCCAGAGCCAACCCTCTCCCAGAATCCCCTCTCCATTATGATGTCCAGGATGTCCAAATTTGCCATGCCCAGCTCTACACCGCTCTATCATGATGCCATCAAAACTGTGGCCAGCTCAGATGATGACTCCCCTCCAGCACGCTCCCCAAACTTGCCACCTATGAACAGCGTACCGGGTAAGGAAATCAAAGGAACGTGAGCACGTGGTATCAGGCAATACAGTGAGAGTGATTTTATGGAAGCCTCATCAAATGAAGACAGTGAGATGGGAAAAAAACTTGAGGAATATATAGCCATGGATTGTTTTTGAGGAAGCAGTTGCAATTCTCTGAAATGTGGAGATGGAAATTCTCCTTGCAACTGTTTTTTTCTGTCCAGAAGGTGTGCATTCTTCAGAAGGTGTCTAACATGGAAAATACTTGTGTATGGGAGAGATTTCCTCTCAGGCAGACTGGAATTATTTGTGTGAATGAAGGCTGCTCATGGGATTAAGGGTCAGACTTATAGTGTGTTATCCATAGGAAACTTTACCTCCCCTGTCTTAAGGCAGTGCCATAGAAGCTTCACTGTTTTGGGGGGGTTTGTTTGGGGGTTTTTTGACAGTGAATCATCAAAAATACAAAAGCAGGCTGTAGCACTTCCACCCTATAGAATTAATAGTTGAAAAAGGGGATGAGTGGATGTTTCATGAGAGTGGCAATTGGTAATGAATTCTTAATGAGTTTACCTGTAGCTTTGCTGTGTGTTTCACACTGTAATGATCAGAGTGGCTGAATATATCTGGGGGAAGCTGGCTAATTGAATAAGTTCATGATGGTAACTCATTAACCTCATTGATCGCTGCCTCTTAGTCTTACAAGGGTTACCTGATTTATCACTGCTGAGTTTTGAAAGGAGTTTCGGTCACTTCCCAGTGGACAAGTGTCCATATGCTGATAATCTGTCACAGACATGTTTGTTACTGCCAGGGAGGTAGTAAAAGTGTGGTTTGGATTGAGATCCTACTTATGGAGCAGGCTTTAGTCACTGCCTGATAGGACAATGACAAGCTTAGGGAGCCTGCTCTTCAGGTAACATCAAATTTCTGGTTAAAATAATACTTTTCAGAGCCACTGCTGATGTTTTTTTTGCTAACACTGCTTTTTTGTGTGTGCATGCAGACTTGGTAACCTTGCAGAAAGCTCTCTGATAGCTTTATTGATCGTTACTGGCTGTTGTCTAAATGTGATTCCTTATTTCTTCCCTAGGAATGGGCATTAATTCTCAGAATCCTCGAATTTCAGGTCCAAACCCAGTGGGTCCAATGCCAACCCTTAGCCCAATGGGAATGACCCAGCCTCTTTCCCATAACAACCAGATGCCCTCTCCAAATGCTATGGGACCCAATATACCTCCTCATGGGGTCCCCGTGGGACCCGGCCTGATGTCACACAACCCAATGATGGGGCATGGTTCCCAGGAGTCTCCAATGGTACCTCAAGGACGCCTGGGCTTCCCGCAGGGGTTCCCTCCCGTACAGTCCCCTCCACAGCAGGTGCCATTTCCACACAACGGGCCCAGCGGTGGACAAGGCAACTTCCCAGTGGGAATGGGCTTCCACGGAGAAGGACCTCTGGGGCGTCCTACCAACCTGCCCCAAAGTTCGACAGATCCAGCACTTTGCAAGACTGGAGGCCCTGGCGGTCCAGACTCCTTCACTGTTCTTGGAAACAACATGCCTTCGGTTTTCACTGATCCAGAGCTGCAGGAGGTGATCCGTCCTGGAGCCACGGGAATACCCGAGTTTGACCTGTCCAGGATTATCCCATCGGAGAAGCCTAGCCAGACACTACAGTATTTCCCTCGTGGGGAGGTGCCGGGCCGCAAGCAGCCGCAGGGTCCCGGGCCTGGCTTCTCCCACATGCAGGGGATGATAGGAGAGCAGACCCCGAGGATGGGACTAACATTGCCCGGCATGGGGGGCCCCGGGCCGGTGGGAACTCCGGATATCCCTCTTGGCACGGCTCCGTCCATGCCCGGTCACAACCCGATGAGGCCGCCAGCCTTCCTGCAGCAGGGCATGATGGGGCCGCACCACCGCATGATGTCACCAGCACAGCCCGCCATGCCCGGCCAGCCCGCGCTCATGAGCAACCCCGTGGCCGCCGTGGGCATGATCCCGGGCAAGGACCGAGCCCCCGCCGGGCTGTACAGCCACCCGGGCCCTGTGGGGTCACCTGGGATGATGATGTCAATGCAGGGCATGATGGGACCCCAACAAAACATCATGATTCCCCCGCAGATGAGGCCCCGAGGTATGGCTGCTGATGTTGGCATGGGAGGATTTAGCCAAGGCCCTGGAAACCCAGGGAACATGATGTTTTAAGCTGCTACCATAAGACTGGATGTTCTGATCCTTGTCAAGATGAGATTCCAAGTCCTGAGGGCTTTTTTGGGAGCTTCAGGAGTACAGTTTGGCCATGCAATAGGTGAAAAGAGACCAGAGGACGCTTTGGGAAATCTCGAATGTATGGAATTACCTGAAAAAAAAAAATATTCATTTTAACAGGTTGTTTTTTTTTTAAGATTTATTTTTTAAAAATTATTTTTGTGGACTTGGGTATCCCGTGACGGCACCTGCTTTGAGAATCTGTAGCTGTATTTTGAGAATTGCCATTTGTCACAAGTTGCACCATTCTCTGTATGTTTACGTCCTTCGGACTGGCTTCTCCCAGGACTCTCGGTTATTTTTGGGGTTTTTTGTGTACTGTACTATATTGTAAAAGGGATTTTAGCAGAGACTTTAGTCTTTGGGGGTGAGAGGAGAATGGGATTCTAGGCTGTTTACTTTAGGTGGAGAATCCATCTTCAGAACTTCGGACTATTTCCTTTCAACTCCAATGTATAGAAAAACCAAACTACGACCTCAGAGCAGAGTATTAATGAAAAGCACAAAAAGGAACTTAAGTTCAGTGAGGGGAATCTTTTAAAAGAAATAAATAATAAGTTAAGGACATATTTTTCAAATTATGGCGTGCTGTCCAGCACCTTCTGTCTCTCCCTCCCACTCTTTATTAAATAGGCTTCTCTCTCTCTCCGTCCCCTTCTGTCTCCTCCTATGGCAGCTGCAATACATTGTGTTATTTTGGGGAGTAAATCTAGGAGAGCCTCTCCTCACGTGGGGACTCTTCCCACTTTTAGGAAGGGGCTGGACTTGGACACTGTTACATCCTACAGTAGTCTCTCTCACTGTTTCCTATTCTCCTTTTCTTAGAAACCCCAAGTGATTTTATTAACGTGGGAGTGGAACAGACACTAAAAGTTATCCAGGATTTTTTTTTGTGGTTATTTTTTTTTCCTCCCCAGCGTAAAACGTTCTGTGTAACCTCCATTAAATTTGGTACAAAACCACTCGCCAGGGCTGTGGTGTCAGAAAAATAAAATATATTGTTTCTTACAAAAATGAACTGTCTTCTTTATCCAGTCCAGTTGTTTCTGTGTACATCAAACAGCTGGCCACATGACTGTTTTCTCTTCCTTGTGATCACAGCCAGCCTAGAGGCCAGGTGGGGTAAACTTTGACAGCTCCTAAAAGTCTGGTCATTAGGCAGCTGTGTGCTCCTTTTGAGGCAATTCTGTTAACTTAATCCTGAACTGAGCTTGTTTTCCCTTGGAGTGAGGTCTTATTTCAGAACACCCCAGGAACAATACTTACAGACTTCCTCAATTTGTTGAGGGTCAAGGAACAGATGAAACTTGTCTCTGTCATTTCCTCCCGGAGAGTGTTTGCAGCACTGCAAGGTACGTGGGTTTGAGCTCCCCCTGAGCAGCAGTGTCAGTCTGCCGAGGCACTGGGATTGTGTCCCTCTCTGGGGACTTTGGATTGGGTCAGGTCTCTGACTGCCAGTGCTGAGAGCCTGAGATGGTGGGGAACAGATGAACTTTAATAACAAAGGTGAGAGAGAAATTGTCAGTGAGCAGATTTTTATCAAGACAACCCTGCTGAGTAAATTGTTGCTTTGCCACAGTTCTCATCGATTGCTTCCTAATCCCCTGTCTTTTCAAACTTGCCTTTTGAGAGGATTTCAGCAAGGAGGTTTTATGGTCTTGCCTATAAGGACTGAAAGGCTGGATGACAAAACTTGGACTGGGAGTTGAGCCCTGCTCCTGGAGAATACCAGCATGAGCCAGATGTGGATCTGTAGGCCAGGGTGTGGGTTCTGTGGCTGGCTGTTCTCTGGTCCCCCAGCACTGTATATGGAGTGTGTAATCTGTTCGTCCTTCCACTTACTGCTACTTGAAATTATTTCAACGAGGAGTTTCCTCAGAGGGCTGGCCATTAGTGTGAAAATTCATGTGGAGAATGAGTATTTTTAACATGCTTGTGTGTGAGAATTTTTTAGAGTTAACTGATCCTTAACAGGTGGAAAAAGAATTCCTCTTGGTGGCTGATTTACTAAACTTTTGTTGCTGGTGTTATAAAATGAGTGAAGCCATGCACCGTTGGAGGCACGCAAGCCTCAGAACCTTCTGTTGTCTGCTTCCAAATTCACCTTTGTGCTGTCATGCAAATTTACGATGATTTTGGGTGAGAATTACTCTTTTGACAAAGTGTAGGATGTCTGTTGTGGTGCTTCCCTCTGACAAGACAGACAGCGTGCCTGAAGCACGGGCTTGTCAAGATTTTAGAAAGAGCTGACAATGACACAGTAAGTGTTATTTCTGTAGAGCGGAATTACCTCCTCTTTAAGTGGTTGCACAGCTCCCTTTTGAGGACCTTGCATGGGAATTGTCACAATGCAACCTTTTTAAGTGTTGCCACTTCTGCCATCACTCCTGACTGTTTTTACCATGTTGAACAAAGCAAAGTTCTTGATCGACGTAGAAATAAGACGGAGGTTTTGGGGTTTTTTTTAACTGTCTTTCTCAGTGCCTCCTATGCCTGTTGAGATTTTGAATAGCAAAGGATTTGAGGTGGCTGTGACTTATTCTAGGAAAATTAGCATTGGGAATTCACTGTTTCAAAGCCACTGAACAGCGAGAGGATACATTTTAAACCTGCTGTATAATTAAAGTTCCTTCTGTGTCTGTCTAACTTACGATGCTGGCATTTGGTATCTTAATGAGATTTTTCCTACAGAAAATGAAGAAGATGTGGATTCTCCTGAGTCCATGTAGGTGCACTTAACCTCAGTGCTTGCACCAGCAGATGGACAAGAGTTGCTAAGGTCTCAGCTGGCTCCAGCCTTGTAAATGACTCCATAGATGTACGTAGATTAACTTCTTTGTTTTGCTCTGATTCTGCTTCTTCCCTGTAGTTAGACTGTGGCTATTTCCATGGTAGAGGAGAGGAGAGAGCAGGCAGCAGCCAGGGATTGTTGCAGCAGAGATGATTTATTTTATTATTTTACAGCTCTTTTTATAGACTTTTTACTTCATGGTCTAATTGGTCAATGCCTCAGCCATCCCTTAGATTAATTGGCTGAAATCTTAAAACATCCATTCTCCAAATATTTTTCTATTGTTCCATAAACAAATGTTATCAAGGTTACAGGTGTCTATAGCTTACAAAACTTCTACTGGTAACTTCTGTGAGAAAGAAAAATCTCTCACGAGGTTAGAAAGAAGCAGGAAAATTCCCTGTTAGCAGCATTTTGTATCCACACTTCCCTATTTGCTTTGCAAATGGAAAAGCTTTCTAGCTGTCAGCCTTGCAGATTCACCTGAGGATCTGTAAGTCAGGCTCTGTTCCCTCCTGCTTATCAATAGTAACTGTGACTCAGCTTTGGTAGTCATGGTACAGTTGAAGATGGAAAGCGGGTTGCCATTTTTAGTTTTCTTCCCCTCCCCCCCCCCTTTTTTTTTTAAGCTTTCAAATCATCCTCCTCCACCTTTGTTTGAAAGAATGAAATAGACTTTATTCATACATGCTTGGCTGCTCTTCCTCTCTAGTAACATGGGAGGAAACCGTCTGCTGTTCAAATTATCTCATCCCAGATGGCTGCGCAGCCGGAGTGTGGAGAGACTTAAAAGGTAAACCCAGCAGATGGTGAACTTCTGAAACGCAAAGTAATGTGCCTGCTAAATCAAAAGTTTAAAATATTTGAAATCTGTTTGTTTTAAATTAGTAGGCTTGCAATCAGGTCATCTGTGAAGTACACTGGCAGTTCTAAGCACCGTCCAAATAAACTTGAGATTTGTACCCGTATCATGGGCTAGCTAATGTACCAAAGAAGATGACAGCAAGGAGCCAGCCTTAGGAGTTTAGTGCTGACATCCTTGTGGTGTCTGATGGGTCACATTTCGGAGGACAGACCAGACCAGTGTGTGGAGATCTGACCTGCATCAGCCTTGGTTGGGATTTGAATGCTGGTAGTGCTTCTGGTACAATCCATACATCCTGACTCAAAGTAGATGTGGGTGGCCAAATCTTCCTGAGGGTAAGTTGAAATGCAGCACTTTTTGTCCCCCCAGCACGTTGGGACTATTACAAATATATGATATGCAGGGCTAATTTTGTGGTGCTTGGTGTGCTCTCTGTTTGCTGGTTTTCACTCAGGTGGCAGGACAGCCTATGTTTTATTGGTGATGTCCTTCTGCACTCACAGTGGTGAATGCTTTCCTCATGCAGCCTTGCCAGGCTGCGGGCTGAAACCTGTTCCTTAATGTGACACTTCTCGAGGGAAAATGATCCATGTTGATATAGGCCTGTATTTAGTAGAGTCTACTTCACTGTGTCAATTCGTAGTAATTCTTAACCTAAAAATGGTTAATGACACAGGGAAAAAAGTGTTGCTGTTTTGTCTGGGATACTGGGAAATTGTTGATTTCTGGGAATTTTTATTCCACATTCTCAGAAATGCCTCAGCTCTTCCATGCTGTGTTTGCAATTCAGTAGCTCCCACTTACCTGTGTCCTTTGGTATTAAAACTCTTCCCCTGTCCAACCAATCCTCTTCTGAAATGATCATTTACACTAATTGTGGTCAGAAATAACTCCTCCTTCATCCTGTGGGCCACAACTACCATGGAAGTGCTCAGTGGGATGGACCAGTGCAGGACCCAACCACTTCCACACTGAGGGGAAGGGTAGAACAGGGCGGAGGGGGCACTACAGAAACCCTGTAAGAGACAATGAAGTATCCTCTTCCCAGTGGTGCCCCTGCCAAGAAGCTGGCCTGCTTTTCTGAGGTCTTCTGCTGTTACTAAAATGTGTGTTACTCTGCCTAGAGTGATTGGAGGATTTTAACTGCGTGAAAGAAGCACCATTTAACAATCTTACCTGCTCTGGAACAACTTGTGTTGCTGAGTGCTCTGGGTTGTGGCTGTGTTGCAATTTTTAACTGGTCAGTTAAAAGTTTTGCTGGTCAGTTTTGTTGGGGATGCTCCTAGTTATTATTTGACAGTAGGTATGTGAATTCCCCTGTTCTATGGCCAAAGCTTCTGATGCCTTTTTCCAAGCAGTCCATACCTCACAAATAACTTGTAATCGTAGACCTAATATTTTCATCACGGTTCCCCAGATACTTAAAACTGTGTATGAGAGAGAGCTTCATTAGAGTAGAACATACTGTTCTTAAGCAGGGGTAGGCACTGATTTTTATACGATGGCATTATGGTTTTAGGCTGTATAAAAACTTGATGGAAAGTAACAATGTTTTGTTTGCTTTTTTGACAGCTTCTAATAGCAGTTCAGTGAGACCTCCAGCAATGTATTTAGTATTCAAATTATTCTGTTCACTGTGCGTGGTGTCAACATGTAATTGTGGTGGGGGCAGGCTAATGAAAGACTAGAGGTAAATCCAGTCCATTCTTCTCAGGGAAAAGGTGCTGTAGTGCCTCCATCATGTATCTGTCAGTGACTTACATTAAGGGATTTTTTCACTAAGCAAGAAGGGGTAACACAGAACCAAAATTGCAGGCCCATTTTAATAAATGGCCCCCCTGTTTTAACCTTTGCCTATCCCAAAGAAAGTAGGGACCACGTTTTATTTACTGATTGAAAAGCAGAGATCTTTTTCAATGAAATAGTAAGATTGAGTCCACCCTTGGCAACTTTGCAGAGGACACAAAGTCAGGTGGTGAAGTTGACACAACAGAAGGACCCGGACAGGGGGCTGGAACTTTATGATCTTTAAGGTCCCTTCCAACCCAAACCATTCTATAATTCTATGACTTTGGCAACATAGTGATTTAGTACCGCCTTACAGGAAAAGCTGTCATCTCAGCCAGAAGTACTGCTGTTGGCTGCTGTTGTATTCCTCTTTCAGCAAGTGTAAAATAGATCACTGCTGCCCAAAGCTGAGGTCGATAGCAGGTCCCCAAACTTCCTTGTTTAAAGCACATTATGCAGAGTTCACCAAGACTGTCTGTTCTTGTACTTGGCCCACTGTGGTTGTTCTGCATGTTCACGGCAGAATTTCCATAACTAGAGAAGTGCAGGGAAGAGGTTTGGAGGCTTTCTGTCCCTCTGGAGATGTTTTCTGTGCACAAAAATGCCCTCAAGAAGATGGGGTAGCTAAATGCAATGCAATTAGGGAGGCTCATCTGTCTGCAGGGAGCAACCCTCCAACATGCCAAAAGAAAGGGAAAGGCACAATGGCTTCTGCAGTTTACCAAACAGAAAATCAATGTTATGTCAAAGCTTTCAAGTCTGGTAGCACAGAGCAAGCTGGGCTTCATCCCACACTCCCAACATATGAGGAAGAGAGATGTTTTCTCTCTCATTCCTGATGCAGAGGGACAATTTTAAATGGTCTGTTCTCCCCCTTGCTGTTTTCAGCCTCTGCCTGCTTTTGTGTGGCCACCTCAGATGTAAACTTGAGCTGTTCTGTCACGTGGCTTCTTTCAGCTTGCTGCTAACAGTGTAAAGTGACACTGTGCCACCCTGTGTCTGGTAGGAAAATGTCCCCTCATCTAAAATACCTTTGGAACAGAGAAGGCTGACAAGGACATAAAGAAAAATAGTCAAAGATTGTGACAATAAACTAATTTTAATTTAAGACAGCTTAATCATGAGTTAAGTTTGCTGATTCCTGTCCTTTCGGGAGCACAGGTTATTGTACTCTTCTGGACTGACTGAGTACTGTGAAAGAACTTCCAGAAATTGTTCAAGGGGGCAGAGACCTGCTTTACAGCCTTTCACCACTTGCTCCTGCAAGGCAAAGAGACAAAATCACAGCTACTGTGCACTGCCAAAGCCCTTTTTTTGCTGCATGGTGAAACCAAAAGCCCAAGATTTGTAGGCAGGACCTCCCACGGGATCTCACCTCTCCGCGGTAACACACGCGCACAAACCACTCCTTGGAGCGCCGGTGCTGATACAGTTCCAGGGTCACATCTGCAGCATAAGGTGGCCACTTGTGATCAAACGTGCCCAGTGCCAGCAGGAGAGGAATAAGGGTAGAGTCATGAGAAGCGTAGAGGAAGAGCTTTCTGGAAAAGAAAGGAAGGGAAAAAACAAAACCAGAACTGGAATGTCAGCTATGTACCTCCATGGACAGGCAGTAGCACTCACGCTTTTTCCAGCAGGTGAGCACTCCTTTTTATCCCACACATTCAATGTCTTTCTGAACCAGTTTTTCACGCTGACATCAAGTTAGAATTTATAACGATTAGAGGAAGAGGTCTGGGCTGTACCTGGCCTTTTCAGCTGGATTTGAGGGATTTACTGCTGCTTTAATGTTCTTCTGAAAGGTATTGAACAGGAGGCCAATATTCATCTGAAGCACTTCTCTAGAAAAGAAGCAGAAATAAATTTACTGGTTTTAAAACTTTCAAATAATTACACATGAAAGCCTGAGAACCTGCTTTTCTCTTATGATTTGATAATCTGCATTGAGTGTAGTTAAGAACTATTAAATGCAATTAATATGGCCAGGTTTTAGTTCAGCCGTTGTGTAGTCACCACTCTAATGTGATTGCAGACTGGGAGGGGAGAGGTGTTAACAAGCAGTCTCATGAGGTGTGGCCATGTCGATAAAAATCTAGAAACTCTTTGATTGTTCTCTGGGCTATTTTGTTTCCCCGATATGATTTTTGAGTGCATGGGTTTCAGCTAGGGAAGATGACTGCTGCAAAACAGCAGCTGAAATGGTCGGGGCTGTGGTGAGGAGGGACAGGATTCAAGAAAGTGGTGGCTATATTTGAAAATTAGTTTTTATCCTTTTACTGAACTAAGAGGTGATCTTTATACACCTTCTGGTGGGAAAAAACTCCCTCTACCTAATGAATATGTCGGAGAAATGGTAGGTGAGTGTGACTAACTCTCCTGGGTGTTGCGGGAATGGGGTAAATGAGTCTTTCATTACCTGAGATCTCTAATACCTGGAAAAGAAAAGACAGTCCTATGCCACCACCTGAGAAGAGCTGGTGAATGTGGCAGCTGCAAATGAATCTGAAAGGAAAATGACTGCTAGCCTAGCAGCTCAACCAGCCTTTACAAACAACTGTGGAGGAGGTAATTAGCTGCACGTAGCAGCAGATTCCCTTTGCAAGTAGTTACATGTGTGCAGGACCTGGCATCACCCTTTCCGCTAGCACCAGCACTTCTCAGCCCAGCTGTGCAGGTGCCATCCCTGGGATAAACTTCCCAGGCTGGAATTTGGACTGTACTTGTGCAACTGCAAGGGCAGCCTCAGGGCGTGGGCTGGAAGCATCTCCTCTTCTCTTCTGCTTTTGCCACTGGTTCACTGAAACCCCTGTGGCAACTGTGGCCTTCACTGCCCACCTCAGTGGCTTACTGCTGCTCCTGCGAGACCACCCTCCCCACGGGGATCAACAAAACAGGGTGCAAGCCCACATCCTTTTTCCTAGCTCATGCTACTGACTCAAGGCAGTACTGAATTTTACGCTGAGATGGTTGAGGCACAAACCTCATGAGTGGGCTCTGGTGGGAGAATGCAGCAGATGGGAAAGCACTTCTGTCTGCTGAAGTAAGGTGGTGTAGCACATCAACCCCGGGTAAGACAGCCCCTGAAGCCAGAGGCATGGACACAGGCAATCACCTGGAACTGTCTTCCAGAAGGAAAAGCATGGAGTCAACAGATCGGCGCTCCACTGTCTGCTGGAAGCTCTTCAGCACAGGGCAGCTTGGCAAATTGTGCACCTGGAAGGAGGAGATGTAGCAGAGTGGCAGGGTCTGACCCTTTCTGAACTCAGCCTGAAGACACATGGATGACTGCCCACAGAAAACAGCTGCTCACGTCACACCATTTGTACTACAGTATTGTACTATGATATTCATGGGAGGATGTTTAGGAGGGTTTGAAACACACAGACTTGGCCTGCGTACCAAAAGGGTGAATGTATGTTCTTTGGGATGCAGTTCTGTGGGGAGTGTAACACACTGAGCCATTCAGCCGAGAGACAGACCAGCTATCATTAGCTCCAGCAAAAAAGGGGTACTAAGGAGGGGTACAGATGTGCCCAGCTTCCCTCCAGTAGCAGAAGCTGTCTGGCTCACAGGTAGTGTGCTGGAACTGGGATTAAGATGACTGTTAGGTGCTGAGTGCCAAAAAAGGGAAAGCACTTTGTAACGGGTAAGCACGGCCCAACGCCTCTCTTAGCTCTACATTACACGTGAAAGAAATTTGGGATTTCAAGGCAAGAACAAAAATACTGGAGATGAGTCTTCATCCAGCCTACAGCAAGGCTGACCCTACATCTTGCTTTTTCAAAAGGCCATGCAATTTCTACCCACATTCTGGGTTGCATAGAAAGGTACTGGAGTGCACATTAGTATCTGTGGGTGCTGGCACTCTGTGATTTCCTCCATGTGCATGGTAAGGGGATGTTTCTTTCTGAGACAGTGCAACAGGACGGCTCAGCTCACCTGCTCAGCAAAAATGTTATCGA
Organism: Dryoscopus gambensis; assembly: GCA_013389985.1. Taxonomy (NCBI): domain Eukaryota; kingdom Metazoa; phylum Chordata; class Aves; order Passeriformes; family Malaconotidae; genus Dryoscopus; species Dryoscopus gambensis. The sequence continues at coordinate 283,657 of WEIT01012742.1, read as the reverse complement.
GGAGGACAAAGAAATCCACAGACTCGTCACCATCAATACCCATCCTCTTCTTAATTTTTTTCAAGTCATCAGAGATACCTGGCTGATGCATAGCATTCTCTATCCTATCCCTGTAAAGGAATTAAGGAAACCAAAAATTTTTCACACACCAGGCTTCCTTTCTTTCGTTTTTCTCATGTCCCCGCCCAGCTGTCCCACATCAGTTAGGGGTAGAAGAGAAGCACTGCAGCATACTGAGGAATTCCTGATGTTGGGAGTCTGAGCTGCAGAAAGGACAGATGCTGTATCCAGAACTCAAGGATCAGAGCTGTCTCTCTGCTCTCACAGAGGCGGGAGGAAAAATGGGGATGATGTGAACACCCGAGAAGTGGTTCCCATAAGCAAGGGTTGCATATCAGCTAACAGACCTGGTCATACTGGAACAGTGCAGGTCTGTGTCTTTAGGGAGTAGCCTTTAGCTGCCTCATGAAAGAAGAAAGGGTAGAAGCTTTGAACTGATTGCTGTATGGTGTGGGAAAAGGGAAACACCTAGATACTCGCTTGTAGCTTAAATCCACCTTTTGCTTTGTTAGAAGCCATTTGCATCTTTATGCTGCTTTAAATTTTATTTTAAAAAATTTAGCCGAGAATATCCATGCTGGCCATGTACTTCTTAGGGAGCCTGCAAGCTGAGGCAGTGCTTACTGCAGCTCAAGAAGTCTACCTTGACATGGTCACAAAAGGTGCAGCTGGTGGGCAGCGGTGGGCAGGGAGCAGAAGACCCTGCAGTTTACTCCCTTTTGGACAGGTGATGTTACTCAAGGAGGCTGAATACGCTGCTGCTAGGGGCTGTCACCTCCCCACTGTCTAGACCAGTGCTTTGCCTGCAGAGTCAAGCATTGCACAGTGAGCTTTTGCAAGTGAATTCTGACAGCTCTTGAATTTTGGACATAAATATGCTAATGTACAATCCAGCCAAACTGTAATATATCTGCCTCTCTTCCATTTTCCACCCTGTGCCCAAACCTGGCACAGGCATTTCAGAGTATTTGACTCTGCAAACATGAGTGTTCTGTGTAGGATGTTCCTTATTTTACTTCATTAGTCTTCATTAAATGTGTCAAGGCTGAGTATATTTCAGTTTCTTCAAGGTATAAATGTGACGGGAATGTTGAAATAACCCCCAAACCAGAAGCCGAATATAAAAAGGAGGCCCAATATGTTCACACTTGAAAGGCTTGTTAAGGGATGTAGATGACATTAATTCTGCCCTGCAGCAATGCCAGAGACTAGCTGTACATTAGCTAGTAATGAGTGTTTGCTAGACACAGACTAAATTAAATTGGTCTTTCAAGGAAAAGTCTCTTATTTTCTTATGCTGCCACAGCCTGGTGTATAATTCCACTTACCAAGTACTTCATACAACTAGCTAACCATTCCCAAAGAACAGTAAGTGGCAGGGGAAGAAATTGGGAAATGGGAAGAAAATGCGCTGTTGTAAATTACTACTGCTGAAATGAAACAGCAGTGAAATCATACGGGGAGATATTGCTGGCAATTACCTGGTCAAGTATTTCAGGCGCTGGCAGTTGTGGTAATTGGGGTAGAGCATTTCAGAGCTTGCTTCATCAGTGACAATGACAACAGATCCTGTGGAACAAGACGGAAGTTTCTGTGATCAGTAGTGCATCTGTGTTTCTTTAGTTTTTTTTACACTGCTTTAATCACTCCCACAGTCTTTGTGCTCAAGTCCAGCGTTATCAACTAGTAATTCCCCCCGAGCTATCACCTGCAACACAAGCCACTGTAGTTGTTTCTGTGCATTTATTTCCCCAGGGATGCCTGCTGTGCACCTTGTAAAGCTTCCTAGTTTTGTGTTCATTTTTCTTAGGGTTTGTACGTGCCAGAAATTAGTCTTGGTGTCATGAAGTGTAAGGAGCTCTGGCAAGTCACTTCTACTTGTCCGTGGAACTGAATATGGAAGCAGCTGATGTGAGATCTTTAAAATGCAGAGCATATTTTCAGAACATACAAGTAGTTACCAACTGCAGGACACAGGTGAAAGTTACTCCAGACACTGAACTCGTATCCAAGATACTCAGGTTTCTCTGAGAAACCTTTTTCAGATGTGTGAACTTTTTGCCTTCTTGATTCTGAAGAGGGTTAACACTAACCTCCTCAGCAGGTCTGAAAGAGCAGCAGAAAGATACACAAACAGAGGGAACAAGTGACAAGCTGGTAAAGAATCTACAGGACCAGGAGAAAGTGGGGAAGGGGGCCAAGTGCAAAGAACCAGAGAAGAAGTAACAACTAGGAGCCAGAGAGAGTTAGGATGTGGAAGGTGTGTGCATCTAGGGAAGACTGAGCAAGGAAAGGCACTATTCAGAAGTCTCCCCGACCTTCTTTCTGCTGTTGGTACAGCCCAGCTAGCAGGCACCGTGTGGACTCCAGATTCCGGAAAATATTAGTGGAACGGATGCTGAAAGAGAGAAAGCAGTTTGTGAAGTAGCACTTTCTCCCTCATGTTAACGTGGCTGCAGCTGGGGAGGTCTTGCTGGAACTGAGGGTTCTGCTTCCACCGTGGCTTTGGAAACCTGTGGTGGGACTCATCTTTTATCACTACAGATATCTTAGGTAGGCACCTGAAATCTGAACTGCTTGTCAGAGACAGTGGAGATAACAAACTGGCACTTCTCTAGTGTGATTTTTTTAATCTCATCCTAAGCCAGATGCTCTCAGCATTACTGGTGTGAGCAGCAGGGGTTGCTTCATCTCACTGAACTTCAGCTGTTTACAGTGAGTTAAAGTGTGCTCCAGAAATGCCTGTTTCTCTTTGCTCACCACGAAAGTGCACAACAGCACTGCCAATGGCTAAGCCTAGGTGAGATGAATCTGTCCCTGGCATCACTCTCAGGACTGCTGGGCCACTGGATGCTTTGTGTCACGAGTGAGTTCTTGTGCCAGGCTCTGCAGGCTGAGCAAAGGTGAAGGCCCAGGGGCCAGGCTGTTTGCTGTGTGGTGGGGAAGGGTATGCTACTCAGAGTTTCCCTAGCACAAGGCTACGTGTTAGGAGGCAGGAAGAAAGGGAAGGTCCAGGAGGGAACTGAGAGACTCACAAGACCTCAGCAGGCTTAAATGTTGGTGAAAGAAACTTGGCTTCTTCCACATAGCTTCTCCTCAGCCTTTCCCCCAGGGCGAACGTCTGCTGCATCCCCACTGTTGTCAGCTGTCCTGCGACTGTACCACCCTGAGAGCACAGAAAAGGAAAGGGCTCCAGTGGACCATGGAAATAAAAAAGTCTACAGAGGGAAGAGGAACCCACCAGGAAATACAGCCTCACCTTGAATACAGTCTTTTTGTATTGCTCATCCAAGGGTGAGTGGGGTTGAGGTCCTCCATTTAGGTCTGTCACCACGTAATCAAACTTAGTCTTAGCAGGTACCTCTAAAAGACTGGGACACCATTCCACCTGTTTCAAAACAAACAAACAGTGTTTCAGTGGGAGACTTTCAAGGGCATTAAACCAAGGACTTTTAAGAGCATTAAACTAATGCTGGAGTATTACACTGTGCTGCCTTGCCAACAACACAACGCAGAGACAAAGAGATCTCTTCGCACGGCTCAGAGAGAAATGAGAGCAGTGCTGCTCTCTGGATTCGCAGATCTGATGTGCAGGAAATGCAGTACTTGCTTTCCTCCCCTTACAGGAGAAGAAGAATCTGTGGGAAATCACAATTGCTACTCTGTGTTACACACCAAAAAGCTGCTGTAGGAAACTATCTGAGCTAACTCCTGCTGGTTCCACAGGTGGAAACTGGAGATAACACTGAGGCAGGAGCCACACACTTGCTGAGCACCAGCTGTGAGGTCCAAAGTCTTGGCCTTAGTGCAAAGTCCATGGGCACAGCAGCCCCGGGATGCCCATCCCTGCATCCTGTCCCTGAGGGCTCCCTGCAGTCGCATCAATTGTTCCCTCTGCTGTCACCTGTCCCACTATTGTGCTATTGCCGTTTCACTTTATAGAATCACAGAATTAATTAGGTTGGAAAAGACCTCTGAGAGCATCAAGTCCAACCTGCAACTGAATGCCACCGCGTCACCCAGACCACAGTGCCACGTCCAGTCTTAAAATACCTCCAGGGAAGGTGACTCCAACACCTCCCCAAGCAGCCCATTCCAATGTCTAATCACCCTCTCTGTGAAGAAATTCCTCTGAATGTCCAACCTCATCCTCCCGGGGCACAAATTAAAGACTGTATCCTCTCATCCTGCCACTTGTTCCCCGGGAGAAAAGCCTGACCCCCACCTGGTTACAACCCCCTTTCAAGAAGTTGTAGAGAGTGATAAGGTCACCCCTGAGCCTTCTCTTTTCCAGACGAAACACCCCTGGCTCCCTCAGCAGCTTCTCCTAACACTTGTGCTCCAGACCCTTCCCCAGCTCCTTGGCCTTTCTCTGGACTCACTCCACCCCCTCAATGTCCTTCCTGAATTGAGGGCTGCAGAACTGGACAGGGATGATCAGTGTCCTGGTCCAGCTGGCCACNGGGCAAGGATGCCGTGGGCGTCCTTGGCCCCCCGGGCACACCGGCTCATGTTCAGTCGCTGTCGACCAGCACCCCCAGGCCTTTTTCCGCTGGGCAGCTTTCCAGCCACTCTTACCCAAGCCCGTAGCGCAGCACGGGGTGCAAGCTCCCAAATTCCCACGCTTTCCCCTCGGGAATTCCTCTCGGTGTCGCCTTGGGAAGGGGAATAAACGCCAAACCATCAGGCTGCCGGGAGCAAGGCAGGAGCACAACCTGCTCGGCCGCCAGC
>WEIT01012742.1:201289-278620 GCA_013389985.1 Dryoscopus gambensis | reverse complement strand
GGGCGCCGCGCAGGGGAACCGGGCGGTGCTGGGCGGGACCGGCGATGGGGGCACGGCCGTCACCTGGGCCCGGCGGCGTTCCTGTGCCTCTGCTCGCCGGCTTTATTTAGTTCTCTTCCCTGTGGGGCTCACCGGGCCCGAGTGTGCACAATAACCCCGGGTAGCGTTCCAGGCTTGGGGAAGAGTGGCTGGAAGGCGGCCCGCTGGAAAAGGACCTGGGGGTGCTGGTCACAGCGGCTGAACTGAGCCAGGTGTGCCCGGGTGGCCAAGGAGGCCAGTGGCATCCTGGTCTGGATCAGCAATAATGTGGCCAGCAGGAGCAGGACAGCGATTGCCCCTCTGTACTCAGCACTGGTGAGGGCACATCTCGAATGCTGTGTCCAGTTTTGGGCCCCTCACTTTGAAAAAGACATTGAGGTGCTGGAGCAAGTCCGGAGAAGGGAAGGGTCTAGAGCACAAGTGTTATGAGAAGGCACTGAGGGAGCTGGGGGTGCTCAGCCTGGAGAAAAGGAGGCTCAGGGGTGACCTTTTCACTCTCTACAACTCCCTGAAGGAGCCAGGTGGGGTTCGGCCTCTTCTCCCAGGGAACCACTGGCAGCACAAGGGGACATCAAGCTGCCCCAGGGGATGTTCAGGTGGGACATTCAGAGGAATTTCTTCACAGAAAGGCTCATTAGACATTGGAATGGGGTTCCCGGGGAGGTGCTGGAGTCACCGTCCCTGGAGGTCTTCAGGGAGCAGGGCAGGGGTGAAGGAGAAATAGGAGGGAGAGGATGGTGACCTGCACAAAGGCCAGAGGGAGGAGCCGCTGCAGGTGGCGAGAGGTTGGCACAGACACCAGGATGTGCAGAGGCCGGGTTTTGGTCATCTCCTGGTGTCTCTCAAAGCCCTGCAGTTCTGAAAGGGTTACCTCAGTTTTCTGAGCATAGAGTATGTGGAACACAGAGGCACAACAAGAGCAGAGAGAGAAGGGGAAAAAATACTTCAGAAGCCAAGAAAATAACAAATTAAGGAATCGAGCCTAAATCTTGTGTTGCAAGAGAGCGAGGGGTCAAGAATGCTGAGGGGAGAGGGAAAAGGAAAATGCAGTTAAGAGGGGGAGGGAGGGAAAGCGGAAGAGAGATAGAGGTGATGTGATAGAAGTGAGCAGAGAGAGAGGCTCACAGTGAATTTATTTGTATTTCCATTCAAATGTTACCTTGGAAGAAAACACCGGTTCCTGTGAAGTTGTGAAGACTGGGACTGTAGGGTCCCTCCTGGGTGGCCCTGGCTGCTGCCAAGCAGCATTAAGGGTGAGATATATTTTAGAATACACCATGCCACAGCAGGTGCGTGCAATTAGAGGAGAGATCTCCAAAATAGCAGGCGGCTGTCAATTTTTTAGCAAATGGTGTTGCCCTGTTTTTTTCCTTTGTCCAACTGTGTAGAAATTTATTCTAAGATGCACCATCTTTACAGAAACATTTTCAAAGGACCTGTTATTTTTACCCTTCTGTTGCTTTTTGTGACCAGACGAGGAGCAGAAGGCTAATCCAATGGCCACCAGGGGTGAATTTTTTTCCACTGAAGGAAAGTAATGAGCTCTAATGAACAAGCAAGTTGCAGGAAACTTTCCACTCCGAAAGCAGAGGGAAAATTCCCTCCTAGTTGGAATTTAACCAAATTGCAATGATTGCTATCTCTGCAAAATATTACCATTGCTATAATTTGCCTTTTACAGGGCTTCAAGAATGTATCACACCTCAGAACACTCCGGCTTGATAAGTTTGCATTTACATCCTGCTTGTTTTGAAGAGGAAACTGAGTCATAGTGAGCTTTGTAGTTTGACCAAGTCACGCAATCGTTGTGTGGCTGGTACATTGATAAGGTGTGAGGCCAATTATAACAATTAGATTTTTTTGTCCCACAACATGGATTGAAATTAAATAGTGCTTAAAAAATACCCACAAGGGAAACAATTTAACCTAATGAGTTTGTGTGTTTTATTGGTTTTTGGACTAAGTGAACACCTTGTCACTGAACAAAGGTAAAGGATGGCCAGGTTGGATGGGGCTCTGAGCAACCTGGTGTAGTTGAAGGTGTCCCCTGCCTATGGGGGATTTGGAACTTGGTGATCTTCAAGGTCCCCTTCCAACCCAAACCATTCTGTGATCCTATCATTCTATGAAAGGGCTATAGCTCTTTGTGGTGTAAATCAGAGATTTACCATAAAATGTTTGTATGGTAGGGGCACAAATACCATTTGGATGCCCCTGAGGGAGGTGGGTTTATTTCCCCCTGGTTGGTAGGGGTCAGAAAAGAGACATGTCGCCTTGACTTCTTTGGTTCCTTTCCCGAGTGCTTTTTGCTCAGCAAGGAGAGTGACCTGGAAATGTTCTCCCACAGCTCTTCACCATGCAGGCTGCAGCTGGGCTGGGAGCCTGGCTGCTGGAGAAGGGTGGCTTAACCAGCCCGGTGTGACTGCCCAAAGTGGGCACAAGCAGCTCCTGCCAAGCACAGTTCTCTCTGTGCGCCAGCCTTGTTTTGGGGCAGCTCCACCTCTGGGTGCTCTGCCGGAGCACGAAGTGTTTTCCTGCCCTTCCAAATATTTCTTCCACCCCAAAATGTTCCCATGACTGGCTCTCTGAGGGCAATGAAGGGGCTTTCGCTCTGGTCGCTTGAAATGATCACAGCTACTGAAATCTCAAATGCAACACGGGCAGGAGTTTGTGCAGGGTTCATGTTTGGAATTCATGTTGGCTGCTGCATCCTGCGGGCAAAAGAGCTTTCTCCATTCCCAACTCTGGAGCTAATGATGATGTCTCTGTGTCCTGCAAGGACTGGTGACCACAGTGGCTATTATAAACCACTCAGTCTGGGCATGGAAGCCTTCACAAAGGGCTGAACTTTATTTATAAATGGTTTGAGCGTGCTGTGCTGCTTCCTGTGGAGCCATATCACTCTTGTCTCCTCCGGTCTGTCTGTTGTGGTGAACCTTGTAGCCAGCTGCTTTGTGAGCAAGGCGCCTGGGGAAATGGAAGGAATGTTTCCACTCCTAAAGTCTGTGATCCTTTGGGGTGGAATTGGCAAAAATAAACCCCTAAATGCCACCGCAGACCTAGCCCTCCCTCCCGCAAGACACCATTCACGGTACAGTGTACAGATCGTACGCATCTCGTCTCTCTTTCTGCATGCTTTCACATCCGTGCTTTACCTTCCAGCAGTGAAATGATGTGTGTCGATACTTGCAGGTCATAATTTAATTTCTGAATTCCTGCAGGTTATGTGGGGGAGTCCTGGAAGTCAGACTTGTCATATTTAGGGCTGGCATCGTGAGGACATTTTTGGAGGTTTTCTTGTATGTATTTTAGAAACAGGTTATCAGACAGTTAGTAGTTTCCTGCCTCTTTTACCTGGGAAGATGTGGCTTTCCCTCACTTTCCTGTGTCATTTCCAGGCTTGGGCATTTGGTCATTGTCGGTGTGGCAGCGGGAGAGCTGGAAGCCGGCCGTGTGCTGGCGAAGGCCCCACTGTGCCAAGGTTCATCCCCTGCCCCGTAACCCAGCGCAGAAGATGCATTCCCTGCCTTCTGTTTTTCTTTTGTTCCAACTTTGTCATCCTAAACTGGATGGTGCCTGCAGCCATCTGCTGCGTTCGGTAGTCTGCGGCATCACGCCGACTCAATTACGCGCCGCTCTGGGAGAACAGCAGGCCAGTTTTCTCTTCAGCTTTGAAAGAGTGTTTTTCCCTTGCACAGGAAGGCTGAGGGAAGCAGGAGCTTCCAGAAGCAAGCTGGATAAGCTGTTCCCAGCCATGTCAGGTGGACTCTCCGTGCCTGTGCGGTCCAGGTGTGGTGGGAGAGCTGCCAGTCTGTCACCGTGCCCGAGATGCTGCCTCCTGGGACTCGGTGCTCTGATGCCGTGGCAGATGTGCTCCCCTGTGGCAGCACTTAAGCATTTGGCACTTTTAAGCTTTATCACCTCATTTACTTTTTGTGAATATATATTAAACCAAGGGTGTTTCTATTAAACCAAATGTTTTGGGATGGTATGAAATTAAAAAGGAGATGGTGCAAGTGTAAATTACATTTGCTTTTTTTCAAAACAGCCACGAGAGAAGGGCTACAAAGAGATGATGCTGAGCCTTACAATGGATTCCTAGCAAAGTTGTTTTGTTATGCTTTCATACTCAGAGAGAAGTGACCAAGCAGGAGGATTTATGTGTGCGATTCAGCCTGTGACATCAGTCTTCTTCCTGTGGTGGGCAGAGGAGACATAACTGAAATCTGGGGTGAAAAGTTATCTTTTTTCTTTTTTTTTTTTTTCCCTGCAGGTTTAGGATAAATTTTGAGACTCCAGGACTGCTTCATGTTTTCTTCTTCGCCTTCCCTACAGGTAGTGGGCTTGATGGGTTTCAACATGCGGCCATCCACGTTTGCTGTTGGAATCTTTCTGGGCTATCCATAGTGCCCTGATTCTTTTCCCCTTCAGTAAATTCTCCTCTTCATTACATGAGGATAGGGGTCAGATCAAGTGGTGGGGAGCTAGAAAACAGGGACTTGTGCTATTTACATTTAAGACATTTCTGGCCCCACCAGCTGTTCCATGTGTGTTATTTTCAGAAGGGCAGTAATCCACAGGAGGTCAAGAGGGTGGAATTGTGTGAATATGTCGGGTGAAGGAAATCAAGATGCTTGGAAGTACCCAGGCCTTGTCATGACAAGGAGTCCGGATCCCAGATGATTCTGGCTGGGAGAACTCAGGGAGAGTTCTCAGAGTGCTGCTTGCATGGCTAGGAAAGGCTGCTCAGCTGGGTGTTTGTTTGCTGTTTTCAAGAGTCATCTGTGTTTACACTGCTGGCAGGACCACCTGTTCTTTTTTCGAACAATAATATGTGTGTGTGTGTATGTATTGCTGCATTTCTGCATTTATTTTCAGCCCTTTCTAAAAACCCCTGACAGGTTTGAAAGATGCTGTGGATTGCGAGTGGTGCCTGGTGGCATTGCTCACATTGATGGTTGTCAGAATTTCCATGCTAAATCTCTGCTTTGAGAGGTTTATAACTCATCCTTCTATTCTTGGTCCTGAAGCTCTCATACCCTGGAAAAAATAAAATAAAATAAAGAAAAATAAAATAAAATTAAAACAAAACAAAACAAAACAAAACAAATCAAGGAACTTTTTCAAAACTACATTCTCCCTGCAGGTCTGTGGAAACCAGACTTGTTGGCCTAAACAGGAGCTTTTCCAAAGCAGACATTGAATCTTGTCACTTTATTTTTCAGCACCTAATTGCAAATGTGTGGCAGGTCTCTCTGATGTGTTTCATATGGCCAAGTGGAGAAGCTGTTTTGCATATCAGGCTGATACAGGCACTGGATGGTGTAAAATGTCAGGGAGCCAACAGCAGTTAGCTCCCCACCACCAGCTCTGAGGAGGCATAAAACCAGCTGAACTATGGCAGAGGTTGGGCAGTCTCCCCATCTGGGATGACACCAGTTGCAGAATCACAGGGTGAATGCTCCTTGTATCAAGAACTGCAGAGAAATGAAACATACCATGGTTTTTTTACACTCATAAACAAAGGACTTTTTTACACTCATAAACAAAATAGCATTTTGCTATTACGTGCAACCAGCAAGAGAAATCCAGTACAAAGCAGCAGCGGGTAGTTTTAAGGAGTACACAGTCATCCCTTATTAACTTTATGGTCCATATTTTGGTAGTGCCTCCCACCCACGCAGCGCGCAGCAGGTCGCAGTTGTTAATCTGCCCCATTCCCCACACACATCCTGATGATTCCCGGTGCCCAGGTGCTGGGAGGAGATTTAATGGAGTGCCCTGGTGCTGCTGAGAACCCACGGCAAAACAGGCAGCAGCACACAGGAACCTGACTCATGGAGCAGTGCTGGAAGGAGTGAGCTGCTTCTCTGCTGAGAGTTTTCCCGGGTTTTGAAGGCTGCAAACAGTGCATTTGTATGCAGGCAGTAGGCACTAATTCAAAACACGAAGGTAATGAACTTGAAACTGGGTCCTGACGCACAATGAGGAGCGTGGAGGGAGCACCGGGAACTTGAGCTGAATCAAAGTCAGCGTAATTTCTCATCCAGCATTCAGCAGGCCGTTCAAACTCAGATTATCTTCTGGCAGATGGGAATAACACTTATTCCCCGTCTCTCCAGGAAGGCTGTGAGGTAGCAAACGTACATGCAGAAGGCTTTGTATATGCAAGAGCTCAGCTGTTTTTCACACTATATTAGTAGCTGTTTGAATGACAGGTACGACCTCTCCTTCAGGTCTTTTCTGACAGCTCCGGACCCTTATGGTTATGAAAACACTGCTATTACAAGATGGAAATAGTTGGGTTGCTTTTGTGCGTGTTGCCTGGGCGCACACGCAGTGCTGCTCACGACACAGAGATTAAACTCTTTTATCCTGATTTGTCTTCCCATGCAACTGATTTTTCTGAAGACACAAGGGGTTTTTTTATTCTGGTTCCCCCGTGCATCTATTGCCTATCTCTGGTCATGGCATTCTTGCAGGCTCCCAGCACTTCCTTAGTGGGAGGCAGGGGCCACTATATTTTTTCAGGTGGGCATTTCAGGCAGGCAAAGCCACAGATGACTTGCCTGTTGTCAAACATAAAACTTATTGGAGTAGGAATCTGAGGGCACTCTCCAAATTTCCAGGCTGGTGCCTGAGCTGCTTGTCCAGGCTCGGTGTTATCTTTTGCTGCTGTTCTGATCCCATCTGGCTGTCAGCTGTACCAGCCAGTGCTCCGTGGGTATTTATGCTGCTGCCAGTTCTCATGTCTCAATTGGGAGTCATTTAATGCGGGTGACTGAGATTCCTGGAGAGGAAGAATTTCAAGTATCCCAGACAATGGTATGGCTGACATAGTTTCTGTCGTAAGATTATGTTTTAGCATTAATTTTAAGGGTTGTTGACACACACGAGTATTTCTAGGGCTTTGGGATCTGTGGTTTCAGCCATAAAAAGGGTCAGAGGCACAACAGTCTTGGTATCGGACTTTAATATCCTTCCCTTGTAAATAAATAGAATAAATGGGAAGAGAAACACATGGTTTAAAATTTCCAGTGATGGTGAGCTTTTAAGAAAGAGGCAGCACAATATTTTTCATCATGCATTTGGCATTTTTGAAGAAAGATTCCTGGTAAAGCCTGACTGCAGGTCAGCAGAGCCAACACCTGAGTCAGAGAAGGGAATGGGGCACATCTCCCTTAGTAAAAAACTTTATTGCGTGTTCTCTAACTGCCAATTACCCTAATTTGAAGTAGGGGAGCCAATGAATATTGCTAAATGGTTTGAAACAAACAGCAGCACTGTGGACAAAAAATAGTCATTATGAGCTGCATTGTATCAACCGCAGTGAATTTTTCACAGATTTGTAGGTTTTAATGCTGGGGTGACTGGTCTGACTGTTGGCTTAGTGTAGGGGAGAGGACCTTGCTCAGTAATTTCCAATGGGGTCAGTAACTTCTGTTGGTTCCAGTGCACACCTTTTTAAATCCCATTGCAATAATTAGAACTTACCTCATCCCTAGACTGTGCTTTCCAATTGTTAATTAAAATAATAGTTCTCATTGTAAGAGTCCTTCCTGTTAGAAGAGCAGTCAGCTGTCAGAAATGTTGTTCCTTTTGGAAGAACTTGCATATCAGGATTAAAATCCTTCTCACCTCTGCCTTGGGAAGTGAAACAGAGCAAGCTGCAGGCTCCCACTGCAGGCCAGTCTGTGGTGCAGGGATGCTGGGGGTGACATGGGAGATGACACTGCATGAAAATACAGAGCAGCCAGACCTGTCTGTGTCTGCGTTTGTGCACCTGAGATGCCGTGGGTGTGTGATGCTGTGAGGTGGATGTGCTCCGCAGCCTCGCTGCTTGCTTGGAAATGCACCTGGTGTGATGGCAGCCCTGATTTGGGATGTGGGAGGAGCGCTTTGGAGTGTGCCAGGTGTGCACTAGGGCAGGAAAAGGGATAAAGTATCTCAGTTTTTTTCCTTCGACGATCTGGAGCTCGCAGGTAGCTCACTGTGATGTGCTTGAGTGGTCAGAGATACCCATCAGGAATCCATGAGGATTGTTCCGAGTTCTCTTTCATTTAATGAACATCTTTTTTGTTGATTTAGGACTGGGTACTTTAATGGACTTTTCAGGAGGTCCTCAAATTTGGCATCTCTCTGGAAATGTCAGAGATGAATCTGGTGAAGCTAGAAACAGGAAGAGCAAAGTGTACCTATATCCTAAGAAAATACAAGGCCACAGAGGGAAAAAATAATCCAAAACTTAATTTCAGAGGAAAAGAACAGGTGAGAAAAGAGTTCTCGTGATCTGCAAGGGTTGAAAAAAATGAATTGAACTGAATGTGATAAATGAATATGAACTGGAAAAAAGCGCATTTTTCTGTGAATATGCAGCAAAGATGATGGTAATTTCTGCTATGCGTGTGTACCTAAGTGCTTTCTTGAATCTGGGCTGAAGTGGAAGGAAAGCAAGGTGGGAAAGAAAACATGGTTTCACTGGACTACACGATTTTGCAATGGCTAATTTTGGACACTTGTTTCTGAGCAGTCTTGCCTGTAGCCTGGCACACATCAAGCTGGTTCTGTCAGAAGCACTTTTCAACCTCAAACTTTGTTCCCAGGCCGAAGAGCTGGCACGGCATTTACTCCAAAACCCAAACAAATAGCAGCAAGTTTCTGACCTCAGGCTTGCCTCTTGCTGCTAATCTGATTCCTTTTAAGGGTAGGAGCTGGTGGTTAACGTGATTTCTAGTGAAACCCTGCTTGCAGCTGAATATCAGAGTGCTGGGTTTTGCTGGGGCTGTTGATAAAAATGTCACGGCCACACACCCATATCCAGTTTCTAGGAAAATCTTTCGATGTGTCTTTTGCATTCTTTGTGTTGTCATATGGCTGACCGTCACTGACATGCCTTCTTAAGATTAAGTTCATGTCCAATATGAGCATGAAATTTAACTCTCTCATGGGTCCCTACCAGTTCATTTTGACCCCTAGCTTGGCCCCATCTGCTTTACCCCTTCCTGTCTAAAATAACTTTATCATAAAGAGGAGCTTGTGCATATGAATAGTGAGTCACAAACCCCAGCTCTGAGTAATCCCTGAGCAGCTCCCCACTGTGATCCAGCTCTGAGAGGTGGAGATGTCCTCTCAAAAAATAGCAGGGGTCTGCAGCAGACTTGGTCTTGCTCCTGCAAACACTGCAGTGTGGTTGTTTTTCTTGCCTGTCATGGGCTGGCCAGCCAGAGTTTTTAATACTGAAATGAAAAGAGAAAAAAAAAGCTTAATCTTCTAATAAAAGGTAGCCATCTCGAGGGAGGAGAGTGGCTTAATGTAGCAGTCCTACAGGCCTCAGTTGGGGAATAATTTTAAAGGAATATGTAAATATCGCAGCTTTTCTGTGTTTTGCCTTCTGACTTGCTCTGGGGGAATACTGTTTCCCAGCATATGTGGAATGATTGCTTTTATTCACCCAGAGACCGGTGGGTTTGTGTTAATAGGTTGGCTATGAAGCCTGGCATGTTAGAGCACAGGGGAGTGGGTTTTATGCTGGTGCTGCAGCGTGTTCATAGAATCATAGGTAATGCTGGGTTGGAAGGGACCCATCAGGCTCATCAAATGCAACTCCTGGCCCTGCACAGGACACCCCAAGAGTCACACCATGTGCCTGAGAGCATTGTTGGAACACTTCTTGAACTCTGTCAAGCTGGTGCTGTGACCATGTCCCTGGGGAGCCTGTTCAGTGCCCAACCACCCTCTGGGTGAAGAACCTTTTCCTGATATCCAACCTAAACCTCCCTGACTCAGCTTCATGCTGTTTCCTCGAGTCCTGACACTGGTCACGAGAGTGAAGAGGTCAGTGTCTGCCCCTCCTCTTCCCCCCATGAGGAAGTTGTTCCCCTCAGTCTCCTCTTCTCCAGGCTGAACAAACCCAGCAACCTCAGCTGCTCCTCATATGGTTTCCCCTCCAGACCCTTCACCATCCTCCTGGCTCTCCTTTGGACACCTTGTGCTTGGGAAGTGTAAGGGCTGGAAAGGGAAGGACAAAGTCCTCTGTTCAGGTGCACAAAAGGATGAAAACTGTTCATGTGGAGAAGCTGCTGAACCTTCCCAGGGGAACTTCATGAGCAGCCAAGAAGTCAGGGTCCTCTGCACCCCTTGTTCACATCCATCCTTCTGTGGGATTTCTGCGTGGGCATCAAGGATTCCAAAGCCTAGGAACCAGTGGATGTGACCTAAAAGTATGTTTGAAGTAACCACCATGTCCACCAGGCAGCACATCACAGTTCTCTTAGGTGTTTTCTATTACTAATCTAAATGCATTTAACTGTCCTTAAAATGTCTTTTGGTGAGCATTTATTGCATAAAGTGTCCAGTGGAGGTGTGTTGTTTGGTTTGTGATTGGCTACCCAGCACTGGACTGGTTACACAATACTGTTCGTGCTTCCCGAGGGCTGGAGGAACACAGAGCTGCCTCTGGGGTGGATATTGGCCCGTATGAATTTGAAATTTGGTTTCCTTGACTGACATTTACTTTCTGAGAACTCTGTTGCCCGTCAAACTCAATTGGTCAAGTGTCTGTGGGAAGCCAGTGGTAGTATGTGAATGTGGCCTCAGCAAATTCATTTTTAAAAATGTGAACCAATGTTCACTGGAGGAAAAATGAAGCATTTCTGAATTATTTGGCTACTGTGAGTCTTACAAGCTCATTTGATGCTCTTTCTTTTTCTGTCATCAGATTTTCATGACAAAGTTATATATGTATGGTATTACAATTCCCAAGCTCCCCAGAAAGATCTTTAATCATCTAGACCATATAAGCAACGAACACTTCAGGCAAAAGCAAAGCTATTGATTTTGCACTTCAAAGTCACAGTTCTTCCCCCTACAAAGTGTATCTCATGGAGCTGCCACTCTCCATCCTCATTCTCAGCCTATCCATGCCTCTGGTGCCGCTGCTAACCTGAATCACCGAAATGTTCTTTATTCACAAACGTGTGCAGACCCTGCCGTCAGCCCTGTACAGGATCCCCTCCTGTCACCCCTGCCGGGAGGAGGTGCTGGATTCCCTCAGGGGCACTTAGAGCCTGGGCATCCTTCTGGCCGTGCCGCGTGGTTGCCTGAGCCTCCCAAGGGAGCTCCCCTGGGACCAGCAGTTCCCCTCGGGCCTGAGCTAGTCCCAGGTTTCCCAGGAGGCAGCAGTGCCAGCAGGGAAGCTGCTCTGCAGTGCCTGCCACTGCTGTGTGTCAGGCTCTCTGCTACGCTATGCTGACTTTTTGAGTTCTGAATTTCTGCCTTCTTTGTACTTTGGCCATTTGCAGTCCAGTCAAGCGTGGCCTCATTCCTACGAACACACAGTGCTTTTGTTCCTTGGGGTTTGGGTCTTCCTAATTCCTTGGCCTCAGTGATGTTTCACAGAAAAGTGTTTGAAGGGAGATTGTGTAGTGTGTCATCTTCTTACCTATTCTCTTCTAACACTCTGAAACGTTATCTCAGCGTAGAATTTGCTTGAGTATGGTCTTGCCCACATATTCTGGAAGAGGAACCAACTTGCTTGGCCCATGTCCTCTAGGTCAGTCATTACTTTTGAATCTCTCTCTCAATTTCTCCCTCAAATTTCTCTTAGCCTGCTCAGCTGTCCCACTGTGCTGTTCGTGGAGAGGACCTCAGAGGCATGACCTTGTCTCAGTTCAATACTTTATTCGTTTTGGCATTCTGTGTATTTTTAAATATAGGTTTTCCTTTTATAGGATTAAGTATTTCTGATTTAAAGTCTTGTTGAAACACGTTTCTCTGTCCTTCTATCTCAGGCTCACCAGCTGATCAGCACAAGGCTGTAGATCAGAACTGACTTCTGGCTCCTTCAGACACCAGCTAGAGGAGGAAATAATTTGAGGTGTGCTGACCAAGGAAATGACTGGGGATGGTGCTTCTGCCAAATGTTGTTTCCAGCTGTTGCTGGAGAATTCACAGATCTGAGAGTCTGAGCAGTCGCAGCAGGCAGAATTGGAGAAAAGAGGGGCAAGAACAAAATGAAAAGCTCTCATGTTTTTTCTCCCTCTCAGAGCATTGTCTTTGCAGTGCTGCCATGTAAAGATTGAGTGCCTATCCAAGGACTGAATTTAATATGTAATGTCGATCCAGGTCACTACTATAAGATTGTCTACCCATCCATCTGGTACAAAGCAGTATGTACTAAATCTGTCTGAAAGGACAGGCCATCCTGAAGTAAATGTGCTCCTATCGTGGTGTGACTGCCTGGCCAGCCTTGACAGTGGGTTCCAAGAATCACAAGTTATGGTCTGCCAGCAAGTGGAAACGTCCATCCATCCATCCATCAAATATCCCCCACTTGTTATACCTAGAGGACAGAACTGTGGAGGCATTAAGAAATGAGTGGCAGAGGGAAATTATCTGCTTTGATACGTGCAGTCTCTAGGATGAGAGAGAGCTGGGATGGTTGTACTCCTCTGGTCTCAAAGATCACCAAAACCCCACCTGTGAACGTGGTGGGATCACAGAGGTCTGAGACAGCACAGAGGAGATCCTTGCCCTCTTTTGTCAGCTCTACCTTGCCCTCCAGCAGAGACTGTAGCTCAGAGTTTTTAAAGTTTGGTCTATTGCTTGTTTTAAACCAAGAACAGTTTATTAAACAAGGTCTGTGTTTGTGCTGGAGTGGCTTTACTAAACCTTAATGTCACTCGATAGCCACGTGTTCCACGGGCAGTGCTCCCGACTTCCCCACTGCCTGTCTCTCGCAGCAAGGTGGCACCCTAGGGGACAGGCATGCTCGGGGCTGTGCACGTGCCAGTTAAAAACCCTGCAGGACCAGTCCTGCCTTCCTGCTGCGCTGTGGGGCTCTGGGTGCTCGGGTGGCATCCTCACTCCTGGGCTGAAAACCCCCAAACCAAGGCTCCTTAATCTTAAAGGGTCCCTGTAGTTTCTAAAGCAGTTAAAGGTCCTTGTCCCAGTGTCCTCACTGAATTCTGGTTTCATTCTTAATGCCCCCTCTCAGGCTCCTTGCTGGGATCCAGTACTTTACTGGTCTCCAGCTTCCCAGCCTGCAGAATCCCATGGGATGGGAGATTGTGTGGAGAAAGGGAGGAAGGGCACTTCCTTTGGGTAGACAGTGGGATCCAAGGCCAGAAGGAGGGAGCCTGTGAAAGCTGGAAAGTGGGAGAGCAAAGGATAAATTTCAGAGGAAAGACATAGCTGGGAGAATAAGTGGAATTTCTTTGGGCTGGGAAAATACATCTTAAGAGATTTGAGTACCCACAGGAACACTGCAGAGATGGTTAGCAGTGGATTCTCTCAAGGCCTTGTCTCTTAAAAAGACTTCAGGGCCCCGTTACTGCATGGACAAGCAATCAGATGCTTGGGGGACAGGTTTTGCTTCCCTCTTCCTGCTGAGCTGTCCTCACATCCCAGGTGGCCTCTCTGGGTACAGAGGTGTGCTAGGATATGCAAGGAGATGCAGGGAGCAGGCATTTGCAAGAAGATGGAAGCTCTGCTCTCTGACCAGCTCCTCCTTCCTTGATAATGCAGAGGCAGGCAGGGGAGCTGGGGGGGGCGGTTCTGTTAGCCAGTCAGTCAATAATTTCTCTATGTTTATTATTTATCCCCCTGGCCAAACCCTCCCCTCATTCCTGCCACTCTGGGCAATGGGAATTTTTGTGATCTCTGAGCAGCAGAGGCTGGCGGGCAGCCTGATCCCTGCTAGCAGCTCATTCTCAGCCATTTGAGAGGAGAAACATCCACAAGGAGAGATGGAGTTAGAACTTTATTAGGAGAAACCTAGACACGACTGACTAAAATCTCATGTTAAGGAAAACACACAGGTCTCTTCAGGATTAAAAAATACAAATATATAAAAACTTACAAACAAAACCATGGTTTCCCCTGGCTGAGTGTGAATGTGCTTTTATATGTACAGGGAGCTGCACCAAAGCTGTGCATCAGGAGCAGGGATTCACTTTCAGTGGCCCTAAGAGAGGCAATGGCTCAGTCCCCTCATCAGCTGGTCCCGGGCCGTTCGCTTGTGCAGTCCAGTGTTGGGAAGCTGTGGCCTGTGTCTGAAAGGGCAGCGCAGGGTAAGCAGCAGGGAGCAGCTTGGCTCTGTTTAGCAGATCTTTAACAGAGGGATGGATGGCAGCTCTGCACTGAGGAAATGTGTCTGGAATGGGAGCTGCCTGCACACCTCACCCACCAGGCTCACAGTGCAGCCTTGGGCCCCAGTGGTTGCTCTGAGAGGCTACAGCAGTGGAAGGACCCGGTCCGTGGGTGGTTTCTAACACCATGTGTGCTAGGGATGCAGTGGAGAGGATGGCCTGGTGGCAGAGCAGAGATTTGCTGTGGGGACAAATAAGTTGACCTGTGCTGGCTGGCAAGCTTGAGAGAGCAGGCAGGAGCTGAATGATGTGCAGGACCTGAGGAGGACTCTTTCTGCTTGCAAAAGATGCTGAAGTGTTTTGGTGGGTTGGTGAGAAGACACAGGCCGTACCTCTTCTGCAGATAAACAGAGGATGCTTTTCTCTCAAGTGGGCAGCTGGCAGCACCCTTTCAGCAGCATTCAGTTTGCTTGAAAGATGAGTTTCAAAAAGGGGAAAACCACTTTGTTTCCACATGATGCTCGTAAGATATCTGTTCTCACAGGAGAGCCTCTATTTCTGTTAATGGATGTCTTGCTTAGGATTGATGACATAAGTATCTTGGGAAAATTCCCCAGTCATCATCAACTGGTCATCTAAGTGATTTCCCTGGGGCCAGTCTGCTGTGCTTGGAATGAGGAAGGGATTCCAATGCTAGACATGAGGCAGCCGTGCACTGGGGACCACGGATGTCCTTATTTATGGGGAAGAGTTGTTATATACACAGTTGTCAAAAAATTCAAGTAGGAATTATTGAGTAGGTAAACTGGTATAAAATATCTGCGCTCAGGTAGAGAAAGGGAGGGTTGGAAAGAGCCAAAATGAAGCAGATGAGAAAATGTTTCTTTCAGAAAGCCTACTGGTGTGTTTCTGCTCCCTGCAGGTGAGAGAAGCTTCAGCTCAGTATAATTGCCAAGCTGATGTTGCAAATGTTGAATAGAGACCACAGAAGATGTAGAGGTCTGGTCAGTCTGTTGAATACAGTGACACCGGATACCCACTGGACAGCCTCAGGAGTCTGCTGGCCTGTGTTCTACCAGGGTAAGGGTGGGGAGTCTCTGATCCCTGTGGGTCCCATGATGAAAATACGGCTGAGGGCTTCATATCCCGAGATTGGTGTCTCTCTTCAGTGCCTGCGGCTGCCCCTGCCTTGAGCTGTGAGAGGTGCTGTCTGCAGTATAATGAAGATGTTCGCTGGAAAGGATGGAGAGAGGATATTAAAACAGAGAGGTTAGGGGCAAGAGTTTGGAGTCCACTTGCAGGAGTTTTACTGAGCGCTGGGACAGCTCCTTCTCCTCATCCCTGCTGGAGACAGGTCACACAGACAAGTCATCCGACCTTGCCTTGCTGCTGGCACGGCTGGCCTTGCTGAACCGGCGTTTCTCGTTGAAGTAGTTCTCGGGGAAGGCAGGTGCCGCACATTCGCTGGCCACCTCTGGACTCTCCACGTAGCTGGACTTAATGAAGGGCCCTTCCCCAGCAGCATCCTCCTGGCCGTGGACCCTCTCGGTGGCGAAGTTGGCGGTGTTCTGCTGGGAGGCCATCTTGTTGCTGAAGGGACTGATGAACTTCCCGTTGGGACTCGACAAGCACTGGTTAAAATCCGGCGGCGGGGTGTACATCTGTGCCCTCTCTGCCTGCGGGGCAGACTCCAGCCTGCCAGGGGCCGTGCTGGGGCTGGCTTTGTAGGGCCGGGAGCACCTCTCTTTGGCTTTCTTCCAGCCCAAGTGGTACAACTCGGCCAGGCTCAGGAAGAGGGAGAGCACTGCCACGGCCAGCATGAAGACGATGAACACGTTCTTCTCCGTGGGGCGGGACACGTAGCAGTTGACGGGGTGGGGGCACGGTGCCCGCTGGCAGATGTACAGGGTCTCCAGGAAGATCCCGTACAGGACGTACTGCCCCACAATGAAGGCCACTTCCATGGCAGTTCGAATCAAAATGCTGTAGACGTAGGTGTTCAGCAGGCTGCCCCTCAGTATGATTTGGCCTCCTGCTTCATCCCAGCCAGACAGCTTAGCCTCCTTCTCTGCCACGGAGCACCTCTGCTGGTAGTACGTGTCGCCACCGTTTTTCTTCTCTTGGGCCTCTAATTCTGCCTCCTTCATCTTCCTCTTCTCCTCCATGCGCACCGTGTGCATCGCGTGGCCCATGTACACCAGGGACGGGGTGGAGACAAAGATGATCTGGAGGACCCAAAAGCGGACGTGGGAGATGGGGAAGGCCTTGTCGTAGCAGACGTTCTCGCAGCCGGGCTGCTGGGTGTCACACATGAAGTCAGACTGCTCGTCCCCCCAGGAGGACTCCGCGGCTGTTCCCAGCACCAGCATCCGGAAGATGAAGAGCACGGTCAGCCAGACTTTCCCCACCACTGTGGAGTGTTTGTGGACCTTCTCGAGGAAGTCTCCCAGGAAACTCCACTCCCCCATTTCTGCTCACCAGGAAGGGTGAGAAGTCTTGAGAGTTGGATGCAAGCCTCTGTTGGGAGAAAACAGAGAGTGATTCTAAGGAGGGTTAGGAAATGCCCAGCTGGTAATGGATGGAGTGAAATGAGGTTTTTTGTTTTGTGTCAGAGGAAAGGTTTTCATTTGACCTGAAGTGAATGAGGTCTGTTTTGCTGAAAACTTTGTTTCACATCCACTGGAAACCTTGTGTTGTGTCTGGGACTTTTTTTTTCTTTTTAAATTCAGTTACTGAAACAAAAAGTGATCTTTTTTTTATGTAACACATCTACAGCCTGCTAAATGAGTTCCCAAAACCTTGAGGGTGAGCCAGATTTATTTTTGATTCAGAAAGTCCTTTCCCTGTAATCTGCATATTGCATCCTCTGTGGACTGGGTAGTTAAAGCAGCATTCATCTGTCTGTGGACTGCACTCTGGGAAATCCTCAGTGGGCTGATCCCCTGGGAGATAAGACTGGAATCTACAGCCTGGCTTGAGCAGTGGCACTGTCATGTGTTGCCTTTGAGCAATAACCTGCACCAGCACCTGGGATGTGAAGTGCTCGCAGCTCTGGGCTTCCTTTATGAGCTCGGTGCCACCCCTGAAGTGCAGAGGAAACCTTTCTGTTGACCACTTTCTCCCCGTCCGTAGGTTTTGCTTTGGTTTTGCAGTGCTGCCAGCTGCAAGTGTTTCATTTACAAGCTGCAAATGTTTAGGGGAGTGTAAAGACTTAGGTGGGCTGTGCCAGTCCTGGAAACCTAATCCACTGCCACCCTGTCGTGCCTCTCCGGGAGGGAACTGCTGCAAAATCTAAATGGCGGGTCTGGCTGCTTCCTCTTTTCTTAAATTCTGAGGAAAAATTCACAGTTCAAATGAAACAGACAAAGAAAAAAAGCCTCCTTTGAAGTGCCTCCCAAGGACCAGCAACTCCTGGGAAGTGGTGTTGGTAGGTGGTCTGATGACAGGATAGGTTTGCTGGACTGGGAGTAAGATTGCAAAGTGAAGATGCAGGAGAGCCTGCTTCAGTTTTGTTTCTGACTCTGACTGACTGTTTCTGGCCAAGTCATTTAACCTGATGGATAAAAAGAGAGCAGTGGGTTTAATCCATCTTTTGTGGGGCTCTGTGGGAGTGCTTGAGCAATCATTTGATCCAGTTATGCTCACCATACTTACCTTCCCAGGCCACTGCAAAGCTCTGCCTGGTGCGTGAGTTGAGGGCTGGGTGCCATAAAGTGTGCACTATTACCTTGGAGCTAATGTCCTCCCACAGTCATTCTTTTGGAAAATAGCATTTTAATAAGTAAATGTAAAAATAATCATCATAATGAAATATTAAAAGCGCTAGTCAAGGTAAATCCCAAAGCCACAGGGACCAAATTGTTAACTCTCCTTTATTGTTCCTTGTCCTGTCTTTAGGAGCCAATTATTTTTATAGTGCAAAGAACATTTGTGGAGAGTAGACGCTGTTAAAAGCCGAAAATTTACTGTAGCAATATTGTGTAGCAATATTTAATGTTTTTCCTGTGAGCAAAAGCTGGAGAACAGATACACTTGTTGAGGGAACAATATGCCCTACTCTAGTTATGTGAGTGATATAATTTAATGTAGCAGCACACACAATAATTTACTCCATCGTTTGTTCCTGTGCTGTGTCCAGCTGCAAGGATGGATGGGACAAAGGTCAGAAGCTGAATCTTTAAATTCTCCATGCTGCTGAGGGCTGCCCTGGCAAAGGTGAGGATTGCCCAGGTATGGAGACAGGGCAGTGGCCACTTGCTACCCCACCACCTGTCAGAAGCCATGTGGGTGGAGAGAAGGGACATACAGGAAGCAAAGGATGGGCTTTGGCTCTTTCCTGCCCTGGCAGGCATGCTGCAGTCATGCTGATGGAGCTCCTGGTGGCTGCTTGGCATGTGCAGAAGCTTTGATCTGCTGCCAGCCCAGAGCTGGAGGAGCAGTAACACGGAAAATCAGCTGGTCTTTCTGACTCCTCTCGTCTGCACCGGTGAAAACTGGTGAATGTGTGGGTCTGTCTTACCTTCAGGAATGGCTTTGGTGCCGTATCTACATTCTGGAGAAATTAGCATATGGCTTCGTTTCAGGAGCACCAGGGGATTAAATACAGGCAGATAAATCAGTGATGGGAAATATTTACAGACTGTGGCACTGAAATCTGCGTGTTTGCTTTTCTTCCCCCAGAGTGCAGACAAGGCAACCAGCTACCTACAGCTCAGGGTTACGTGTGTCCAACATCAATATTCTCTAGCACAGCTGTGTGTGTGGAATATTCCTTACAAGGCAGCGTGAGCAATGGTGGGTGTCCTCCCTTTTCCAAGTGAGTTTCTGTTGTTTACAGATGCCTTTTCTTGTTTCACCTTGCTTGGTAGTGTAAATAGGAACACAGCTCTCCCTGGCAGTGCAAAGGCTGAGTTTTTTCTTACTGCCATAGGGAAGTACAATCGCAAACTGAGCCCCTCTTCCCATTCTACCATGTGCAGGTTGTTTGGGGATTTGCAATGGCTTGTTTTCCCCAGGGAAGGCTACTAAGCCTAGGCACTTGCAAACTGTAAAAATTAGGATGTGCAGGACACAAAGTAAAGCAAACATAAACGCAAGAGGAATCCAGAAATAAAAAATATTAACGGATGTGAGAAGAACAGTGATTTACCTGTCTCACACATGCACAGAATATTTCAAGAGGCTGTAAATCAGAAGGATCTGAGGCTGGCAGTCATGAGGCTTAGGCTGGATAATAGGGACATTTCCTCTGCCCTCCCCTGCACAGACTGTCTAAAGTAGGGACTGCCCTGAGGTGCCTCCTGATCATCCCGCTACAGCCCCATAGGGATCTGAGGTGGCTGCTGCAAGGGCATAGGTGGCCACAGGGGAACAGATTTTGGAAACCAGGAGAACGAGTTTCCCTCCTAGAGCAGCATTTTTGGCTTAGACATTTGATACTTATTAGCGAGCTATTTTTGCAGTGCCAGACCAAGGGTCTTCTAGAGCATCTAGTTCTCTGCTGCCAGCAAGAAAAGAAGGATTGTCACCTCCTGACAGCTTTTCCTGGCTATGCAGAGCTGCCCTGACCTAGCATTTCTCCTCATAGCTTTACTATTCTTGGGAATTTTCCATATAGTTCCTTTTCCTCATTCCCAGACTACTGGTGCCCTCCCATGCTTTGACCTCTCAGCGTCTGAGCATCTGCAGCCTTTTATATTCCTAGTTTGGGCTCAGTTGGACTAATCTTGCCTCACACTGGTGTGACTGGGTGAAAAACACCTCTGGGTATCTTTGTGGGGTCTCAGCACCTGATAGAAGACAGTCTGGGCAGCAGGGTCGTGCATATTCATGAGCAGAAGTGGGCTGTGCCACCGCCCTTCCATGCTTTTGGCTGGGAGTTTTCTGCTGGATCCACACGGGAGCTGGGAGCTGTCACGGGATCCTGGCACTGGGAGACGCGCATGTGACACAGACCAGTGCGGCTTGGCACAAACCCAGCGGCGTGGCCAGCCCAGCCTAATCATCACCTGGGACGCCACTGAAGCTGAGGAAAACTGAGCATCACCCCACAGGCCAAGCATGGAGCCTGCTCCGCTCCGGGCTGCCTTGTGACTGCCAAATTCCACGATAAAAATACCCCAGCGGGGACGGCACCTGCTAGTACGCCAGGCTGGCTCGCCAGCCACGGGCTGCTCTCTGCCATTCCTTTTTTGCACTACCTTTATCTGCGGGAGGGGGAGTGTCTGTTGCCCTCTGAGCAGTTTTGCCCATCCTCTCGGTGATGCCACGTGCTCTGAAGGACAGGCAAGCGTTTCGCATCACTGCTGCTTCCTCCAGCCGGCACGCTCCTTCTGGTTGGAACTAGCCAGGGCTCTGACGAACAGCTGGGAAATCCACACCAGAGAGCCAGGAGGGCTGTTCCTGTGCAATCATCTTTCTATGAGTTTATTTCCCTGGGGGTGGTTAGGAAGAAGGTTTTCCCCTCTTCAGACAGGCGAGACTATCAGCAGTGGTATAAATAGCTGAGCTCAACACTTCAAGCTAGCTTTTCCCACAAGGAAGGTGACAGGAGGTCGCCATCTCTGCGGGATGTTTCTAAAATAAAGTGGAGAGTCTGATTATAACACCGTTTCTGCTCTCACTTGCTGGGTTCACCTCTTCCCCTTGGCAGATCCCAGGGGCACGTGGAGAGGCTCTCCGAGGAAGGCTCCGTTGTGTGAGGCAAGCACAGGTCCCAGGGAGGGGGAAAGTGTCGGATTCAAAGCCATTGTGTTTTTGCCCAGTCTCTGTGCATGATTTGCTCTATCAGGTACAAGTGTGTGTCTCCGGCAGTTAATGAGATTTCCCAACAAAGTGGAGGGCCCAGGATGTTTTAAGAAGCTCACACTCCGGAGACCTGGCTGTGTGTGGAGACCATGCAAGAAGTGCATCCCCTCCAAGCTACTGAATGGGGAGGCAGCTGTCCCCTCTGCCTGCTGGGCACGTGAGAGGTGACATTGCAGTGGGGCATCTGGCCCAGCTGGGGCATGGTCAGTGACTAGGAGTCACTTGTGGCTTTCCTTCCTCCAGCTGTGTTATCTCATACCAGGTCCAGGCCAGCACGTGGCACAAGAGATGGAGATCGTGGCGGGTGTGTGGGCAGAGATCTTTGCCCTGTGCTGACACTTGTTAGCCTGAAGCCAGACAGGAGTGGAGCCCACACTGCCAAACTGCCCACTCACAGCTGCAGGCACTTGGGAAGGACACTTCCAGCTCTGCACTGGAGGTTGGTTAATGCTACCTTACCTAAGGATCTCCAGCCCCTTGTTAGTGGCCTCACAGCCTCACAGCATCACATGCAATGCAGATGGTGTCACCTCTGTCTTGCAGATGGAGATCACTGGGGTACAGAAGGGACAGACTGCTTGTTTGAGGTCACTGTGTTAGAGACAGTCTGGGGACAGAGCTCAGGGGTTGTGACTTGCAAGATTGTGTCCTTTTTTCTATGCAGCACTGCCTTTTAAACCTCATGACAGCAATGCAACACTGCTTCTACAGCAAACCTGCTTCTACAGACCACAGCCCTCCTCTCCTGTGCCCTGGGACAACATTGTCTTGGTTACCTGAAAGAAAACCTTCTCCCGCTGCCCTTCTATAGCAGGTACACCGGGCAGAACCAGAAGCTTTTTGTTTTGTGTTGTTCTGTGCTGTTTTGTTTTGTTTTGCCTTGCCTTGTGGGGACGCATGGCTTGCAACATTAAATGATGAACAGAGTTAGAAATGCACTGGGCAGAGTGGGTACAATGCTTTGGATTACAGAGGGTGTGTGATGCTAAAGCCCACCTCAGCAGGTATGTTTTTGTTCAGAGTTTACTGGCATTGGCTCCTTCCTATGGGTATACAATAGACAAGGAACTGTAAGGCATTTTTGTCCAAACACCATCTCTCTGGCTTCATATATGAATGCATATGCTTATGATAAGTTTCTGCCTGAATGAGGCCAGTTCTTCAGCCAAATTTGTAACTCTGATCTGCACATGAGCCTGGAATAAATAGCTTTGTAGTTACACTTTTTAAAGAAAAATAATTGACCTGTTTGCATAGATTCCATTCTGGCTCCTTGGGTTCAAAGTCCTGTGCTGAGCCAGTATCAGAGTGACTTTGTGTTTGGCACTGAAATCTCATGGGAGGAGAACAGCTCTGTGTTAACAGCTCCTGTCCTAGAAGACAGACATCCAATGCTTCTTATCTTTCTGCTCCTCCCAAGTTCACTGCAATTTCTGGAAGGGTCATACTGGTATCCAGACCACTGGCCCTACTTGTAGCTGCAGACAGCTTGTTATTCCTTGACGAGGTGTGCTTTCCCCCTCCTCTCCAAATGTGGAAAATCTCAGAGTTCACGAAAAAGAGAGTGGGTGAGAAGATAAGGGAGTGGGATGACCTGTCACCTCCTACACACACAGGCACACAACCCTGACGCACACAGAGACACAGACAGAGGGCAATCACTCAGCACCTTCAAGTGTGTACACCAGGGATGTGTTACACACACAGATGATAATAATATGTAGAATATTTTCATCTGAAGTGATGGTGGAAGCTGCAGACTCCCTGTCAGATGAATTTTCATTGTCTGCCCAGAACATCCAATGCTATTCCTCCCGCTGTGCTCTCATACATCCAAATATTAGGGCCAAGCTCTGCCTGATGTAGTCTCAGGAGACCAAGAACAGAAGAGACCTTGAACTCAGTTAAGACAAGCTGACGGATGAATTTATCCCACTATCTTTGAAAAGCTGGCATCAAATAGTTGCATGACAGTGGTATCCAGGCTTACACTTAAAATGCAGGGAGCACCGTCTAATTCTCTTGGGATTCTGTCTTTGCCTTAGAGAAATGTGGGTCCATACAGAGCCCAGCAGATGTGACAAAACTGGACTTGGGATAAACCAAATGAAGGGTCACTGTACTTTTCTGCTAGGAAAAAACTCCATAAATTCTCTCTCTAATGTAAATGCTGGAAAGCTGATGCTCTTTCCAGTATCTTTATCTTTGCAGAGAGAAGCTGACCAGTATGAATTTGCAAATGATACTAAATTGGGCAAAACAGAGGTGAGGAGATAGCCAAAGAGGGCATAGGGAGCTCTGGAAAACAAAACCAAGCTGAGAATGTTGGGGGCTGCTGTAGTAAAAGCTGTTCCTGAGCTCTGCTGAGAGAAGCTGATCTCAAGCACTGCTCAGTCAGTGGGGAAGACTGGTGTAAGGAGATGTGCAGTGATGGCAGGCCTCACACTGGGCACGGTATAGCAGCAATAAAACCTGCCCATGTGATTTTAGGCTGGTTCGTAGCCTGCATGAGATGCAACTTGTTATAGCGTTGAAATAAAACAGACTGGAGAGGTAATGGGAGAAGGAGAGAGCTCTCACTCAGACTTTTCCCATCCTTTCTTCCTTTCTCTCACTCCAGTATCTCCCTGCCTATCAGTTCCCCGTGGTTTCCCTGCAGCCAAGCTCCCCCAGAGAGCCTTGCCTCAGTTTTTTTGGCAGTTTTGACCAGCTAACTCTAGGCAGCACTCAAATTACTAATGCTTTCAGCCTTAGAAAGGGGAAATTTTCAGCAACTATCTAGTTCCCACTTATTACTACCTTGTCAAAACTCATTTCTTCCTTCTTTCCAAAAATCTGTAGGATTCTTTTCACACTCCAGCCTCACACTCCAAGCTGTGTGTCCTTGCCTCAGTCTGGCTATAGGAGTAGATTATTTTTTGTACTCGGTGTATGTACCACATATATATATGCACCCCCCCTCCTTTGAAACCAGCTAATACTAAATTGGCAAAGCCCAGCAGGAGGGAGTTAGGAAACGCTGGGGTTACTGTTCTCAGTAATCTTAATTCAATCTCTTTGTGCCTGTGCCTCTTAGAGTCCTTAACCACATCCTCACATTGTCACCTCATTCTTTGCACAGGATGCCTGCCTTGTTCTGTGCCAGCCTGGCGGGGGCTTTCTTCAACAGCAGCTATTCAGTGTTTTGTTTTCTCCTCATTGTTCAGTGGGTGGCCTGTGCCTCATTTACTGTACATTATTCAAGCCCAGCTCTAAAGACAGAATTATTAGTTTCCTCATGGGTTTTCCTATGGCTTTCATCACAACAGTATCTGATCGCTTCACAATTATAAATCTACTTACTTTCATTACCACCCAGAGGTGAGGAGATGGTATTAGATCAACTGCACAGCCGAGGAACTAAAGCAATGAGAGATTAAGATAAAAACTGTTCATTAATTTTGGAAGCTCTTTGGTGATGCTGCTAATCTGTTGGTGTTTTTTTTTTCCCAGTGTACTTAGCACTGTATAATGGGTATTCAAAGCAGAACTCAGTCTGGTTTATGCTGGAGTGGGAGAGTTTATAACTTCCACCAGTTGCACCAAATGTAGAAATCAGATATTCAAAGGACAAGAAAGGGGCATTTGTGGGGAAATGTGGCTTAAGTGGTTTGCCCCATCATGACAGAGGAAATTGGAGTAAGAAGCAAGAATTAACCCCAGTCCTCTTGGATAGCTTCATCTGATTACAGACTGGAAACAGTTTTTCTCCCATCCCACTATTCCCTCCTTTCTTCACCAGACATCTGAGTGCTGCAGAAGACCCTGGAGCTCTGCAGGGGTCACTTTGCCAGACTGCTGCTTCACTTTCTGAGCGACCCTGTGCCCTGACCAAGGCATCTGTCAGCTTTTCTGCTTCTAAGGGAGAGCAGTTTCATATGGGAATTCTCAGCCATTCTCAAGGCATGTCCGTAATGACATAAAAAATGGAGAAAGGCAGAAATGTAAGAGTAAACCTCGTAGTTCTTACATTAAAACCCCCTGACCTCTGTTCAAAGGTACACTAGAGACTCTTAAAAGCGTGCATCTCTCTGCTCATTGCATGCTGTGTGGCATGAATATTTCTTTGTTTCAGGGAAAAGCTGGCATGTATTGTTCACAGAGATCTCTCTGTTGCTTATCAATAGCAATAAAACTGATTTCCCCCCCTCCTTTTATGAATTCTTAGCCCAAAGATTGAAGTCTCTCTGTTGTCTCCTGGGAATTATTTCTAATTTTAAGCCTCAATCCTCGTGCCTCATATAACAGCACCCAAAGTATGGAGCAGTCTCCGAAATGTGCTCCCTAATGACATAGTGTAGTGCTGAATTACTCGTTCCTCCTTGTCTATTTTCAATGCTGCAAGATAAGTCAGAAAATGTGTGCAGAATGTGTGAAATCTGTCTGAAGGTCAAAAAGAGAAGAGAGGCTAAGGTATGAAGTTCTGTATTTTCTCTCAGAGTTTAATTTTTTTAATGCCCATAATACTAAAAATATTGTGATATTATATACTGTTGAGTGGAAAACCCCCCCCCCAGCAACCCCAAATACTTATAGTAACAGGAATACTTAACATAGTTCCCAAGCGACTGGAGCCTGATGAGTATTTTAAACCCTGAAGCCTCAGGAATTCTCCTAAAGTACTGCTCTGCTCCCAAGGAAAAGGGGAACAAAGTTGCAAATGTGTTCTCTTCTCAGAGTAGATTTTGAAAACAGCAGCAAATGCAGAATTTTTTGGCTCCTGGTACAAATTCGGAATACTGGGCGGCCTCTGAATAACTGTTTAAGCTGCTCCCAGCTGCACACACATGTGCACACATATGTTACATGCATGAAGTTCTTTAGTTTTAAGGAGAGGAACACATAGCAGCAGTAAGGGAAAACTCTCATAGACGCTGCTTCAAAAGGAATTTTGATGGGTTTATTATCATGGACAAAGAGTTCAATGCTTAAGGCTCACTCAGCACAAGGCTTTTTCAGTTGAGGTTTGTCCAGAAAAGCCACTTATATGATCCTCGAAAGGTTTTTATGGTACTTCAGGGACAGAGGCACTGCCTCAGTTTACCTGATCTGTTAAAACCAGAATGCCACAAAGCTCCTTAGACATGACAAATGGGCAGCCAAACGACCCTTTAGGAAATCAAAGGAACCACCACAGATCTGAGGTGGCAATTAGTCAGCAACCTTTACACTCAGTGAGATTGCTTCTCTCCAGCTGGGTGTATGGGGGTACCGTAGTCTCAAGGTGGGCTATTCTTCGAAAAAGCAGTGTTAAATTATGGAAATGTAATTGCATCATTAATCCAAGTACGAAAAGGGGGGAAAAAGTTAGGAAGGCAAATAAAAAGAAGCAGCAGCTGCTGGTGTGGGAGAGGACATTTGTCCCTTCAGGTCTGCGTGCCTCCTTGCTGAGGCTGCCACGGGCAGTGTTGGGATGGAGGAGAAAGGCATTCCCTGGCGGCGCGCACAGAACGTGTGACTGCAGATACCAGCAAGGCACTTCTCTGCACTGGGGTTACATTCCCAGGCTCCATGTCACAGACCAGCCAGGACACAATACTCTCACGGAAAAGAAACTGCAATATTTTGAAAGCATCCCGCACATTGCAGAATATAGGCGGTTAATGCAGACACTTGATAAAGTGTTTATACCCCGAGAGCCTCTCCTGGGTAAGAGTTCCCTTCACCACCATCCGCCGAGGAGCTTGACAGCATGCTGAAATGGGATCTGACAGAAATAGCAATTTGCACTTTATACTGTCTGAGGGAGGATGTTTGGGGCTCTTGTTCTGCTTTCCTATACATTGGAATCTATTGGTACCTATGTTCATCGCAGGGAAGTTACTTGTTATTTCTGTAACTGCCTGTGGCAAAACAGTTTAATTTTTAAAACGTCCCAAGCCCACCATGTTGCTAGTGGGAATGTTTTGAAGAGAAAATGAAAGAAAAAGCAAATTTCTTAAGTTATTTTTGGCCATCCTTCTTTTCCTGCCTCTCCAAATCCTTTTTTCCCCTCATGCTGTTTTCCCCTTGAGTGTAATAACTTGATCTACCTTCGGCACTTCTGCAGTTCTATTATTTCCCCCTCATGGTTGCTTACCTGATTTCCAGTATCTCGTCTTCAGTCTCCCTTCCTTGCTTTAGCACTTTTCCTTTTTGTAGTTAAGTTGAACTCCTTGTTCTCCTCAGTTGCTTCGTTTCATTCCTTTAATATGGTTCTCTCTCTCTCTCTCTTCCTCTCCTTTTCTCCACCCCCTTTCTGTGTCACTTTCTGTCTTCCCCACTGCCTCTCTGCCTTCCCCCGTCTTCTTTCTTCACCTACTTTTCTCATCTCTCCCACCCCCTCCAGCCTAATCTTTCTATTTTCAAACCTGGTTTCCTGTTGTTTTTCCTTTAAAGACCATGGATCTCGTTCCTCCCTCTCCATTCTCAGCCTCTCCCTGTGCCACCCTCCCCATGCCAACAGGATGCATTCGCTGCCGGCTTCGCGCAGTCCCTTCCAGTCGCTGCTGCCGCTGTTCCTTTGCACATCATCCCACAGATAACATTCTACGGTCTAAGCCTCCCCTAAATGAAAAGAGACAGGGGTGCCCCAGAGTTACACCATCCAGACCCTGGAAAGCTTTTTCCGTGCAAGAAGAAGGACAATTCAACCAACAAAGGACGTATTTCTGACTCCTTCAAGCTTAATCTGGCAAAGCAGAGTTCATGTGGAGCAGGGTCTTCTGCCTCTTCAAATCACACAGAGTTTGCTCTGCTGGCTTGGACTGGGAGCCCAGCACAGCTGCAGCCTTGTCCTAAAGGGCACCAAATACTTCCCAGGGACTTTTTACATGCCCCCTTACTGATAAATAGAGAATAATCTGCCTGTCAAGAGAGGTGTTTTTTGTCACACCACCCTACTACCACCTCCCTGCACACACTGTCGGATGCACAAGCATTTGGGCCTCTCTTAAAAACGTTTTTGACATATCAAGTGTCTGAAGGTCTTGCATTTCATGTATGTGTCAAGCTGAGCCTCTGATTCCTGCACATCGGGAATGGCCCAGCGAGGAGGCAGAATCAGAGAAGCCTTCTGGCTTTGATAAAGGTCTGAAAGAACCGGTGGCAGGAGAGCAAGGTTTGCACAGAAGACTCTGCTGACCTGAGAACCGACTTGCTGCACACAAGCTTTGGTGGTTATCCCTCCAGCAATCCTTCCCAGGCTAGATATCTCCCACCCAGAACAGTGCCTCGTGGTCTCTATGCATCAGCGACTGCAGATCATGAAACAAAAGCCATCCAGGGACTAAAACACAGTGCTGGCAACTCTTGTAATAATTTTTCTCCCACTAATTTAATACCCCCTTTAGTCACAAGACTGAAAGCCAGTCTACAAAGGGACAGTGCTGTGCAGAGGCTACCTCTGGAAGCATGTCCTGTGTGGACACGCTTACTCTGAAGTTAGGAGTGCCGCTCTCTTCGAGGAGGGCTGTATCCCCACTGATGGTTAGTGCAGGATGCAGGGCATAGGGTGCACAGTAAATTCCCACAGCGGCTCAGTAACCTCCTGGCATGGAGAAACCTATAGGCATCTGCTGCTTTGTTTCTAACGTTAGTGAAAGCCCTCCTGTGGGTTTAAGGAAAATAGAAATGTTTCTGGAGCTGCTTCTCCCTCTCCTGTCTGGCAGTTGTGTATCTGCGATGGAAATTCATGGGAAGGAGAGTATCATTCCAGTTTTTTGTCTTTCTGGAGTCATTTCCATGAAGCATTATTATGTAAAGTCACGTTGATTTTATGCCAGTGAGATTGTCAAGGACTTCATCATAGAAGTGTCCAAAAAAAAGGTGTTAATAATACAGGTCTAGCTCACAGATGGCTTTGGGATAGGCTAGGGATAAGGCTTGTCAAGTGTTTTTCACATGCTGTAGAGAGACAGGTCCTGTGAGAGAGCTGTCTGAGCTGCCCTCACCTCCCTGCGTGGCTGACACTTCGCTGTACACTGAGGGTGATCAGGTCTGATTCTCCCTGCTCACTCCTTTGTGTTCCCTGCCCAAGAGTTGCTCCCGAGTGGCATGCAGAGGTAATCCTGAATCCAGCAGATACAGTCTGGTTCTGCTGAATGTATGAGGGAGGAGAGAAGGTTTCTGTCCAACACATGCATGATGCACAGGAGATACCTGCTACGGGCTGGTTTTGTTTTGGTGCTGGTGGTAACTATCTGGATTTTGATGCACAGAAAGGAAATGGTAGAAGTCAGACAGGGAGGCAAAAGACAAAGGGTGTGTAGAGATGTTGTATGGACACTTCAGCCAGCCCCTCAATGTGTCATCCCTTCTCTACTGCACCCTCTTCAAGGGAAAACAGAGGTGTCCTGGCAGCTTCTCCAGCCCCTCAGCTAGAAAAATAGCTGGTTTGCCCACACTGAAGCAGGGAGGAAAAATTTTGACTCCCCTCCCCAAGAGACTGTTATGCAAAACTTGTCTGACTTGAGTGAGGAGAGCAAGTGGAAGAGAATGCTCCCCCAGACAGAGGGAATGAGCCTAACAGCTGACAGCTTGCCATGACAGCCTGCTCACAGGTCACAGCAGTTTGTGATTCTGTGCAATGGATTTTAAAGGAAAGCAGAAATAAAGCCAGGAGGGAAAGGGAAAATAAGACAACATGTACTATCTCTTGATCAAAAGTTAAGAGCTTTCTTGGATTAGGATTCCTGACCCCGTAGGTAAAAGAAACATAGCAGACCTTATCTACCTGGAGTTCAGCAAACCATATGATATGGTGTCCCAGAAGAAACAAATTACTGTAGAAGATTCAGCTGAAGAAGACAGGGATTATTAAATAAATCCTCAGGTGAGTAAGAGACTGACAGAACTGATACACCAGTTCCCTAATAGGTTGAAGAGAAATTATCTGTGAGGCTGCTTAAAGATTGCTCTTAGGACTGATCTTTTTTTATATTTCTGTTAATTACCTTGGCACGGAAAGTAGAAATACTAATGAAATCTGCTGATGAAACAAAGCTGGGAGGTATCATGAGGGCACGGGTGGATTCCAGCACTACAAGAGCTGAAGGCTCTTTGTGACTGGAGTCATCAAGGTGAGGTTAAGTGGGAGAGTGCAAAGTCGCACACTAGGAACTTGTTGCTTGAAGAGTAACAGGAATCTCCATCTCCCAGGAGAGAGAGATGGAGAAAGATGGGGAAAGTTCATGATTCAGAGGAGGAGGAACCAATGATGCTACGTGGAGGTGAAAAAGGCAAGCAAACTTTGAGGATGTAGCAGCATTTCCAGTTGCAGTGAGTGGAAGTAATGTCATCCAAGAGGATGAGGCTTCTCCAGATAGTGTCTGCAGTGCTGCTTCCCCACATTCAAGGAGGAGATTCAGCCTGGAGCAGGTGCAGAAGAAGGCAGTGGGGTGGTCAGAGGGATGGAGGGTGTCTCAGCCAACAGGGTGTTTACTTATCAGTCGCAGCAGTGACTGCACAGAGATATTTGAGCTGATTTGAAAATAGATGTGGTACCAGTTTGAGCTTTTCAGCATTAATTATTTCGCACTGAACTTCATGCTAGTGCAGCTACACAAAGTAATTAAACCACGGTGTGGTGTGCCTGCAGGGTGAATACTGTAAGGGAGCTTAGTTACTTAGTCTGGCAGAACAAAGGTTAAGAGAGGAGAGATTTGCTGCCTATAAATACTTTTAGGAACTGGGGGCTGGGAAAGTAAGTGCTCGGGAGAGAGCAGAGCTACATAAGCTAAAGGACAGTGTGGCACAAGAATAAATAGATATAAATTGGCCATGAATGAATTTAGGTTGGAAATCAGAAGGTTTCTAAGCAACGGGGCAGGGAAGGAGGTGCTGGAACAGCATTTTAGCAGCAAAAGTTAGGGTGGAAACCTAATGAGATTTAGGACAGAATTTAGTAAGTTTAAAAAAGGCCATTTGTTTTGTACTTGCCTGTTTTTCAAAGGGATTGAACCTGATAAGCCAAGAGGTCCCTTTTTTCATTCTATTTCCTGTACTCGCCTTCTTGCCTTACCAGATCTGCACCCTTGCATACAAAAGCCAGGTAAATCTGGAGCAGAGTTTGTGTGATGAGTTTTTCAGCATTGATCCCATGGATATTTAATGGAGGGATTCATTCTGTGCCTGGGATTTAAACAAACAAAAAGAGCAAGCCAAGGCAATGCATGGAGAAGGTCTGCAAATATGCAGTTGTGTAGAGGAGAGCTCACGTACGTAAAAGCTTCTTCTCATAGAACAGATGTTCCCAGAGCATCTGGCTTTGCTGGAAGGCTGTTTCAAATGCAGGTGGATGCTCTCCTGAGATGGGAAAACTTAAAGAGATTGTCTGAAGGGAGAATGTCGTGTACATTCGTGCCATTGCCGAGGACTTTGTCCTTGGGGAGGATGTCAGGTTTACTGCATTGGGAAATTTGAGAAAAAACCACCACCCAAAAGTGGCTGAGTTCATCTCTGCTGCCTGGCCACAGCACTGTGCTTATTCTGGCTCTCCTTAATGCTCCATGCTGGACAGGCACCTCCAGTACCTTCTCTAAAGCATCAAAGGATGGTGCCTTCCTGATGAAACATTTTATCTCAAATCCCCATGCATGGATATGATTGAAAGAGAAGGCCAGAGAGGGAAGTTCTCTGTTATGCCTTAGACCTCTGGAGACAGTTTGAAGGCATCCTCCAGCAGGAGGCAAATTCCCAAGGACAGGCTGGGCCCAAGGGAAGAGGAGTAGCAAAGGCCCCTGAACGAGAACAGTTTTATAGTCACAGTTCCTCATTTAGTAAAAAATCCCAAATTATTCCATATGGATGGATGTTTTCCTCTTCCCAGCCCAGAGTACCACACTAGCCCAGAGTGAGAAAAGAGGAAACAAGAAACAGCAAGTTGTGAAATATCACTGCGTGTCAGACTCATTTGCCAGTAAAGTTTTCAGCAAGAAAAACTGGAAGATGTTTTCATCTCACTGAGGATAAATTGCCATCTCTCCCAAAGTAAATGCTCGGTTGTCAGCTTTATGTTACTGGAAACAAAGTATGGCCCTCTCACCCCTCCTGCTTCCACTTCTCAACTCTGCAGCATCTCTGAGTAGTTGAGAAGTGCTTTGCAGATGATAATGAAATTGCAGCTCCTATAAACACCCTCCTTGTTTTACAGGTGGAGGAACCAGACCATGGAGAGCATAAAGGATTTGCCTAAAGGATCAGCAAGTCATTTTAAAGCAAGGAGTCCTCGTCTCCCTAGCCACCAGACACTGATCTTGTCCTGCAGACTTGCAGCTGGATGAATTGCTGCTTGACAGAACTATGTGTGAATACATATATACATCGATACGTTTCCCAAAGAAGAAAAGAAAGAACAGACCTTTACCTCTTTTTGCTGAGCCTGCACAGGTAGAGAGAGGAACAGGTGAAGTTGGCTGAAGGGTGGGCGAGCTTTGGCACAGCCCTTTGGTCTTGCTGGAGCCCACCTCTCTGCCAGTGTTCGGCTCCCAGAAGAGATCCTGAAGGAGGGAGGACACTCCAGGCAGGGGATGAGCAAACCCCAGTCAGCTCCCAGGAGCTCAGCCTGTGGTCTGACACTGTCTCACTGGCTGGAGATCCCCTCCAGCCTGGAGGATCAGTGCTGGGGGAGACTCGCTCTTGAGCTGTGCCTGACATGCACTGGCAGCTGTCTGCCTGCTATTCTTTTAAAGGGTCTTCGTGGATCAGGATAAAATGTGATCTTACGCAGGCGGCATTGTAAGCACAACTTGGCTCAGGTTCAGCTCTTCCTCTGGCTCCCAGCTACTCTATTTTTATTGAAGGAATTTGAGGCTATCAGAAAGGAAGTCAAATTGTTTTAGGAAAACAATAGAAAAGCAACTTGAAGTTTATTAGCTTCCTGCCCAGGGCCTGTGACCAACTTGTCAAACTTATTAGAGTGATGGCAGAACTATTTATTTAAAAGGGCTAGCTACAGGACCACAATTTCATTC
The DNA here is from genome assembly GCA_013389985.1 of Dryoscopus gambensis. Classification (NCBI taxonomy): domain Eukaryota; kingdom Metazoa; phylum Chordata; class Aves; order Passeriformes; family Malaconotidae; genus Dryoscopus; species Dryoscopus gambensis. The sequence continues at coordinate 245,697 of WEIT01012742.1, read as the reverse complement.
CTGTTTGGGCCTTGGTGAAAACAAAGGAAAGCCATAAAATAATATCTGAAGGGAGCAGATGGCTAACTGGTAAATGGTGTGAGTAAGGTTAGCCTGTGAGCCATTCGTGGTGTTCACCAGTGCAATGGCTTTTGTGGGATTTGTTACCAAATGAATGCCTGGGCTTGCATTCACAGGCCAGCCCCATCACCCCAAATTCCTTACTGTGGCTCAAATTTTCAAGTGGAAGCCTCACACCTAAGAAAACAAATTTGGCAGGAAAAGGTCTTCATTTAGAGCTACTGAAAGGAGCGAAACAATGCAGCAGGTCTGCAGAAGAGCCAGGAATAGAGCCCAGGTGTCCCTGACCCTGTTGGACTGCTGGAGCCCCTTGACTGCAAAAAATATTTATATCCTTCAGAAGCAGCTGCAGCCTGCTTCCCCATCCAGCTCCCCCAAAGCAGCCACACCATGAAGTCACTGAATGCATGCTGGCATGTGGCTGGTGAGAAGAAGGGGCAGCCAAACCATCAGAGTCAGGAGCACAAAGTGTCTGTGAGCCTGAGCCTTCCTGAGGGGCTTCACTGTTTGCAACGAAACAAGAAGAGAATATAACAGGTAACTGAGGAGCGTTTGCAAACTCAACCCAATGCAAAGCCATATCCCTTTTCCAGAGGGGCCTCTGCTAACTGAGTGTTTGACCAGCTTCCAGGGAGGATATAGGAAGAACTCACCTCTTCTTTCACCGGTGCAGTCTCTAGGAACTCGGGCGCTGAGGTACTGAGCTCGCAGAGCTACGCACACAGGCTTTGCGCAGCTCAGTAGCCACTTTTCAGATGAAAGGAAGAAGAGCCCACCTCAAAAATTCTCTTCCTTCTTCTCCTCATTAGCTTAACTAAAAGCGGGAATGCAAAGCTGCAGTTTTCTCTGAGGCCTGGGGCAATAATGCATCTTGTATTGGCAAGTGATAGAAGATCTTGCTTTATATGTTCCTTTTAATTTATCCAGGTTAGATGTTTGTAAAAGAGTCAAACTGAGTGCATTATGTCTGGAAGGGCCTAAGAAACTGGGTCTTAAAAACTTGGTAATTTTAATGTAAATGCAACAGTCTTCCATTTATTTAAGGTATCCCTGCAGCTTTTAGAAGGTTTCTGTAATTTCTGTCCTTCTGAGATACTGCCTTGGTAAACAAATCAGCCAAAGGAGGGCACCGAGCAATGCAGCATCCCAGTTCATTACAGTCTGTAGGTGTTTACTTAAAACACCTTGAGTTGCATGGATTGCAGTGTAATTTAATAGTCTGGAAGTTAGGCACCCTACACTGCCAGCCAGGCCAGCTTTCCTGGGGGAATTCTGAGGCAGACAGCAGATAGTGGATCTACTTCTCCATAGCCTCTGCAGGAAGAGATGCCACGTGCAAATCGCATGATGGTGTTCTGGCAGCTGAAAAATATTTTCTTTGCACTTATTTGGCATCTCTGTCATCTGGACTGGCTTCACTTAATCTGTGCTTTTTCCTAGTAAGCAGTGTTTTGCTCCTGAATGTGAGCTGTGAGAGTCTTTTTGTCAGTCTCTCAGGACTGCTGGACTCTTGGTGGCCCCTGAGGCTGAGATCCTGCAAAGACTCAGTCATGTGAGTAACTTGATATAGTTACAGCTTGGGGCCATCTGTGTGGGCAAGGTCCCTCCATGTACGAATGTCATAGACTGGAAAATGCTGTAGATTGTTGAAACTCCTGGTTTCTTTCTTCCAGGACCTAGCATGGTTTCTCAGAAACTTCTGGAATGACAGTGGCTCCTGCCCTGCTGGATGCATGGGTGCTGGGGGACTTCTCGCCCCAGAAGGCTGTGACATGCAGCCATGTGGTGCCACTGCTGGCATTGAGTTCCTGGGATGTGCTCTCCCACCCTGGAGTTAAGGAGCTGTGCTGCTGCAAGATCCCAGCTCTAAATCTTGAGGCTTTAGGAAAAGTCTGCCAAGGTGGAAAGAATCTCAGGCACACGTCTCTTCCTAAAGCAAGCTGTGGGGTTGAAAGACCTCAGCCTGCTCTGTACATTCTCCACAGAGGGAAGAGAAACCAGGACTTGCATCTGCTCTGAAGGCAAAGATCTCTAGAGCTTTCCCTGGAAGTCAGCTTGAGAGGAAGAAACAGTTGAGAGGATTTGAGGGGAAAGAGACACGTGCTTGGATGATGGTGAGTGAAACTGAAAAACAAACAGCCCGAGTTATGGGAGGATTCTCAGATGGTGCTCGTTGCTCCCAGCCAGCTTGTTCTCTTTTGTGATGGTCACAAAGAATCTCAAGGCATGACCTCCTGGGTAAAATTAAGAGCTTGATTAATTGCAGAAATCCATGAGTAATGGTTCTCCCCAGCAATCTGGTGATGTGTGTTGGCTGGATTCTGAAGCCTTCTGTAAAGTAAATCACAGCAAATGGAGGGGGCAGGAGGAAACTGCTGGCCCAAGCAGATTAGAAGGGTGCATTTTATACTAGAAGACCAAATATCCATGCGTGTGCAAGAGCTCACAAGCCCAGCAGTGCTGTGGGGCAGAGAAAGTGCCTTTCTGAGGGCTTCCCTTTCCAAAGTGTGCCATGAGCACTGTGAGAGAAGCAGGCAGCCCTGCTCCTGCATGCTGCACTTCTGTGTGGCTGCTTGGTGGCAAATCCTCTTGCACGGATGCATCAGGCACGTGGTGTCCTGAGGATTTATCAGAGGGAAGCTTGGAAAAGATTTGTACCCAGTTTTGCTTTCTGGAAGGCTGAAGGATTTGGTCAGTTCAAATCTCCTTAATTGTTTTTCTGGACACCTGGGTTTCCTGGTAAAACCCTGTCTGGCTTTCTACCAGCCCCCTCTGCCCAGAGAGGTGAGAGGCTGCAGAGGAAACAGGTGTGTGCATGAGTCACCTGCAGCCACAAAGGCAAGGAGGTGGTGCCCTGGCTTCTCCCCACAGCCATGCAGGGAGCCCTGCTGGCTCTCCAGGTGGCCACAAGCTCATGTTCAAAGCTACACGGAGTGGGGAGGAGGCTAGGGAGTTCTCTGAGGAGTGGAGCCCTGCCAGTGGCCTACTGTAGAGCTTTCCCCACTTAGCTTCCCATCTAATTTAATTTGAGTTCTCTCCTGGCGCTCACACATAGTGCAATGCCCTGCTCCATATAAATCCAGGCACTGCGTTCTCATTGGGTCCTTTGCATGCTGGAGATTCTTGTTTTAGATGCTAAGTGGAGGCAAAAATAAAGTAGGACTGTAGGACAGCAAACAGAAAACTATCCCCAAAATTGCTACCTGTACTGAAATGTTTCATTTGTGTGTTAATGTTTTTCATCTCTCTGATTTGGTGATTGACAGATGTTGTCAAAATGGGCTTGCACTGCAGAAAAACCCCTCTATGAGCTCATGCTGAAACCTGGGGATAAAATCTGGCCAGTAAGTAATGTCAGACAGGATTGTGTTTGTTTGCTGATGTTTGTTGTTTTCCTTGAAATGGTAGAAAAGGAAGAGATATATTTAAACTTGATTGAAACAAGCTGAAGTAGCTATAAATTCATTGCTTTTGCTCTGAATCTTGCAGTTCTGTTTGGCTTCTTGGTGAGAAAGGTGAAATTTATTTTCCTTAAAAACTACCCCTCATGTTCAATTGGGATATGAAAAAATAGCTATCAAAATAATAAGCAATTTTTTTTCCTGGTTGGGGGTGATCAGTTTCATCTTTTTATGTGTGAGAAAGAGAGATGCCTAAGCAGTGCCCATTAGTAGGATAGATGGTTTTTGCATGTGATACCCATGTGATACGGCATAGGGGCTTCCTATAATTATCCTATGCCCGTTGAAGGAGAGCAGTAAATCGGTTCTTTCAGCCCAAGAGGAACCCAAGACTGATTTTTCTGACAATGCTCTCAGTATTTAGGAGTGTTGTCACCAAACCAGAGACAGCACAGGATGTGGCCACTGAAAGAGCACTTCAGAAAACGAGTGGCAGTGGTTAAAAGCCACGCAAGATTGCTCACAAGAAGCAGAGACTAGGGAAACGGGAATCCTTGATGTTGTCTGCTATTCCCACACTCTTTCCCCACTTTCCTCTCTGGCCGGATTTGTGAAGAACCACGTTTCTCCCTCAGGGAAAGTAACAATTTAACACAGCAGGGAAGAAAGAGGCTTTGCGATGTGCTGCATGAAATGATGCAGTATCGCTCAACCAGCATCTGGTAAAACGTTCCTAAATAGCCTCATCTTCCTGTATCAGCATTTCCAACATCAATAATTTTATTGGTAATAATCAGTAAGGTCTGGGATTTCTTGGAGGAGGATGGATGGCTGCATTTGGGGAGAGAATCTAAAGGGCTTTGAAGTATCCTGATAGAAAAATGCTGAGGCAACACCACAATTACTGAGCTGAGAAATCTGCACCGATTTGCAGTTCCCAAATTGTTTGGAAAACATGAGAAATGCTGCCTTGAGAGTAGCTGCTGATATCTTAATGCCATCAGATTCCTAATAGCTGGAGAACTCTCAAAGTACCAAAATTTAGGGCAAATCTACACCTGACTTAAATGTTTGTCCTGGAGCTTCTGGGTCCATCCTGGCCCCATGAGGTGCTTTCTCTAGCACTCCCTACAGCCCTATCCCAAATACTTTTGAGAGAAGTTCTTCTCCCATTTCTGTATGGTAGGCCTGAACAAATCCAAAATAATCTTCCAGTCAAATTCTTTCTAATCCAGGTCACACAACTTTTCCTTCCACCTGATCAATCCTTATCCTCTCAGAACTCTGATCATTCTTGCATTAAAAAAGATACTTTGATAAACCACTTCATATCGTTAAAAAGAATTATTCCCCACCCCAAAAAGTGGACTCCATGTGAAAACTCCAGCACAGGAATGGCGCAAAATTATCTTTCAGCTACCAAAGTGATGTGAACCAGGAGCCTGCAGCTGTGTAAGCAAACAGCCCAGCCTTAGAGGAATCCATGCAGAGGTCAGTGGTGATCTGTGGGCTGGTATCTGGCCTGCTTTGTGCAGCCAATCTGCTCTGTGCTGGGAACTCACATTTTGTTTCCAAGCACAACAAAGCTGTGAGATGGTTCAGCTGTGAAAAAAAAAGAAGATGATGGAGATGAAGAAACTTAATGTGATGCCAACATTAATATTATCTGGCTTTGGTAATGGTCAGAGTTCTCCAATGGAAAATGGAAAATTCTGGGCCTTCTGCTTGCTTTAGTCTTCTGCTGTTACCTCCTGTCCAAGTGGCTGAACCCAGCTGGTGATGGTCAGAAATGCCCTGCAGCATTTCCAGATGTTGCAGCAGAACTGTGGTGACGATGGTGACACAGTCAGTGTGGTGATACAGAGAAATTCGTTCTGGACTGGGTTGTGAGGCGCAGGGAAGGAGAGTGGAGACACAGCAGAGAAGACCCATCACTTCTGTACCTTAAGCCATCTTAAGGCCCTCAGAGTTCTGGACCTGTTTGAGGCTTCTTGTATTACACAGAGCAGCCTCCAAGCAGCTCTATCTGATACCAGTTTGTCCTCTGAGCTCCCTCCTCAGCTTTGCCACTGTCCAGGCTAGACTCCTAGTCCGTCTGGTAATAAAGATGGACTGCTGGAAGAACTGGTGTCAGAAAGGAAGGCTGGTCTCAGCTGGTCAAATTATAGACCAAGAAGTTCAAGTCTCTTGATTTCCCTTCCCACCTGACTTATGCTATAAGTTGTTGGGAGCAGATGGGCTGCAGCAGGTCGAGGTAAAGGCAGCATCTTCTATACAGGTAAATCCTATCAATGTGCAGAATTTCTTCAGCATTTCAAGAAAAGTAGTGAAAGGAGAAATTATTTATGTTGTTTTTCAAAAAATCCTCGGATCAGGCTGTTAAGGGGGCCAAGTGGCCTTGGTTTGAGAAGGAAGCTTTGTTACAGATTATGGGTAAGTAAAAATAAGGAAATTAATGAAGTACTTTGCCAGTCTAACACAGAAAGAAATAATAAAGGGACATATCCCAAAGCATATTGTAGCACAGGTACTGTTTAAAATATATGGTAGTGACCTGAAAAGGGACAAGAACATGACCAAAATCATAACTAGTACAAATGTATCTAACTACCTATGTATGTATCTGCTAAGTGATGTTATATATGGGCACATTTGTCTCATGGCATCAATAACAGTCCTAATTTGGGGGGTTAAATTGCTCATTGAGGAGGTCTCTTCTCTGTTTTAACACACATTTGATTTACTTTTCTAAGTGCAGATCTGTCAGAGTGGCTTTTTTTTTGTTTTGGTTTTCCTGGTTAGAAATAAGCATATCAACTTTTTTTTCACAGCCGGCTTTTCTCAGTGAGAAGGAGTCCTGAAAAATACAGGATACAGGCATTCTGGATTTGTTTGCTTTCCCTGGAGCATTGTTCTGTGATTGAGGCTCCTTTGGCAGAGGATGCTTTGTCCCCAGGTTTCACAGAGACTATTCTTGCCTCCGAGTTCCCGTTCCATTTAGGGAACAATTGCTGAAGTGCCTTCTAGTTTGACATCTTTCTTTTCATGTGCCAGGGGATTTCTGAGGCTGTCCCGAAGAGCCAACTCTCCTGCTCAGAGACACCATGGCACAAGTCCTGTGGGGGCTGTAGCCTGGACTCCTGTGATGGGGTAATCTAAAATGGGCAGGAGACGAAGCAGTGCGGTAGCAGCTGAAACCCCTGGGAGGAACATGGGCTGCTGCGCTGGCAGAGGAGGTGTAATGATCTTTAAGTACTCCAGGCTCCTGGGTGACCTTAACTCCTCACAGAAGAGGCTGCAGGAAGCATTCCTGTGAGCAGCTCCATGACAAGAGAGGCACGATTGCCCAAACATGGGGCTTGTTGCTGGAGGTGAAAAGACAATGTCTTATATTGGTGAGAGACTGCTCTGCTCATCTGCAGAACAACTGATATGGCATGGCTTATGTCCATTTGGCTTTCCTCTGTCTCCCTTCCTCCCTCAGACCCCAAGCAGGGTGTTTTTGTCCATGCTGTCTCGTGGGAGCTGTTATTCATCAAGCTAGCCTCCTGAATCATCTGGGGAGAGCATCGCTGGCCTGTGAATAAATTGTCAGGGAACATGCTGACTCTTCAACAGAGCTGATGATAGTGGGATCAGACTGGAAGCTGTGCCTTGGTCCTGTTAGTTTGTGAGTTTTAGATGGACCTTTGCTGTCTGAGAGCACGCTGGGTTTGGAAGAGGAAGGTCACAAAGTAAACAATGAAAGTATGACCATGCCGCTGAGCTCAGGGAGAGAGGTAAAATTAAATCACTTAAACTGCAACCTGCTGCATTTACTGGACTGCTTTTTGGCAGTGGATAAGGTGATGGATTCCTCAATTCCTGGCTGCCCAAATGAGTGGATAAGGACATAATGAACACCTTTGCTAAACTGATGAGCTGATGCAGTAGCTACTTTGTGTAGCTCTGGATTCATGTGCAGGTCAGTGCTGGAGTGGGGTTGGTTTTTGCAGAGCCAAGTGGCTCCAGCCTTTTGTGTCTCTGGTGTCTGGGCCTCAGAATTCTCGGTCTGTGCATGGCTTGCTCTGTGCTAGGCACTGAGTGCAAGCTGGCAGGGAGGCAGTCGGTCCTGAGACAACACGTCCATCATCTTTGAAAGACAATATTTGTGCACTAACTTTGCTTTTTGTGGAAGGGAAGCCACCAGCCATTAAACATCTAAGTTTAGCCTGGTTGTCCACCTGTCACAGATTGGAGAAGGAGAATCTTGGCTGATTCCTGACTGCTTTTCAACTTTGGGAGGGTGAAAAATTAGTGGAAAGAATGAAACTGGAGCATGAAAGCCTGCAGAAAAAAGTTGGTGCAGTCACACTACTACCAAACTGTGCATTCTTACACAGACACATGAAGCAATGTTGCAGAGCAGTTCTAGATGCTGGAATAAATATCTGGTGTCTGCTGACAGCACATGCTGTGTCTGGAGATCCACTCCCTAGTGCACTGCGCTCTTTCATTTGGAGTGTCTTTGGAGTGAATTAATATATTGATGTTTGTCCAGTCAGTACCTGAAGGGCTTTCATTTTTTATTATCTTAAGGATAGGTGAAAATAAAGACCACCACGTGTATATATAAGGTGGTTAGAGATGAGATTGCTTTGCAAATGAAGAACAAACCTACAAAGAATATAAAATCAGGAGCCAACTGTATGGCTCTATGAATAGCCAGAAACATTCTGGCTGGCTGAAAACCTGGTTCTTGGTCACTGTTTGTCCTCTACTCAGCCAAATGAGAAGTGTTCAAGTACTGAAGCTTGTTGCTTACTGTGTTGCTTTTTAATGCACTGAGAATTACCAAGGAACCAAAGATTTTCTTTATTCCTGCCTGGAGCTACCAGAAAGCTGTGTAAGTGTCTGTCAGTTCACTTGGTGGGGACTTGTGTTGGCTTGTTGGTCGGCTGCAGGCACCTGGGTAAATTCAGTGGCAGTGATGTGTAACACCCTACAGTTGTTTGGTCTGTTGAACAAGGAGGAGATGCCCTCACCTACGGACATCATTGTGGCAGCTAGTGCAGGCTGGAGCCCACCCTGCAAAATAAAAACCTGCAAAAAACTGGCAAAAAACCTGCGCAGGAGGAGGGATAAGGACATTGGTGGTGAGTCTGTTCTCTGTGCTGTGCCACACGAGTTACAGAACCCCACCTGGCCTGTTTAAAAACAAGGTCTGGTAGGAACAGCCATCACGGCAGCTCCTGGAGCTCAAGGAGAAATCCAAGAATTTTTAGCAGGCAGAGGTGCTTTCTCCCTGCAGCTCTCTGAACTCACCAGAACCTGAATACAGCTCAGTAGAAATGCTGCATGGGGGATGTGCTGCGTAGTGTTGGAGTGCCTCAGGACTTCAGAGGGCCCAGAGTAAGGTTCTTGGTTTGAATGCATTCCCTTGGCTATCAGACACAACCATCTCTGGTTCCCAGAGACCCCTGTCCTCAGCTCAGTGATAAAGGCACTTTTTAACACCAAAGCTGCTGTGTTCCCACGCCTGTTGCTGTCATGAGGGAGGCCGGTCTGGAACAATAGCAGAGGAATAAAGAATGGCCTCGCTAATCGATATCCTGCCTAGACGCTGAGTCAGGTGGCAGCTCGGGCCTCTTTAAAATTCCTGCATTGTTCCTGATCTTTCATTTGACTGGGGTAAATTTTTATCTTTAAGGAAAGAAAAGACATGGGACCAACTGTCTCTGCCTGCTCCACCGTTCCCTTCCCACACCACCCCCACTCAGTTTTGCTGTCTTTGCCCTGTGGTGGCCTCGATTCCTGTGGTGGATACGATTTGCTAGTTTGGACTTGGAGCTGAGTCTGATGTGCTGTGGTCAGCACAAGGTGATTGTGGTCTGAGCAGGGCACCCTAAGTCACACACATCTGCAAGGCTTTAGAGAATGCAGTCCTTCACGCCCACATTTCCACGTGGACTCATATTTATGTGTTTGGCCTTAAACCATATTTATGTGTTTGGCTTTTTCAGAAGGCAAGATAGGGATGCAGGCACAGGTTTCCAGAAAATTTCACCATAGATGAATGTTTGGAGCCCTGGCAGGATGCTGAGACAGTCTGTGTGTGAACAGACATTTGGAAAATTGACAGAAGTGATATTTGCTTAAACAAACTGCAAGATCCAGTAGCTCAAACTCTTGAATCCACCTCAGCTGCACTAAAAACATTTTCCAGAAGGAGAAGGGGGCCAGTGAAGCTTTTTGAAATTGCCGAATCTCACAGGGCCTAAGAGGATTCTCTTTGGGCATTTCATCCAGCTCCAGTCATCCCAGAGCATCGCCCCAGGGCTCCTCTCACCAGCCCGGACCGGGGCAGGGGGAGCTGTGGCTCTGCTCCTTCACCTGTACCAAAGGCCGTGGAGGAGAAAGCTCAGAGACCTTCAGGATTTTCCTCAGGGCTGGGGGGGTCCCTAGGACATCTTTGTGGCTCTTTGGCCCTGCTTGCTTCCCGCTGAAAGGCCTCAGCAGAGAGGGAGAGCGTGGTCCTGGCTGTGCCGCCGGGCAGGAACTGTTGGAGCTGCGAAGGGAACTGGTAAGGGTTACATTTGCGCGTGTAGATATGAGATAAGAGCTGACCTACCCTTCACCCCAAACTGAACTCTCTGAAGCTCAAACAAGGTAAGCAAGTGCTTGTGAAAATGCTGAGGGGAAGCCTGCCAGGCTGGAGAACTTGCTGCTCCAGTCTGGGGCTGGGAGCAGACTGTCAGCCACTATCCATGGGGAGCTTGCTAGAGTCTCAACTAAAATGCTTGAGGACTGATGGCACAGAGAAATCAGGAGCTGAGGATGCCTGTCAGGAACCAGAGAGAGGGGTAGGGGTGGAAGGAGAAACAGAAGTTACAGACAGCGGAGACATAATTTCAAATTAAGCTGAAATAGCACCTACAAGATATTTGAGCAGGGCCTTTCCTGCACGTAGTCCCTGATTGTTGCTTACAGATATCCTTACAGCAATTCACATTACAGATACTGTCACAGCCTCTTCCCCTGTGCAAATATAAACAGGTCAACACCCACATCTAAGTGTGTGACAGAGTTCCCATATAGGAAATCTGTTTCTTCTGGGAAAGAAACATCTCCCTTTAGTGATATCCCTGAGTGTTTAAGTCTCCTGGGAGCCTCTGATGTGTTTTTCACAGCTTGGGAAGTGGTGCCTGCCAACACAAGCATGGTATGGCATGGGGAGGGCTGGCCTGGCCCAGCACCAAGCTCTCACCCCTAAACCCTACGTGCCTGCTGTCCCGGGAGCGAGCAGGAGGATCTGCCTGTGCTGCTGCTGCCTGTGAGGTGCACTGGTGAGATGTGTTTTTGCACTGGATCTCAGGAAGTAGGGAGAAACTCTTATTGCCCATGGTGTCTTTATGAAAACTAGGAAACAGAAAGCATGGATATCTCAGGAGGTGTTTTCCAGCAAGCACACACCAAGAAAAAGTGACTTCCTCTTCCCTCTATGAATGTAAATTCAGGGTGCCAGAGGATCACACAGCTGGGCTGGTTAAACACTCAGTGCAGCTCAGCCTTGCTCAGGTGGAGACTTCCTGGAGGTGAACTGAACATTTCTTTTCGGATCTGGGCGTCTGTGCTGACGCTGCTCATCAGGGCTTCATTGGCACCAGCTGGGAAAGGGAGCAGCTGAGCCGACCACACCTACCCCACGGGAATATAAGGGAGTCCTTTAGCTCCTTGCAGGGGTTGTGGGGGTTTGCTGTGCATCAGAGCTTGGTAGCAGTGCTGTGGTGAGTTGGTGGCTCTCTAGAGTGGTGTTGCTTGAGCTACTGGGCCTCACCTGGGGTAACCCGGGCACTGGGGGTGTCCTTGGTACATGCGTGGGTCCAGATTCCCAAATATCAGGTTGTTTTGAAACACTCTGATCAGTCTGTGGCCAGTTAGGCTGTCTCTGCTGTTGCCATGTGGAGTTAATGGTCACCATGGCAAGGATGGATGCAGGATGTTTTTCCTCTAGCAACCTATATTGCCCTGCGATATGGTTAAGCCTCCTCTTCTTGTGTGGGACTCGGCTCAGGGACTGTGGATGCACAACAGAAATAAATTTCTCACGAGCTTCTTCACCTTCCCCTGAAAATCTGGTGGAAAAAAACTTAAGTCCTAATCAAGCTGTTAGTCACAGCAGGTTTCCCAGGCCTTGGGGCTTGCCTGAGCAGGGGCTAATCTCTGCGGGGTGTATGCCAGGCATGCTGCTGGGGGCTCTGCTCCAGGCATGTGTGAGTGCTTGCCTGGGAAAGCAGTCACTCCAGGCAGCAAATCTTTCCTCTCGGGGAGGGAATGGCGAGCGGGCATGAAACCACGTCCATCAGCGTGTTTGAGCAACAAAAAAATCTCTTAAATGCTCACCGAGGAACCCACGGTGGGGGGTTCATAAGAAAAAACCTGTTCCCTGCAGGGCTGGCACTGTGACAGCTTCCAGTGGAGATGAGATGGATGGATGGACAGGAGGCTGCGTACCGAGGGGAGAGGGCGAGAAGTGCCTCCTTCCAAGGCAGCAGCTGGTGAGAAGGAGCCTGGGCTGCTCAGTGTCACCGCACACGAGGCCCGTGGGGAAGCGCGAGCCCGGCTTCAATCCTTGTCAGTGGCACCTCGTTGACTTTTAGCGCTTCCTTATCGTGTCTGCGCTCACCTCGCGCGGCGCTGATAAAATGCCATGGCCGGGGCGATCTGCTGAGCAGCCCCGCGGAAAAGCTCGCAGAGCAGGGGAGCCTGGACCGCCAGCCACCAGCCCGGGGCTCCAGGGCACAGCCAGGTAACAAAGGAACGCCCCTAACCTGGGACAAGGCGAGGGCGGGATGATCCCCGAGGTGTATCCGATGGGACTGGCACGGCAGCGCGTGAGTTTTGGGTCAGAACAGGCGTTTGCAAAAGTTGGGCTCGCTGTGGTTTTCCCCTACCCAGCAGAGTTGGAAGTGTAAGCCACGTGAAGTGATTGCAGGATGTTAGCTCTCAGAGCTATAAACAATAGAGTTGAGAAGGAATGCCCAGAGCTTTGTTTTTTTTTTATTTTTTTTTTTTAGTCTTTCCCCCCCCTCTTTCTTCCCCAGTAATACCATTTCTCTCTCTCGGGGTATTAAGTGCCTAAATAGTTCTGGTACAAACCTTAATTATCAATAGAAAAGGGTATTATTTTCCAAAATGTTATTGCTACCTTACCTCTAGGGTAGGCCTACCTGTGGGCCCACAGCAATTTTTAAAGGTGTTTTTAATTTTCTTTTTTTTTTTACAGGTGAGCAACTTGCAGTGATACACTTGGGAGAGTCCTCTTGGTGTGTTTGAACTAAAGGCCCCTGAATATAGAACCCCAAGCAACTACTGAGCAGGTATGTAATTTTTGAAGCCTGTAACTGGTGTACAGTATCCTGCCACTGCAGGAGAACAGTGAAACCTGGCTGGCTGGAAAGAAGAATTTTCCTTCTGAGTGTGAAATTTAGATGTTTAAGAATTCTTTTTTTTTCTTTTCCTTTATTTAATTTTTTTCCAATTTATTTTTAAAAGGACCTTAAAGTTAGTGTCCTTCTTCCTGAGTTAGAGAGAAAATCCATGATGTCAGAGTTCCTTGCTGGAGAAAAACTTCTAAAGTTTTTACCACAGAAGCTGGGGTCCTTCATTTTTTTTCACAGCTGAAGTTTTGACTTCACCTTCACTGGTCCAAACATTCTAAATGATTAAAAGTGAAACAAGGGACTTCTTTAGAGGAAGGAATTATCATTAACAACAGAAACTTGCAGTGAAATCAATGAAAGGTTTCAATTTGACTTGCTCTTCTACATCCTATTCAGAAAATAGGCTTTTGCAGCTCTCAGCATATTTTTTTTCTTCTTTGGCTAGAGCTCTTACTCTGTACTATATTATTCATTGAATGGTATTATCCCAGATCTCTTATATAGCACTACTCTTGGAGTCATCCCTGTAATCACTTCCACATGCTGCAAACTTGCAGAATGGAACAAACTCCTTCTATATTCCCTGTATTTGCATGAGCTTTGCCAAGTTCTTACTCTCCAATATTTGCTGGGGTACCTCAAAGTTTATTTTCAACATCATGGTCCCAAAGCTCTTCTCACAGGAAGATCTAGTGTTACTCCAGTCACCTTTAGGAGTCTCTTGCTTTTTTCCCACCAACTTTGATCTTTTCTGTGCTTTTGAAGTGTTCTCCTCTTCTGCTTTCTTTTGTTTCTGCCTAACATCTTGTACTAGCATCTCTTTGTTTCGGTGTCTCACCACTTCTCCAGTCTTCCACCATCTGGAACTGTGTGGGAGACCTGGGCCTTTTCCCAAGACCACCACTCTTCATCACCCCCAGAACTTTTGCTCTTCTTCCTGACAGTGACATTCAGATTCCCACACCTTTTACTGTATCTAAGCTCTGTCTTGCATATGAACATGTAAAATCTCACCTTTTTTTCCTCTGAAACCTGACTTTTTGTCTATACTGGCTGTTTGAAAAGCTCCTTTATGCCTCTTTTCCAAGCTTTCAAAATTTATTATACTGAACTTCAACGCTGTTGGTCTTTCTGATTTTTTTTTTTTTTGGTGCACATACTAGGCAGGATTGAGACCACAACACCTTGAAAACACTGAATAACTAATTCCCCTCGATGTGAACACTGATTGTCTGCCCACCTTGGGGTTAGGCAAGGGAATACCAAGGTGTTTGTGTGCCCGTGTGTCACCTGGCACCCACTGTTAGCCCTTTGAGAGCAGTGCTTAGGTTCCCAGTGGTGCCGATGCCACCTTGTCTCTGGTCTCTGTCAGTAATGTCCTTAAAGTCTGTATTTTGTAACAGCCTGAGGATGGTATCTAGTTCTTGCTTCAGTCCGCTGGGATCCCTCTGCTTCTCCCTCTGTCAGGGCTAGATCTCATACAGGTTTTGTTTTGAAATTTTAAACAGCTTCCTTGTCAGATCTGAGTGAATTTCATTCTAGAATGTGCTCCGGCCTGAAGGGCAGAGCCTTTTGTCCAAGACAGGCGAGGTCAAATGGAGAAAGCATTGAACTTGATTTTTTTTTCCTCCTTTTTTCCCACATTCTAGTGAAATGTCCTAATTAGTGACCTACTGGGCCACACCACCACCAGCCTGACTTACTATAATTTTTTTTTCTGGAGTGCTTTATGACAGCCCCCACTGCATTTTGTACATAGACCAGGAGAGACAGCGAAGTGGAGAGTCCCATTTTTGGATGGATACCCGTGCTACAGATCGGTGTGAGATATCCATGTCCTTGTGAAGTCATGCCCTCGGCCACTGTTTTTCCACAAACATCCTATGTGGCATCCCTGAAGGGTGCTGGTATTTGCTGGTGCTCTTCTGAGGCACCCAGGGCCAGCCACCTCCACTCTTTGTGCAGCAGTGAGAGGAGGTGAGCTACCAGCTGAGCTGCTTCTGTTTGCTGCTGACCTAGTGAAACAGTTCACCATGCCAGGAAAAAAGGGAGGAGGAGAAGAAAAAAGGGAATAGAGAAAATAAAAAGCAGAGCGTGAGGTTAATGAAAGTGGGGGAGTACTTCTGGTATTATAATGTTACCAGAATTAGGTTTCTTTAGCTCCTGCTGGGCTTTGCTAAAAACAAGTCTAGTTAGCAGCAGCAGATGTGAATGTAACAGCTGTACAACTGTCAGGGGAATGAGAGAAGCTATGAGAAATCCATGAATTAAGTAGATTCGCTTACTTTCTTTGTGTGGAGGCCTTAGAAGTGGCAGTTCCCAAAGTGTGTCCTACTGGCTGCTCACGTCAAGTGATTGGGATGCTGCAGAAGGTGAGAGAAGGGTGCACCAAGCAAGATGCATGGTGTGTTTTCAGCCAGAGAAAGGAGAGCACTTGAGGAATGGGTTATTGGAGCTGCTGGAGGTTGATGGGGTAGCTGGGAGGAAAGATGTAGCTTAGGAGTAGACACTAAGGTTGCAGAAATGGGGATGGGAATTCATGCAGCTAAGATAAATGCGTTCATGGAAAGGATACTGGTGGTTATTTGGTAACCAGAAGCTTAAATGATCAAAGAGTTTAGTAAGACCTTCTGACTCTGCCTTGCCCTTCCAAAAATATATCATGGCTGTGTGGAAGGTCACCTCCCATCCCTTCTTAGATGTTAATCACCCCCTTCAATATAGGTGGCCTATCAGATTGCATGGGCTGGGTAAACACTGGGATATATGATAGCACATTTGCTGTGCTGCAGGATCTAAAGGTAAGGCTGATATCTGGAATGCCAAGATATTTGTGAGGGGAGGCAGGATTCCTGCTCTCTTCAGCTGCTTGCCCTCCAAGTGGAAGGAGAAGGCATTTCAAATTCCTTGCAAGCTCCAGGCTATAAACAGGCTCTTCCTGTATGAAACAATAAGGATCTAACAGTCATCAGGAGTTGTCTGCTGTTCTGAACAGGCCTAATACTGCTGGCATATGCTTTTGTGGGGAGGATGAAGCCCATCACTGGTGGGGACAGAAGTGCCCAGTGCTACTGGTGTAGATCATCCAAGAAGATAGTGTTGAAGACAAGAGTCATGGGGCAAAGAAGAAATCAAAGTCCCCTCAAGCTGAAGCAGACAGAGACACAAAGGAGAAGGAGTCAAAACAAAAAGAAAGGAGGAAAGAGGAAGAAAATAATTAGGCAGAGGTGGGAGAACTACTAGCATTGTTTTGTACAATGGAGAAGTGGCTCAGCCATTAAATACACTCCATAAACACTGTATTTTTTCAGCTAGCTAGGCTAAGGGCCTCTGTGGGGGCAAGTACACAAACGATGGGTCCCCAAGCCCTGCTGCTCTCTCAGTGAGAGGAGAATTTATCACCTATATAACTATCCTGAATTCATCTGGGGGGAGGTGCTGTGGCTCTAGCACGGGTCTGGCTCCTCTGTGTCAGATTTCTGAGTAAGCCTGTAGTCCCCAAATTAATGTGAAGGTTGATATGAGCAAGGGAATGCATTTGGTATTTTACTTTGTGGATCACAGGGCGAGTGCCACATGCAGTAGTCATGGATGCTGCGTTTATCCTCACCCCTCTTGCTAGCTTGAAGACAGTGGTGTTGCACCTTGAGTCTCTGAAGCTGTTCTTGGTACGTAGGCTCTTTGCATTAAAGATCTCCATGGGTCTGTCACGACAGGCCACAGCCATTCCTTGGGGTGCAGGGTGTTGGTGCTTTGGAATTACTTGTAAGACATTGCTCTGTTCTGCTTAGTCCTAGTCAGGGGACTGAAGTGAAGGTTACTAAAATGCAAACCACTTGGATGGTGCAGGAACAGAAATGCCCCTTACAGCTAAACTAAAACCTTCTAGGAGGTAGGTTGTTCTCACATTCATCAGCTATGACTGTGGGGGAAAAAAAGTGGCAGTCTGGGTGATGCCTTAGGTAGGACCTGTTTCACCGGGAGCCTTTGTTTACACTGAGCAAAGCCACTGGATTTCATACGTTCCAGTACAGTGATCCTACAATGAAATGTGAAAGTTCAGACATCCCTGTAGGCACAGACTATATGACTCTGTACCAGATGGGAAATCTGCACGGTAAAATGCGAGATCCATGAGCCCTTCTCCTCCCTGGGATGAAACTCTTTTCATTGTGAATCTTACCAGCAAAGGGTGTTGCCTCACCTTATTCATTAGCCAGCCAGTGTTGGTGTAATTAGGGGTTAAGTAGTTAATCTTAAAAAATCCCTTGGAAGTCAAGGAATCCATATATTTGCCTATTTGTACTTTGTATACTGCCCCTGAGGCAACCAGGCATGGGAATGCAATCCCTTATTTGTGTATTTAACAACTGAAAAGATGTGAGAAGAGGGTTTGAGTTTACAACAGTATAAAGAAAACCGTGACTGTCTAACCTCCTGTCTCACCTCCCCTGTTGCAGGTCATGCATCTTCCTGGTGCCCAGTCCAGTGGAAATCCTGTATTTCAGTGTGCACTGAGACTGGCTTTTCTGACACACGATGGAGCTGAGAGTCTGCTTAAGCTTGTTTTTGTCCCAGCCAGAGAGAGGAAGACTTTCTTCACTGGGGGCCTGCTTGTGGTAGGCCCTACAGAGACACTTATCAAACGCTGACTTTACTTAAAGCCCTTACCATCAAATGGCACGAGGTCAGCTGAGCCAGGAAGAGATGGTGCTGCTACAGTGCTTCTAGAGAGGTTTGTTGTTGCTGGTTTTTTTTTTTTTTTTTGCAATGCAGATGTTAGGACTTTAAGGGAAACCCATCAGCCCTCCACACGGGTGGAGACGGAGACGTGTAGTTGTAAGGAGGAGTAAACATTGGAGAGTTGGTCATTTGTGGCTGAATACCACTGAGCAAGACAGCAAGGTAGTAACTGATCAGTAGGAATGACTCAAAAATCAGTGATGTCCAAAAAAAAAAAAACAAACTGAACCACAAACCAAAAAAACATAACTGCAACAGTCTGGATGACTCAGAAAGATGGGGCCAAGCATAACATGAGCTGCTGTAAGTCACATGTCAAAGAATAAGGAATACAGGCTACGTTTATCAGTTGGCAAGTTTGTCTCGGGAAGGAGTGGGGGCAGCTCACTGGCTGACTACAAAATTCCAGGAGGATGGTGTAGCTGGGGGAACCCACGCAGATTTCAGTAAATGAACTGAGTGGTTCTAGGAAGGGCTGAGTGTGACTGTGTGTGCATGTGTGTCATTTAGCACTAACATGGTCACTTCCCATGTACTCTGTTTAGTGCTTTTGTTGCTGATTCCTGGATGGAAGAGGTTTCAGGGACAATGCCTGAGGGTGTTAAAGAATTAATTGGAAGTGTGCCTTCCAGTAAAAGAGGTTGAAGAGCTAGAGGGAAAATGGTAAGCTGAAGGCTAACTTTTTTCAGTGTTTAGATATACTTACAAGGAGAACAAACTCTCTATATTCTAGCAGACTGAGGGGCACTAAGACCCGAAAACAGGAATATGAAACTGGATTAAAAAGACTCCCAAAAAATGCTATGAGGAAAAGCACTGTTTTTTAACATCATCTGTAATTACCCACTAGAAAAACTCAGTGAGACTTTCAGAGGATCCTTCCCAGGACGCTTTTAAGTTGTGGCTGGATTCTCGTCAGAAAGTGGACCCTTGTAGAGATGAGAAGGATTTCTGCCAAGTTTTCTGACGCAAGTTTTTGAACATGTGGGTCTGGATGACCGTGCCACTTCTTTCTGGCATTACAGTCAGATGTTGGCTCACAGCTGTTGGCAGCTCTGGGGTTGAGAAGCGGGACCTAGGGGCAAGAGTAAAAAGGCACCCCCTCTCAGCCCAGGCATTGCTCCTTTTCACCCTGCCCCTCTCAGCCCAGGCATTGCTCCTTTTCACCCTGCCCTGTGCAAACACTCACCAGTGCTGGGTTCATCTTTTTATTGGATTATGTTGGAGTGATATCCCAAAGTAAGTGAAGCTTCATTGGTGTCCACTGAGGTGGTCAGTGATGAGGTACTACTTGTCATCTGTCAACGTTGCTTTAATTCTCCCCTGGCCAAATCAAGGCATTCCTTCTACATACCATCATCTGTGGCTTTGTCATCCATTTCAAACTTTAAACCTTGAACAGTTTTGTGTTTCTGAGCTAAACTAGAATGAGTTTTTCTTATGCTGCCTCAATGAACCTTTTTTTTTCTTTTTGTGGAAAAGCTTTATTCCCATGATGCCAGGGTTTTGCTTCATTTCTTACCTTATTCCCCACAGACTTAACCTTTGTCAGAGGCCAAGTCTGTGCCTGTGGAAGGATCAGAGGTGCAATGTACCATTAGAAATGAGGTCTGAGAGCAGGAGAAGGGTGGGTGCTGGCGCAGATGGAGGTTGGGAGAGCATCAAGAGGTGCCAGCAGAGGCTCTGAGCCTTTGCACGCAGCCAGCATGGCCAGGTCCTTGCTGTAACAGTAACAGAACTTCCTAGGAAACACAATGGCCACTTGTGAGCCAGCCCTACCCCAGGGCAGCAGAGGAAAGCCAGGCAGGGCAGTGTGTCCCCGTGGGCAGCCGGGCTGGCTGGGCGGGGGTGTGAGGATCTGTGGATGTGACCGCCGAGGCTGTGCGGGGTGGGAAGCTTTTCCTCTTGTGACTTCACCTGGACTGCGTGCCAACCTCGGCACACAATGTTATCACTGCGAGCCAGCACACGGCCAGGACGGCTGTGCTCGCGCAGGGGGCCCCAGGAGACTTTCTCCAGTCCTTACAGGTTTTGGCCTTGCTGGCTCTTGCCAGACATACTCCATGGTCCCATTCCGTGGTTTTGTTTCCAGCGGCACCAGAACTGCCTCTGCCTGTGGGTGACCTGTGCCACCGAGGAGGAGATCTGGTTGTGAGGAGTAAAAGTGAAAGGTTTTGTCAGGATCTGAAGCAGGGACCTCTGCTCTACCCCACCCCTCCCTGGCAATGTGGGCTGCTCTTGGCTATTTCCTTATCTAGGGTTTATTGCTGTGCAAAACAGCTGAGTTAATGAGTCATTAAGAACACTCGGTCCCTGCTGCATGGGGACTTTGCTGCCCGGATGGAAATCGTTCCCAAGAAGCCTATGCCACTCTCTGTAGCAAACGTACAGCTCTTGAAACCTCTTGGACAAATAAATGCAGTCCTTCAGGGCTCAGGCCCAGCCTATGGCAGTGGTTTCCATAGGTTGGGGTGCCTGGTCTGCCTACAACCATCTTGACTTTTGTCACTGTTAAAGACCTTGCCTAAAAGGGAGAGTCGGGCCTGGATCATCAGAATCTCTTGGCAGTTTCACAGATCTCCTTTCATGGCAGTCTACAGAAGCTCTATCTTTTCTCTCAGGGACACACTGTAGATTAAATGCTACCTCTAGAAGTCCCAGCCTGAGCCTGCCCTCTTCCCTGCACTAGGAGAAACCCTACATTGTTTATTTTGTTCTGTTCTTCCATGAATAAGACCTTTCTGCCCAGACAAGCTCAGGCATCCTTTCCTTAAACAAAGAACTTTTCCGTAATTCTTTGGCAGGCTTTGATTTTCCCAGGACACATGTTTCTAAGACATCCAGGTTTTCCATATTTTGACATTCAAACAGTGCAACAGCACTTGGACTAGTTTGCAGAAAAATGAGGTGGTTCCAACCTTTGACATCTGAGATTCACCAGTGACTGGTCTTTGGCATCAGGGAGATGCAAGACACTTGTTCACGCAAGTGTGTGTCTCCAGCTAAATTAAAATCCACCTGTGGGACAGTCACATGGCTTTCAATAGGCATGGCCATGTAGGCACCAAATAGCACCTATGAGAATTTGCAGGAGCCTCTGTACTTTTGGGGGTCTCCTTCAAGTGCATGAGTGGTGGGTGGTTGTCCAGAAGTCTCTGTAGGTTCATCAGCAGCTCTCCAGGGTTGGTGTTTGTGCTCCAGTGGAGTTGAAATGGTGCAGTACCAAACAGGAGGTTGCTGGCACCCTCATGCTGGGCAAAAATCCTCAGGATGATGCAGCACCTCACCACTTGTGATGGTGCTTTCTGGGCTACCTCACAAGTAATTTTTGGGACGTGGACTGGAGATAAGCAGATTTGAGCCCTTAAAATTACATACCAGCGGCCCATGTGTAGATGTGCAATCTCATGTGATCAGTACAAGGTCAGAAGACACTTCTGGGGGGTACCTTCTCACCGTCTTCATTCAAGCTGGCCTTTGAACGAGAAAATAAGCACTCTTCTAATTTGATGTATTGGGAGTCATGGAGAACACATAATGGGAGCTTTTGACAGCAGAAGGCTTTCATGGGAATCAGAGGACAAACCAGGCAGGCCTGAGGTGTATCCACCTTGCCTCTGTGTGCCAACCCTAAGATGTGCAGCGGGAGTTGATGTGCAGCTCCTCAGCTACCCTGAGCTCAGAGCCCTGCAGGAAGTCACAGCGTCCTGGGACAAAGCTCTCCGCAGCAGAGCTACAGCTGGTCTCCCTGCAGAAATGCAGGAACTGACCTTCCCTTCCCTGTGCCAAAGCAAACCCAGTCTGTGTTTGTCCAACCCTCTGAGCCATCAGGAGTGCTCTAGATCAGCAGTCCTCTCTTTCATGATCCACCCCTCTCCAGGACTTGGTGACTTTTGTAAAATGTTTGATGTTTTCTTCCAGCTTATTGACCAAAAATATCCTGATGCCAAACGCCCTCCAGGATCTTGGTACAAACATGCTATAAAAAACCTCAATCACTTCTAGTTCTCAATTGTGTTTTGGAAGTCTGATAAGTCATTTATAGTCTGTTTAATGACTGCTATCTTATTTTTATGCCAAGCAAGTTCTTTAATCATAGTGCCACATGATAGAAGGGAAACTGCCTTCCAGTATCTCAAGTATATTGTACCAGCTTTGTTATATTTAACAATGGTATGTGCAATTTCCTCAGAGAAAAGTAGGAACACAGTTCAGTGGGGGTGAATTTTCTATAAACCCATGTTGGTTGCCCCGAGTTATATTTCCCTCCTTTTATTCCCTGTGTTCTTTCTTAGCCGCTTCATTATTTAGTTCATGTCTGAGATCCTACCACAGGTCTGTAGTTACCTGGGAGCAATTATGAGATAATTGTAAAATAATTATGCCCTTCTACATAGTATTTACAGAATGCCAGACTATGGGATCTCTTCTTCTCCTCCAGGACTTACCCATTGCACCAAGAAGTACAGAAGATCAACATAATCAGAGAAATTGTGTGCAGCTTATGAAAAAAAACCAACAACAACAACCAAAACTAAAGAGAGCTAGAAAGTTTCAGTGCAAGGTACCCAGTGCTGGTGATTTAAAATGCCTGATTTTAGTAGGTGGTATTTAAGTCCTCTGAGATACTACAAGAATAGACATGTCATCAACAAAGTCTTCATCAACTACTTTCTTTTCTCTCAGCAGTAAGATAGGAGTATTTATTTATTGATTTCTTTTGCTGTCTGCATTGTTATTGAATAATCTAAGTTTTCCATCTGATAACAGATCAATACTATGAGTGGGACTCATTCTGGTCTTAATTTACTTTTTAAAAAAATACCTTTGTCAGTCTTTTTTCCCCCTTCCCTTTACCTCCATCATTTTTTTAATAATTCCTGTCTTCTAACTCATATTCAGCTTCTCTTACTATTTGTTACATGTGTTTTACTTACTTTACTTACTTTAAGCACCCTCATTTCAATTTTAAATCGGGTTGTATTTTTTCAGTTGCACTATTTTTTCTTTACTGGGGAGCTGTGTAGTTTTGGTACCCTCATAAATGATTTTTTAAGCGGTTCTCAATGATTATTTATATTTTTGTATTTAAATATTTTTTGTGTTTATTTAGCCCAGAATTCTACTCAGGGCTGGAAAACAGGATTTTTTTTTAAAAAGCAACATATCTTTCAAAGCATTGCATTACTGGTTTGGACTTTCTTCTGCTTTTATGTAAGTGTGGAGCGAGCTGGGGATCAGTGAACCTGCTGCCAGCCCCTCATTTCTGCCATCACTTTACCCATCCAGATAAGGTGAAGGACAGGTTTTGTTCATTTTGGATTTAAAGTTTGCCAAATGAGGAAGCTGTTAAGAACACTTAAAAATCCCCAAGGCTGTTTTTGAGTCAGCAACATCAGCATGTGTTGAACTAAGCAATAACTTAGGTTTATTTTCCTCTGTGGTGAGTGCTTGAGTAACCAGTGCTGCCATATTCCAGTGTTGCTTTGTTTTCTATTGTAGACCCAAATCATCAATCCAGTTGCTGGAGCACCAACTCACAAACACTGAATACTGATAACTAGGAAACTGTGATTCAAAGTCACAAACAAGCTAGCAGGTGTTTTTATTTTTGCCCCACTTCTGTCCTCTCAGTCTTCCTTAGAGCTACACCTGTTGATTTTAACACTGTCTTACAAACCATCCCAGAATCTACTCCAGTGTCTTACAGCTGTAGTCCCCTGGGCAGGCAAAGCCCTGATGAAGATAAACTGGAAAGGAATGCCACAATTGTTTGCAGCTGGAGAGGATGTACTGGAATGGACTTGACTTCTATATTGTGTTTCTGTAAAGGAGAGCATGCTTTTGAAAGGCAGAGTCAGAGCTGCAGCTGCACAAACTCAGCACTGCTCAGGGGGAGTGGAGACCCACAAAACTTGCTGCACCCTGGGTCAAAGCAGGGGAGCAAACAGAAATATTAGAGCTCAGGTCCTTGCTTCAGAGCTTTGGGGACTGGCGAGACACAGCCCATTAAAATACATGCCTATATTTTGCTGAGGAACCACCACTAACAATTGTTGTATTCACTGTGGTGATTATCAATCAGACAAGAATGAGGCCTCATATCTCAGGGCATGTGGGAGAGTATTCAACAATTGCTGAGCCAAGGTGGGATTTAGAAGTTTGCCATAGAAGTAGCTCCTGAAAATTCTGCTAGATTTCACACAGGACAGGGGACCCCCGAAGAATCTTAATGCTTCTTTTAAAAGGATCCCAATATGCTTTAAACCATGCTGCTCCTAAGAATATCATATTCACTGAGCAGCAACAGGGCTGCAAGGGATTGAAGTTTGCTGGAAACAGTGAAGAAAAAACTCTCCAGGCCTCTGCAAGCTGGAGAAGCCCTTTGGCTCTCCCACCTATGTTTTCTGGCATGTCTGTACATAGATAATCCTTGACTCCCTCCATCTGGCTGTTTATTAGTTTGAAGCCAAATTGTCTCAGGGAATGTTGAACACCTCTGGATGAATGATGTATCTCTGGACAGGTTGTCTTCTTGGTCAGGAAAAGAGAACGACCAGCTCAGCAGCTTCCAAGTTCAATAACCTCCTTTACTTCTTAATAAATTGCTGAGGCATGAGAGGCTTCCGTTCCTTGCTGGCATCTTTTACACTGCCCAAAGAAACAATCATATCAGGCTCAGGAAGACTGAAAGGGCAGGGAAACAGGAACCATCCCCACGGATGTCCTCCCCAGAGAGGCTGAGAACACGCTCTGCTGTGGGAAATGGGAAGCTGAGGTCAGCCAAAGTGCAGAGCAGGTATGCACATCTCTCGGGAAGGGAGGAACAGATAATGGCCTGCCTTGCCATCCCCATCCTTGCTCTGTGCTGCAGATGGGCTCTCCTGGGCCCACTGTGTCATTCCGTGGTGTGGAAATGAAGGCAGGGAGATAAAGGTGGAGAGTGGGTGGTGACAACGCTCCTGAGAGCCCTGAGCCTACCACTCAGCGAGGCGGGCCTCGGTGGTGTGAGGAGACCCCAGAAGAAGAGAGAAAGGAGTAGGGAGCAAGCCCCCATCAAAAACTGGGAGGCACTGGACAGTGAGGTAACACGGGATGCTTCCAGACATACAGACTTGTTCCCATCTTTCAGAAGCTTTGTCCCTTCTAGCTCCTCGTGCCTGGGAATGTTAAGAGAGTGTACAAAAAGTCTTGATAAAGCAAACATATGGAGATCCCCTTAAGAGGATGGGAGATATTATTAGCTCCTCTTTTACTGGCAGGCCTGGAGCAATTAATTATTACCAGAAGTATTATCAGGTACTTGTCACTGCTTTCCCTGGATCCACTTCACATAGTCCAGATTGGCTGTAAGCAACATGTTCCCTGACTGGCCTGATACCTCACAACTCCTGATAGCAGTTCCTCTGCTCCTCTCCTGAGGGTCTCAGCAGTGGTGCAAGGGCCACAACCTCAAATATATTCTGAGAGAAATTAGAGTCCGTGGACCACTTTAATATGCAGCATGCCTGTATTTTTACATCTTCTCAGTGATGTGCTCCACCTCTGTGACTGGGGGTAAGTTCGAGGCAGGAGGCAGAGGAAGGGACAGGTGAGAGGCATTTATGGGGGCCTAGGAAAGGCAATTTGTGTATGATGGCTCCATAATGCATGTTTAACAATTTGCCTATGAGCTCTGGGACCTGTCCCAGTGCTGCTCTTCAGAAAGAGCATCTGCAATTGCATGAGAGCTTAGAATTTCTAACCAACACACTCTTGTAAAAGTCTGTGCTTCTAGAAATAGTGTGGTCAGGTTTTAAATGAAATTATGCTGATCCAGGAAATCATGTGTCTAAAGGAGTACTCTTCTCTTCCTGGCCCTGGTGCTGCTGCTGCTGCAGTAGCACAGCACCTACCTTTGACACATGAGAATTCATCTTTTTTGCCTTACTTTTTCTCTGTACTTTTAGTGAATTTTTATTATTGACGTTCTTTTAGTGAAGTTTTTATTTTTAACCGTGTTATTGTTAAAGGGAAAATCATGCAGGTCAGCCGGTATACCTGTGAAATATTTGCTAGAAAAGGGATGCAGGTTCAAGTGAAAATAGAGATTTTATTAGCAAAAAAGGTCCTTTGTCAACAAAGTTTACATTGAGTCTGTGGGTAAAATCATAGACATAAACTGACATGAAGATCACTTTGAACTCCATCTATTTAACCATTGTAAAAGTAGTGTAAAAAATTGTATTCAGCGTAGGTATTACAGCATCACCACAACTTTCCCGTGTTTGCTGTGCTTAGCTCTGTATCTGCAGAAGAAGTTTAAGCAGCGAGTGAAGAGAAAGGTCGGGTGTAGCCAGGAGAAGGCACAGCGTGTCCGTGACGCTGTTTGTCACCCTCAGCATCCCTCGGTGCCGGCGCATGGATGAGAACACACCGCCCGCTAGCGGCGCGGGCTGCGGGACCACGGGCTGCGGGAGCCACGGGCTGCTCCTCCCGATGCTCCGCTGATGCTGCTCCAGCAATTGTCCCGGGACAAGGTGCGTGGCCATCCTTCCTGCCGCCCTCGGATAAAACCGGCGCCTCTGGAAAAGGTCCTCGCTGAGCTGGGCGTGAAAAGAGAGCAAATTGGTTGAAATGGGGCTGTGGAGGGCAAACACCTCTAAATCTGCGGCATGTTCAGAGCCATCACTGGGAGCAAAGAACACGTTTATGACTCCCCCGAAGGTTCCCTGGGGACAGCCCTCCTCACAGGGCAGCGTGGAGATACCTGGGCTGAGCCATGGGAAGCAGCACAGCACCACCGGTGCTTCACACTGCCCCGGCTAATTAGCCCCACTCCAGGGGAGATCATTAACTCAAGTGAAATTCCTTGCTGACGTAGCCAACCTGCTCGCAGGCCTGAGCTGGTGTCTCCCCAGGTCAGCGTTGCACTGGGTGGTGTGGACAACCCGCAGGGTCCAGGCTGGGTTTTCAGAACTGGTGGCACGATACTATTTTTTTTTTTTTTAACTGAAAATATTTCTCTAAGATGTCTTCAGGTCTTTGGTCCAACACAAAACCAGAGAGCCAAAGACCTCAGAAAGCCTCTCTTTCCCCCTGCTTGTTTTTCTGCTTATGAGGTAAGATCATCCTTAGCAGATGTTTGTTTACCTCTTCATAAAAACCTCCTGCGATTCTACAGCCTCCCCAAGCAGTGTGCTGCCGTGCTTTGCTATTCTTACCATTGCAAAGTGTTTTTCTAATGTTTAGCTATATCATTTTTATTGCAAATTAAGCTGATTATTTCCTCCTCTACTTTTGGTGAATGTAGGGGACAACTGTTTAGTCTCTCCGCCCATTATAACAAATGTTTATGTGCAGGAAGACTGTTATCATGCCTCCCCTCCTGTTGTTCTTTTCCTAGAGAAAACAAACTCAATTATTTTATCCATTCCTTATAAGTCATGGTTTTTTTTCACCTTTCTTATCATTTTGCTGTTCTTTTTTGGACTCTCTCCAATTTGTCTGCATCTCCTGTAAAATGTAGTGCCTGGGAGTGGACGCACTGCTCCTGCTGGGAGCTCAGCAGTATTGAGTAAATGCACAAAATAATTGCTTCCGTTGCCTTATACACAAAATCCACATTAAAAGCACCTCAGAGTGAGATTTGTCTTCTGTGGGGAGCTCACTTAACAGACTCATATTGGGTCCCACCCCAGCTCTCTCTGCTGGACTGGTCACAATTTAGTTTGGAGCAGCACACCTGGTGTCTGCGCAGCCACCTTTCCTGAGCTGTATCCTGGTGCAGTCACCTCTGCAGAGGCAGCCCAGCTCTCCAGTGTCTCACATTCCTCTCCAATTCCAATCACTGCAGCCCCCTGCCTTCAGGAGGGACTGCTGACCCCCAGCCCAGCTGTCATCCTCTTCATTTTGTCCTCTAGTCTGTTGTCCAAGGCACTCAAGGAAATACTGAACAGCCCTGGAGGCAGAGCTTCAGGGATGCGATTCTCCCAGCTGGAAAAGTGAAGCCCTGATAATTACCCTTGATTATGGTACTTTAACCTGTGTACCTTCTGCACGGTGACTTTGCTTGCTGCCCTGGGAGCCTGTAATCTAGATATTTTCTAAATGTTCACTGAAGTTAAGGTATTTTACACCTACCATTTCTTCCTCATCTACCAGGCCTATTAGTCAGAGAAGGAAATTAGCTTAGTTTGACATGATTTGTTCTTCAAAATTCCCTGCTGGTTGTTTCTTATCAGCTTATTGTCCTTTAGCTGCTTATAAATTGATTGTTTCATAATTGGCTCCAGTATCTCTCTAGGTATCACAGTTGGGCTGACTGGCCTGTAATTCCCCAGGTCCTCCTAGAACAGTAATTTTCAGAGAGGAATTGCATTTAACAGATATTGAAAGACATTCCACTTTTGCCCTGCTTATCTTTATTAATTGTCTAGTTTGGTTCCATCCCTTAAATTAAAAACATGTTTCCCATAAGTATTCATCCTCCACTTGAGGCTCAGCGCAACCCAGCCCTTTCTTCACCTCTTCTGCATTCCTGCCCAAACCCTCTTGTTACATACTTCCTGTTTCCCTCCTCCTTGATGCTTTGTGTCGTCCTCCCTCTCTTTTCTTTATGGTTTGTTTGCAGCTCCCTAGCAAAATACATTCCCCAGCAATTCATATCCACCAGCGTCTGGAGAGAGGCCTGGAAAAATCCGAGACCCTGGCCCTAAAAATGCAGGCAGTGGTAAGGTCTGCTCATAGATTTGTCCAGGGCTGGCTACACGTACGTGATTTCTGAGACCGGTAGGTGGCAGAGAGATGATAAAATCTGGGAGACTGATCCTGGCGATCAGAGGATAGATCAGTTTGGCTCTGGGATGGACAAGGGCACGAGCTAGCAGAGAGCTCAGTGAGTGTCTGGCGGAGGAGAGTGCTGGGTGAAGGTCCCAGCTTCTTGCAGGGAGGCTGAATGTGCCCAGTGCTCAGCCTCA
Source organism: Dryoscopus gambensis (assembly GCA_013389985.1). Lineage (NCBI taxonomy): Eukaryota > Metazoa > Chordata > Aves > Passeriformes > Malaconotidae > Dryoscopus > Dryoscopus gambensis. Next base: position 217,113 of record WEIT01012742.1, on the reverse strand, counting down.
GCCACGGGAGAGAGGTCTGTGTGTTCAGCAGAAGAACAGGAAGCGAGTGCCACTTTCTAGCTAAGCAGATCCCGAGAAGATAACTTTGTTTGAGGGAGGGGTATCGTTATCCAGGGTTGTGCGCTATATAATTGCACAATCTGCTATCATGCATGAACAGAGCTGCTCAATAGCACGGCCCTGCCTTGTCCTGACATCATGTCTGTGTTGGAAATCCGTTTGGAATGAAAAATCCCGCATTCCCCAAGTGACCTCGTAGTCTCTGAGCAAAAGGCTGAGTTGCAGTGGAGACTTCACAGACTCAGTGGTGCCAGGGACAGAAGCTCCGTCACCAGCCTCAAAGCAGCTAAAGGTTTAGAAGTCAGCAATGAGGCAAACTTCTTTCCAAAGAAAATAGTATTTTAAAAGTGCAGGAGATGCCTGTGATTCTTTGAAGGCAAGAAAAGTCCCAAAGGCAAGGAAAAGCCACTGTGAGTTAACAGTGTTACTTTCACTAGCTGTTACTATTTTTAGCACTGTTCCTGGGGGATGAAAGTGCTCAGCATATCTACACGCTGCCTAATGAGAGCATAAATACCGAGCCAGGTACACAGGTTGGAAGTGTTTGCCCTTCTCAGTCTGGCCCTGTCAGTGCTGCAGGTCTTTTGCAGACTCAGTGGTTGTCACGTGCTGCTTGTGAGGTCCAGTCTTCTCGACCTTTGCTTTTATGGTCCCTACTCCTTTCTTTCACAGCCACTGCTTTCATGCTACAAAGGTAGCCCTGACTTCCAGCATTACCCTGATGCCTAAAAGAGTCAAGTCTCCTTCTTGCTCTTCTCATGCGCTGCCTGCCCCTCTTCATGCCCATCTCGAACAACCGCTTCCTTGCATGGCCCCAGTACAAGAGGACTCCCTCGCTGCCCAGCTTCATCTTCATTTAGACCCTTTTCTTCAGAGGGAGGAGGTCCTAGTGAGCTGGAGAATCTGACCCAGAGCTCAGCAGTGCCTTTGTAAAAGGCCTCCAGACGAAGGGGCTGGGTGGTTGTCCGCAAACCAGAAATGTCCTGCAAACTGGGTGTGCCCCATGCTAAAGGCTCCGCGCTCTGTGGTACCAAAGAAGGCCCGATCATTTGAATGAAGGTAACACAGACCCAATAACCAGACTTAAATACCATTTCTGCATCAGCCGCACATTGCAAGCTGTTCTGCAACTTGTCAGACAATGCTTGATGTTTGGATAGTGTTTGCAAAAGGCAGATAGAAGGTTAATGGGAAAGGTCTCTGACAGTAGCTGGACATAATTTAGAGATGGACTACAGCCATGTAGTTACATACCAGATTTGGGGTTTGGCTCATTGTATGAGAGAGAAAAGGCCTAGAAAGGGATGTGCACATTCAGCTAGAGCTGAGCTTTCCAAAAAGACAGTTTTGGTCTGAAAAGGAACGGGCAGTTTAACATCTGAACCACCTGCCCTCTGTGATGCACCAGCCTCCAGGCACTCTCTAAAAGTGCTGGATGCTGGTGGTATCATTTAGTCCCTCTCTTACTGCGCCCCAGAGAGGGGCTGAGGGTGGCAGTGATGACCACTCACTCATGTATTGATACTAGTTTATCTCGGTAGAATATAGCAAAACAAAACAACAAAGGTGTTCCTTCCTCCTCCTTACTGTCCTCACTCCTCTCATTGATCCAACCACGCCTTTTCTTACTCACTTCACATTCTTGGGACTTGTGAATGCTCCACTGTGTCTCCTCTCTCCAGGAAGACTGTTCCCATGCTTTATGTAGCATTGACTGAAAAATGTTCTGCTACTGCTTCTCTGTTTAAGAGAGTGATTTCTTAAGGTGTTCAGAATATGACTTTCAGTCCAATTACACGCATTGAGGGTGATTTTTCATTTGTGTCTCCAGACTGGTTCCTCTTGCAAAATGTGATTCTTTTCCATCTCCCACTTATGCTTTAGCTCTTTTGAAATCCAGTTTGAAAAACATCATCTCTGCCTCCAGTTGTTCTTTGGACCTTGGGGCTCTGCAAATCAGCCTAAAAGCTGTTTGGGAAGACAACTGCTGAGATAAGGCTCTGAACTTACATGGATGCAAATGCCCAGAAACACTGAAGAGTGGCTTGAAACTGTTGTTTTGAAGGTACAAAATTTTGTGGCCCTTGTGTTTTAGTATCTCACTCAAATGACAGCTTTTCTGGAGACAGAGTGTCTCCCAGTGCCGTTCTGGGAAATTAAATTCGGTGTTGAGTTTGCACAAAGAGAGAGGAGAGCTACTTGCTGCTTCATCACTTTATGAGCCTGGCATCTATATCATTGCTTAGCAAATCTTGCTTCCAGTAATACTCTTTTTCTTTAGAGCTGAGCACCAAGAGGACATTCTGAGCAATGCCTCCAGAAAGACCACAAAAACCATAAGGCAGAGTAAGGTTATAGCCTTTGACTTATAATGAAAACTCTCAGGGCATTTAGTTGTACTTGTGGATGCGTTACTGAGCCTGTGATTCCTCTCCTCTGTGGCCTCTCCAGCATTTTTGCAGGTGGCTGAGGGTAGGCGAGTGTGCCTGGGGTAACATTCCTGTGTGCTGGGCTGCTGGAATTCAGCTATGCTCCTTAACAAAACAGTTTGGTTTAGACATTTTTGGTGCATGTGCACATGCAAGATGCATTTGGAGAAAAAACTAAGCAGAGCTAAGACACTGAAAGGTGAGGTTGTAAAATTCGTCTTTCTCAGCTTTGATTAATATTGACTGATAATCTTGTTTTCCCATTCTGCTGCTTTTTCCAGGTAAAAGATGTCAAACAGCAGACCAAAGTATCTGACAATGCCAAATACAAACCCAGTACTTCAGAGTCTGCCTGAAAATCAGGAATGCAACTTGTCTGTCAGAGCGGGGTGTAGGGTAACAAGTTAATTCAATTAATGCTGCCACTCTCAGAGATGTTGGCATTCCCTTTTCACCTGCGACACCACAACACCTAAAGACCAGCGAGTGTGGACACACAGAGCTGTGCTGAACCACAGTGGAATTGCAGAGATGCTTTGGTCCCTGCTTAACTGAGCAAACTCCCATTTGTGCATGTATTAGGTTTTCACTGCCTGTCGCCTGTTCCTCTCCCCCCTCTGCTTTTTCATGTTCAGTGGACTCTCCTCTCTGTGTCTCTGCCTCTCTCTGTTTTTTTCTCCCTATTGTTTCCCACGTCACTGACTGTCACTCACTTCATAAAGCCGTCTGGCTCGGAGCTTAAATATTGCAGGGCAACTAAAACCCACCATCAGAGCCAATTCAGTCATATCTGCTCAGTCGTGCGACAAGATTGGGGCTTTTAGGGTAGGGAAGAAGAGAGACAAAAGTTCACTCTTCCCTGCAGAGTGCCAAGAGAGGAGGGGGACACATTTCTTCGGTGGAGCCTCTCGCAGCGGCAAGTTGCTTGCTCAACATCCTTAACCTATTCAGCCTCTTTTGCTGGCAGCGTGCGCAGGTTGCGACGTCTGGGAGTGCAGGGTGGGGGTCTGCAGCCGGCCCGCGAGAGTTCCGAACACAAACCTGTTGACTCTGAGTGGGCTTAGGCAGAGTCCTGCTCTTTCCTCGTGACAGGCAATTTCAGGGAAAAGGTGACTGCCTAAATACCTCGCTTACACCTTTTTTTTGAGGCTGGAGGGGCTGACTGCTTGCAGGTGGAATCCCAGGCGTTTGAACTCGTTGTGCCACCTGTTTTCTGTCCACCCAGTATCGTTGCTTGCAGTTGAACCAACTGAGCAACCTCGAACCACTTCACTTGCAGAAAACAGAGGGGATGGGCATGGCAGAGTTGTGAAGAACGTGGCCAGTTGGAAGTGATCTCAGGAAGGGCTAAGCCAAACGTAGCAAGCTGCGAGCAAGACGTGTGATGGAGTTAGACAGGAAACATTTTCCCTTCTCTTGTACAGTGAGTTTTCCGTGTGATAAGGTTTATAACATCTAGAATGTCGCTCTTGCGTGCTGCAGTGGAAATGCTCAAATGGTAGCGTAGATATCAGCCTGACTCACTGGGAAAGAAAGGGATGGAGTCAACCGAGGTGCCTGGGGGACAGTGAGGCTTGTACTGTGTGTAGTTGTGTTTTTTACAGAGTTGCACATGATTGGTAACTGTCGGGTGTACTTTGCTCTGCGAATTTGCGGAAAGAGGATGTTTAAATCAGTTTAGATAATGTATGTAAACAGCATAATCTTCTGCTAGACTTGTTAATGTAAGCGCTGACATTAACACACTTCTTTACACGACTTTAATGACTGAGAAAGTAGCAATTTTCCTTGGTGATTAAATTATATGTTTGCCGCTTATGTACGCGAGGTGTTTGTGCAAGCTGAAGGAACTGTGTTCTGTTCTTCATTTTCTAACACGGGCGTCCGGGGTAAAAAATGTTGTGAGGTTTGAAGGCAAGGAATATGAGTCCATCTTGCTTTAGCGAAATGCCATCATAAGCATGGTGTTTTTTTGACTGAAAATTTGTGAAATTCCCCCGAGCCATAGGATTCTCAATATTTTGCGTGTTTGTCTAAGTGTGACTACGTACACAGAGTAGTTGAGACAGACTGGTATGCGTTGGTGTGTCATAACATATGGCATTACAAATATATCCCAGTGGTATCTGAAGGAGGAGGGAAGTTTAGAGACTCAGATTTCCATGCTGTTGACAGTACCTTCCGTTTCCCAGTGCTTGTGTACGTGTCTTCATTTAGGGAACTATAGATGGAGGTAGTATCTAAGAGATGAACTTCTGGATCCCTGTGAACAGCTATTTTATGAATAACGTTCCCTGTTTCACTTGTCATGCTCTACAAGTCAGTCTTTCTGGGCCACTGTAATATTCTGCATTCCTCAGAGACTTCACACTGCTGTGATGTGTTAAATCAACCCATACAAAACAACTTTCATCTCTATTTCCCTCATTCATAGATCTTCCCTTGCCTGAAATTATGTAGTGGGAAGTTCAAGATATGCAGAATGAAGCTCTGACCTAGCAATAATTTCTTATAATGCAAAAGTAATGACAGATGTAATATTTTACTTGCATTACTTGAAAATGGACTACGTTCTTAGCTTTCCAATAGCATATCTGCAGCTGGCTTCCAGCTCTGTGTTAGCCTGAGATAGTGGCACTAACATTTTGGAGACAGCAAATAGTATTTGCTGGTCCCAGTTAAATAGTATTTCAGGTCCCAGTTAAAGACCTTGTTGTTTTCCCCAGGTTGGTTCCACTGTCAGTGTGGCAACTTACTTCAGAAGGGGATGCAAAGAATAGCCCCAAATAATTACATTGCATGTAACATATTCTATACAGCAAAACGAATCTATATAGTAATTACTAAGCTTATACAGGATTACTAACACAGTAATGGTGTTGCAATTGCTGTTCTTACCTAACAGAGTGATTGCTAAAGTAGAGTTGACATTTGCAACCTAGAGAGAATTCAGGTTTGTTTAGGTGCAGGATGGGCGCAGATTCGAGACCTGTTTGACCTGTGAGGGGTTCTGGTGCAGAAGAGCTTGTGTGCTTGAAAGCTTCACCCTCTCTTCTAACCACTGCAGCTGCCTGCTGATAAATCTGTTCCACTGTATTGCTGCTGAGTGTTTGTACGTGTACAAAATCTAAGCAGCCTCACAGAACGGAGCCTAAAGGGCACCACAGAAGACTCTCACCTGCAAAAGGAGATAAATACACTCCCTGGCTGAAAAGTAATTGCCCATTTAGAGCCATGGAAGAAAGAATTTAGCAGGCAGCTTGCTCTGGCTTCCCAGCCCTTCTCTTGCTAATAAATCACTGTGAACAGGCAAATCAGCAAGCAAGCAAGCGTCTTTCTGTTCTCAAGGCATACTAGGGAAATACTGATTGAAAGCAACAAAAGACATCAGCGGGAAAACCTGAAATCCTTAAAATTTAGCATAATTTGTGGTCTTTCTCTTTGTTTTTTCTTCCCTTAGACAGTAAGAAATGGGTGACTGGAGTTTCTTGGGGAACATTTTAGAGCAGGTGAATGAGCAATCCACTGTCATCGGGAGAGTTTGGCTCACGGTGCTCTTCATTTTCCGCATCCTGATCCTGGGCACAGCTGCCGAGCTAGTGTGGGGAGACGAGCAGTCAGACTTTGTGTGCAACACCCAGCAACCTGGTTGTGAGAACGTCTGCTACGATGAGGCCTTCCCCATCTCCCACATCCGGCTCTGGGTCCTGCAGATCATTTTCGTATCCACGCCTTCGCTAATGTACTTCGGGCATGCTGTGCACCATGTCCGCATGGAGGAGAAGAGGAAAGAGAGGGAGGAAGCTGAGAGGCGCCAGCAAGCTGAGGTGGATGAAGAGAAGCTGCCCCTGACTCCAAATCAAAACAAAGGCAACAACCCTGATGGAACCAAGAAGTTTCGCCTGGAAGGTACTCTCCTGAGAACCTACATCTTCCACATCATTTTCAAAACCCTCTTTGAGGTGGGATTCATAGTAGGTCAGTACTTCCTGTATGGCTTCAGAATTCTCCCTCTTTACCGCTGTGGGCGGTGGCCCTGTCCCAATCTTGTGGACTGTTTTGTCTCCAGGCCCACGGAGAAGACCATCTTCATTATGTTCATGCTGGTGGTGGCCTCCGTATCCCTCTTCCTCAACCTGGTGGAGATCAGTCATTTGATCTTGAAAAGAATCCGGAGGGCTCTGAGAAGACCAGCAGAGGAGCAGCTTGGAGAGGTCCCGGAGAAGCCCCTCCCCGCCATCACAGTCCCCTCCATCCCAAAGGCCAAAGGCTACAAGTTGCTGGAAGAAGAGAAGCCGGTGCCCCATTATTTCCCGCTCACAGAAGTAGGGGTTGAGCCCAGCCCCCTTCCAGCAGCCTACAATGAGTTTGAGGAGAAGATTGGGATGGCACCACTGGAAGATCTCTCCAGGGCATTCGATGAGAGGTTACCATCGTATGCACCAGCCAAGGAACCAGAAGAGGAGAAGGTACGAGCAGAGGAGGAGGAACAAGAGGAGGAGCGGCCAGGGCCTCAGGAAGAACCAGGGGTGAAGAAAGCAGAAGAGGCAGTGAGGGATGAAGTGGAAGGGCCTTCAGCACCTGCTGAACTTGCCACTGATATGAGACCCCTGAGCAGGCTAAGTAAAGCCAGCAGCCGGGCCAGGTCAGACGATTTGACTGTATGAAGGTGCAGGATGCGGGGAGCACGTGAAAAGGAAAAGGTTGAAGAGAAAAGGAGAGATAGAGAAAGAATCAAAAGATATTTTTAAGCAAAGTGCTAAAGTGGCCACTTGAGTATTATTTCCTTTTATGATTCTCAACTGGAAAGGTACTACCATGGTAACTGTGCCTTATTTGCCCCATATGTCCCTGTATTTCCCTGTTTCCACATGCCAGCTCACTCCTTACAGTAATATCTACACTGTATGCATGACTGACGTATTTTAAAACCTAACATGGCGGTGACACCGAAATGTTGCCACTGTGATCATATTTACTGAAAGCCTTGTGTTCTATAGGAATGTGGGGAGGATCTGTCTTTCAGCCAGTGAGGGGAAAGACTGATCAACAACTGTATCTAGTCTTTCTCTCGCTGTTTCCTCCTATGGCTCACTGAGCAGATCTCCCCTTTGCTGTTGGCATGGAATTGCAGTTATTTAATTCACAAAGTGAATTCTATGCTTAGCATCAACACACTAAAATACTAAGCCCAACTTCCCTTCTTTATTCAGAAAATAAAGGCAAAAGTGTTCCAAATTTCTCTGTGAATGCATATCTGAGTTAGGTAAAAATAGTTTCCCTGGTCAAAAACATTTCTGCTCTTCAAGTGACATTGACAGTGGGCAAGGTTAAGAGTAGCTCTCTACTAGGACTTAGGAGATGCCCAGAGATGGATTACTTGTTCCCAAGAGGGTCATCCAGCCCCGAGACTAGTTCAGAATACTGGAAAGAATAAATTCAAGTGATATTTTTTACTTGTAGCCTTGTGACTTAAAGATCTGAAACTAGATTTAGCCAAGCAAGAGGGAAAAATCTTCTAAGAATGGAGGGGACAGCTACAGCCCCCAGAGCATGAAACCAAATACAAGCCTTCTCGGTATGATCCTGAAAAGTGTTCAGTTCCTGGAACTTCCAGACTCCCAGGCACTCAGCAAATCTGAGGTACAGAGTCCTGAAGGCACCTGTGAACCTAAACCAGGGGTCTGGGTAACTATGTGACTTTTTAAACCTCTAAGTACAAAACTGGTTGGTCGAGTTTGAAAAGACTGATATGGTAAAAGTCTTTTCACAGCTTTTGTTTTTAATTTGACAGACAGGAGCCATTCAGTGGACTACTTCTCTATTAAATGCCAAAGTCTCACACACGTAAGGCAAGGCCTTTCAAAAGATCATTTAGACCTTTTGTGCCAACAGGTCTGTACGGAACTCTCAGACTCAGAAAAATCTTTTTTTTTTACAGAACGCAGAAAATGATGTGCTTGCAAATGTTTAGATGTCTAATACAGATTTCTAATTTTAGGACTACAGCAGCAACTCCTGGCTGGGACAGTGCAGCAATGAGTTCAAAAGCTTCAGGTTAACAACTATGTCCCCCCAAAACTGAGCCTCATGCCAAAAAAGTGCAGGTATGCACTCTGCTCTGCTCTGCTCTGCAAACCTCAGACCCTGCCATCTCAGCAAATTCTTTCTGCTGGGCTGCAGCCCATCCCATTGTTCCCAGGGCAGGCTCTAATCCAGGTCAGGGAAAAAAAAAGGTCTTTGGCACAATGCATAAAACTCATCCCGCCATTAGCTAGAAAAGACCCCCGGCGGCCTCCCATTGTGGCAGGTCTGACTCAAAGCCCAGGGAAGGCAAATGGGTGTCTGTGAGAGCTCTGGGTAGGCTTGGGCCCTGCCCCAGCCCCAGCACAGTCAGCCCTGTCGCTCCTGATCCCACCCCTTCGGTGGAGTTCCCTGCCTGGCCCTGCAGCCGCGAAGGTGGCCGGACTTCACTGCCGAGTGACGTTACGCTGTACATATGTAGAAAGTCTGTAGGGTGCATTGGGATTCTTCAGCACAACAGAGGTGCAACGTAATCTTTTTTTGGGTTTTTTACACTATTCATCCTTTTGCTCCTCTTGGGCCTGTGTATTTTCCCAAGATTTGCAGCCTGAGGTCAAAATCTTTATTCCTTAGATAAAGGCTGTTAGGGTGTCCTTCCTTGTGAGCGAAGACTGAAGGTCCCTCCTCAGTTTTGGGAAGGACTATGACAATGCAACACATGCAGAGAGAGAGTCTGGAGGCTACCATTTATCCACACTTTTAATACAGAAACAGGAGAACAGTTATCACAACTGAGGAAAGAGAATGCTTTTCAGCAGGAAGAGTCCACTGTGCCCAGTTCAAGACACTAGAACTAAAGAAAGCGCTAAGATTTAGATGAACAACACTATCACCACACTTTTACTTAGATGGGATCTGTTTTATTTTCTCCATGGAAAGAGATAAGAGTTTGAATGATTTTAAGCATCAATCAGCCCACTTTTTGAAGGGGGCTGGAATCATACTTCCCTGCAGGTAAAAACCACAACCTTGTAACAGTTTTAGTATGAGGTATCTGCATCACAGCCTCTGACCCATCCAGATACCGAGGTACTGGACTGGTTGAATCACACCCACCCCTGCTGACTTCTAATTGCTTGACAATTCCACTCCTGATCTCTGACATTCATACACTCGTTAGACTACAGGACTACTTATAGATGAGTGCTTGTTCATCAGGAGTACATGGTTCACAACATGGCTGTCAGCCAGGGCCGTCTTTAATCACCACATGTTAACGTCCTTTTCCGCTGGAGAGCCTCAGTAAAATGCACCATGAGCAGTGTACTCCATGGACACTGTAGTTCTCTCACAGCTGCTACAGGAATGCTCCTTTCTTCCTCCGGGCCCCAACAGCACAAGGGAGAAGCTGGCATTTCCCTCCTGCATTCACTCGACTGCTTCTTGATTTGTTTTTTTTTTTTTTAAAGCCAGTTTTCAAGTACTCTGCCCGGCTGGCAGTGAATCTGTAGCCACCAAGCACGGGCCACAGCATCAGGACAGTGCTGCTCGGCAAACGGGGCTGGGAACAGTCCGCTCTTCTGGCACTCAGCCTCATCTCTGCAAGGAAATCGCCACGGGACTGTCACCAAGTCATTCTTCTTTCTTGTGCAATTTGGAATAATTTTCTACCTTACAATGATGATTGAGGCCTGACTTGTTGTGCTAGTAATGGAAAAGGGAGGTCCTTGGATGGAAGGCCCTACAGATGAGCAAAGGATTATTGCTATTTCTGTGATAACACATAAATGCGTTTTATTCCCTCACAATGAGACAAACTTAATTGTTTATTCAAGAAATTCCTAGTGAAGTTGCATAACAGCCCCAGAGCTGTGGATTCAATGTATGATTCTACTAAAAAAATAATTTAGCAAAGCATAGAGATCTATATGAAGAATGGGGAAAATTATTTCCTCGGGAAGGGGGAAATCACTGGACAATCAGAGCCATGCCTGGGTCATTTAAAGGTGTGCTTACCCCCTTGGCTCCCTGTGCAAATAAATTGCTAACTGATCACATGGCTCTCTGCAAGGAGCATAAGATGCAAGTGTCAAAATCACCAAAGGAGGTGAAAGTAGAAGAGCAAGGTAGTCTCTTAGCTTACAATAGCATGTGGGGGTTGGTGTTCTCTAGTGTCTAGAGCAGTGGACCTAGGATAATAATCTTAGATTTATTTCCAGCTCTGCTTCTGACTTGCTGTGATAATCGCTTTACCTCTCAGTGCCTGTGTTCCCCACCTGTAAAATGGGTGTAAGAATTTCCACCTACCTCACAGGGATGTTGTGAGGCTTCCTTAATTCTGTTTGTAAAGTAAGTAGGAATGATCTGATGAAAAGCACTGCTGAAATGCACGGTATCCTTGTTATTTCTTGGCAGAACTGCTAACTTGGGTAATACATGACTTCTCGACCAGAAGGGCAGTGGTTTGGAAATGTGACTGCACTGCACTGACAACATTAACATGGATATGGATTTGCCATGAGTAAAAAAGACTTATTGATTCCCTCACCCATCTCTCCCACCAAGCCAAGGCCATGTATGAAGCTGTGGTGACAGTGTGGTGACATGGACCCCTCTTCTCCATCCCCAGCGTCCACTCTGGGGCAACATTTATGCTTAAATAAGGCAGTTCCTGGAGCACTTGGCTCGGGTTGGTGGAGCTCTGACAGTTTTAAGGCCCTTGCAAGGCATGTGGGAGAGGGTTGTATCACACAGAATATTGCTGGGCTTCTGTTTTAAACCACTCAGCTCAACAGAGACCGACACCCGCAATCTCTCAGTGCTGAAACACAGTGAGGTGTAGACTCCTCCTCCTGCAGGAGAGGAGAGATTTGGGGATCTCTGCTCCCTAGGTCTGTGTGGGCGTCAAATCTACTTACTGAGGGGGGAAGTCCCATCTCTGCTGCTGCTCAGTAACTCACTGACTGTGCAGTTTTACATTTAAAGAGCGCCTGTGTCACACAATGCTGAAAAAAAGTGGCAGTTTGCTGTTTTGTATAGAAAATGGCTTTTCAGGCTGACAACTGAAAGTAATCCTAGCCTAGGCTTAGTTTTGTTTAGTAAAGACAGGAACAGCCATGAGTACTAAACTAAAGCCTTCCTGTAAGCCCAAGGCAGTTGCGATAAAACAGTATATGGTGCCAGATTTCCTGAGGGCCAGGGCTGGGTAAACGTACCAAAATCAGGGGACTTGTCCAAGCATTGGAATAATTTTTCCCCCAGCAGAATGACCCTGCCGTTCCTTGGGCTCTGTGTGCGCTGTACCTTTTAACACGGCTCAGGCAAGGCTTTTTGCCAACACCAAACGTGCTTACGCAGCTGAGCGGTAACCATGTGTCGGCTTGCCAAGACAGAGCCTGGCACACAATCCTTTCCTTGCCACTCTCTTGGCACCTACCTATTTCAGTAGAAGAGGCAAGACTTAGGTATCTGTCAACAATTCAAGCTTTCCTCTCAGCAGCCTGCTGTACAAAGAGACGCAGGAGGTTTGTTCAGCCTGGAGAGGAGGGGGCTAAGGGCACTGGGAGCCCTAAGTGCTGTCCTCAGGTTCCTGAGGGGGAGTTCCCAGGAAGATGGAGGCAGACTCTTGACAGAGGTGCACAGCAAAAGACCTGAGGCAACAATCACAATGAGCAGCAAAGGAAAACTTTGACTCAAAAACTCTGACAAGGAAAAAAATTGTTCAAATGGTTCAGCATTAAAGCAGGTGCCCAGAGACATGGTGGGATCTTAATCCTCAGGGGATGAAGCCTGGCTGGGAAAAGCCCTGAGCATCCTAATCTGCCTCTGTATTGAGCTGAAGGTCGGGCCAGATGATGCCTTCCAGCCTGAGTGCTCTATCCCACGGGATAGCCCAAGCTGAAAGCTCAGTGCAGCCACTGCGTGGTGGAGCGACAGGCGTAGGGCACTTCCTGCCTCGCGGGGTGCCCCGGGGGAGCTGGTTTAGGCTGTCCCAGAGGCCGATGCACACACACAGTCAGCTCTTCAAGTGCCCAAGGCCGGGCTGGATGGGGCTCTGAGCAGCCTGGCCTGATGGAAGGTGTCCCTGCCCATGGCAGGGGGTTGGAACTGGATGATCTTCAAGGTCCCTTCCAACCCAAACTACTCTATGATTCTGTGATTCTGTGAACTGATGTTTGGTAGCTACAAAAGCTGCTTGAGGCCAGAGTCGTGTTGTGTAACTGGTTTGGAAGAAGCATTGCAAATAAAAAAAAAAAAAAAGAAAAAATAGAAAAAAGAGAGTATGCTTGTCAACAGATAAAACCATGGAAATATAGCGGCTTAGGTCTTTCCATATTTTAACTTCAGCATCAAGTGTGCCTTTAAATCCATCTGAAAGTGCAGAGGACTGCATTTTAACATTCTGTCAACAAAAACCTGTGTGTTTTAAAGCTTGCTGATCTGGGATGAAGCTGCACTGAATAGAAATGGTGATTACAGAGCTACTGACAGAACATTTTGAAAAAACAAAGACTGTTGGCCTTCGCCTTGCTAGATCCCAGCTGGTGAAAGCAAACCAGCCATTTACTGGTTTCCAAGGTGGAAAAGCTATATGAAAACATGCTCAGGTAATTTTTTCAATATGTACATGCTGGTTCACAGAAGAGTCATAGGCAACCCTGTGTAAAGGAATCCATGAATTGCCAGTGGACATCATCATCTGAACTCATGAAAAATAAACTCCAAAGGAATGCAGAAATCAGAACGATGTGGGAATACTTCCAGCTTCAGAGTTCTTGTTTATGAAAACCTCTGGAGAGACGAGAAAAGAAAAGGGGTGGCTGGCTGCCAGCTAAGCCTATCTGTCATAAATATGCCCCGTAGCACCTTCTGGAAACCTGTGTGATTTCTAAATATACTCTTGGCCATGCCCCATGATTTAACTCAATATGCTGCACCTTCCTGCTTTGCTTAAAAGGCTTGATTTTGGTTCTCCCTACAAACTGAACGTAAAATAGCCTCATTCAATTTAATACGTGGAAGAATAACTACACCTGAGAAGCTGCCTTTGTACCCGTGGAGGGCCACGGACCCTTCTCCCCACACACGCACATCAGCGACTATCTATGGAGCAACATCACAAAATAAATTTCCCATTTTTCTTTTCACACATTTTCTTCCCTGAAGGAGAACTCCTGGGGCTGCGCGGTGGGCGTGGGGCTGGGTTTTTCCTGCAGGAATTGTCTTGTTCCCTGCGTGTTCCTCCCGAGGCCCAGGGATCAGTAATTTACAGCTAGGCAGAGGCACGCTCCAAACCTATTTCCAAATACATGCAAAGAAGAAAGTTTAAGACCTATGACCAAACTCTGCCTTGTTTTTTACCCTTGTGGGGAAGTTGAGTTGCCAAGGTATAAACAAGAGCAGAATTTGGCTTTGTGTAACTTATTTTTAAAGGATTTCCTGTTAACCTCGGTCTCTAAAAGGCAACCAACAGCTAACCTTGCCCCACAACCTACCAACACAGAACAGAACAACCACAAATCCCTCCAAACTCAGGAATCTCATCACTTTAGGAAAGAACAGTTTCTAAGTAGCAGCTAGAAAGAAAGAAACAACAGGCAAGGCCTGATCTCGGCTCTGCATTAATTGGCAGTGATACCAGAAGCTGTAAAATAAAAGGCCTCAGATCAGCTATGAAGACCTGCTCCCTCAGTTCATTTCTCCATGAAAGCTGAATGTTTTCTTCTCTTTGCAATGCCGCAGATAAGGAGACAAATTTCAAACCAAGAAGTTTGAGAGCAAGACAGAAAGCCAAACAAAGAGACTGTGGGACTAATCCAGTAACTTGGCACAGCCAAACATAGATTTGTTTTCCTAGTGAAATGAGTTGTAATGAATAAAGGTTCCTGATTTTCAGTCAGCAGGGGCTCTGTGCTTTGTTGAACTCACAACTTAATTCTTCTCTTCCTGTTTATTATTATTCCAAATTCAGAGAGCTTTGAGTGGCAATGGTTAGAATCATAGAATCAGAATCATTAAGGTTGGAAAAGACCTCCAAGATCATCAAGTCCAACTGCCAACCCAGCACCATCAAACCATGTCCTCAAGTGCCATATCCAGTTTTTCAAACACTTCCAGGGATGGTGACTCCACCACTTCCCTGCACAGTCTGTTCCAATGTTTTACAATCTTTTCTGTGAAACTTTTTTTCCTAATGCCTAATCTGAATCTCCCCTGGTGCCACTTGAGGCCATTTCCTCAAGGTGCGTTTTTAAGCGGAAAAACGAAAAAGATTCAGACGCCACGAAGGTCAAGTGGGAACATGACTGTGACATGACGGATTGGATCTCGCACCGATAGCCATCAGGAAATTCCCTGTCTGCACTTTTACTTCCCTTCTGGCCCCATTCCTTGATATATTGTAATTGCAAGTCCTGAATGGCATCCGCAGCCCAGTTCTGGGGGTGGAGGGAGGATGGAGAGGGCCCCACGTGGGAGATGGGAAGATGGGCCAGAAGCATTCGTGGTGTGCCATGAGCCACTGCTGCCCTGCTCCTGCAGAGGAGCCACAGCGGTGGTAAAATGGCAGAATCACAGTATTGTTTGGGTCTTTAAGAACCTTAAAGATCATCCAGCTCCACACCACTGTCACAGACAGGGACGCCTCCCTGTAGACCAGGCTGCTCAGAGCTCCACCCAGCCTGGCCTTAAACACTTCCAGGGATGGGGCATCCGCAGCTTCTCTGGGAAGGGCCTCACCACCCTCACAGTAAAGAATTTCTTTGTAATGTTTGATCTAAATCTGCCCTCTTTCAGTTTGAATCCATTCCCCCTTGTCCTGTCACTCCATGCTCTTGTAAAAATTTCCTCTCCATTTTTCTGGCAGGCTCCCTTCAGACTCTGTAAGGCTGCGATTAGGTCACCCCTAAGCCGTCTCTTCTGCAGGCTGAACAAGCCCAATTTTCTCAGCCTTCTGTCATAGGAGAGGTGTTCCACCCCTCTAATTAACTCGGTGGCCTCCTCTGGACTTGCTCCAACAGGTCCATGTCCCTCCTGTGCTGGGGACCCCAGAGCTGAGACCCCGGAGAATAGTGTTCACCCTCCGACATCCACTTCTTTCTGTGCCTCGGACACCTCCTTCTGCCCCCCGGCCAGCAGCGGGTGCCCTTCCCGCGGCTCTCGAGGGCAGCACCTGCGCTGAGTTCCGAAGGGGCGGCCCAAGGGCTCAGGTTCCCTCAGGACGCCGCTCCCGCCTTTCCCTCACACCGGGACCGCGCCGTTCCCGCCAGGGGGCGGAGCTTCCCCGCCTTGGCCCCGCCCCGCCGCGGGGAG
>WEIT01012742.1:170842-201205 GCA_013389985.1 Dryoscopus gambensis | reverse complement strand
GTGCGCAGCTCCCCGCGCCAGCGGCGCGCGGGCCCTCAGGGGTGGCCGGGCCGGACCGAGCCGAGTCCAGCCAAGGCGAGCCGAGCTCTGTTTAAATTTAAATCTCAGTTTCTCCAGTTGGAACAGACAGGGAACCTCCATCTTGTTGGTCTCTACTGAGTACTCGGTTTGTTTCTGATATTCCTCAACAAGGCCGGTCCTAGGCAGCGCGACCCGATGAAAATGAGTTTTAAGTGGATCACAGAGGGATCTGATTTAAGCTTCTGAGCTGGTGTGAAAGTTTTGTTCTGTAGTGATGAGGGATGAGCCGAGGGGAGGGAACCTTTCCCCTCTCAGAAGCAGGTGGTTGTCTTAGATAGACTTCAGTGCACAACCCTAATTCCTGACAGTTTTCAGGACAACTTTGGGCTGTTTCTTAAAAGAACAATGCCCTCCTATTTGATAATGCTTTGGTTTTTGCTCACAACGTGCTTTTTCACTCTCGGTGGCTTGAGCATAGCTTTGGTACTGTTAACAATTCACCCAGAACAAAACCTCCCACTTTTTTGCTTTGAGTTCTGAGCTCTAACTTACCTAATAGCTTTTCTTTTATTCCTGATGGCAGCTTTGAATCTTCTCGTCATCTTCAGCAGTACCAAGTTAGATATTCAGGTTGCTGCATGTAATTGATAAATGCTCAAGATTTTGCTGACTTTACATGTCACATTCACCTGCTGTGTGTTAGAGTGTGAACTTCTACCAAAATGTCTCTCTATGCTTTTGTACAGTCCCTAACACAAGGGAAATCTAATGCTCGTGTACAGTTTTCTGTTATTACTGTACTTACTTATCTCTTCATCTTTTTCTCTTGCTTCTTTTTGAAGAGTTTGTCTCTACCTTTTTCCTCCTTCCCACTCTTAAATGTGGAATTACTTTGTGTAGATCTCATTTGCTTATCATACTTCTCTAACTTATGACCTGGAGATAGGAGGCTTATGAAATATCTTCCCTTTTTGCTAGCAGCTACTTTAAAGTCTGAAGTCCTCCTCAAACAAGTTTTGCCAGCTGTTACAAATCACTCATTTGTCTTCATTCCTATTTCAGTTCTTCTTTCAAGGCAGCTGTGTTTGATCTTCTTGCCCAGCATCCCAGGTATTCCTTGTCTGTAAATCGTGTTAGTGTGTTGCCTTTGCCATTGTGGTTACTCCTGATGTGCAGGGAAGTAACCCACAATAATTCCTTTGGTTTTTTGTCCTTGAAAGTTTCCCATCTCCACAGCAGGGTGGGCAGAAAGCTCTGGCCTTTTCCGTGTGCTCTGAGGAGATACACTGACCTTATTCCTTGATGTCTGACAAATACTGACACTGACTTTATTCCTTGATGTCGGACAAATACTGACTTTTGTCTTTGTCTTGGTCAAAGCTACTTCTGTAAAAATTACTGAGTATTTTCTGAATTCTATTTTTGCTTGGGTTCTTTTAAATCATTACACTCCCTTTCAGCCTTTTGAGGAATAGATGGGACTACCCACGGGAGGCCTGACAACACAGTCCCCTTTTACTCTCTGAAGACAGGTAATTACAGTTTTGGCCACCTTGTTCAATTTGTATTTATTTCATTTAAGTCATCGGCAGAATAGCTGTGATATTAAGTTGATCCCTTCAGGAGTGCGAAGAAACTTAAACAAATTTTGTAATGTGCTTTGACAGCCACTGAAATGCAAGGAGTTGCTGGCTTTTTCTGCTTCCTCTGCCTTGTCCATGTGGCTTTCTGCAGCTCCAGGTTGTGGTTTGGGGCATTCAGCACTGCCTTTTCCCCACCTTAGACATGCTTGGAGCACCTTTCCCCACCATGTGTCAGTGTCTAACCAGATGTACTGCAAAGACCTCTACAAAAAATTCACATGCGCTTCAGGTCTACAAGAAACAGCAGATGTTTTTATAAAATCTGCTCATCCCTAGAAGATGTGTATGTGGTGGACATTCAGGTGTTTTCTTTGCCTCTGTTTCTATATTCCTTAAAAAACCCCATAGGCTTTAATTCTGTAGATGACAAGAGTGAAACAAGAATCAACAGCGCAAAGGATTCTGGCAGGCTGAGGATTGTGAGAAGTTAGGAATATGGAACTCTGTTGTCTTGACTAGGTCTTCCTTAAGGCCATAGTCTTTTGTGTCTGCTACACTTGGATATTTAAAATACCATTTTTTCCATGGTACCGTGTGAAGTTTTAATCTTTGGTGGATCTTGGGTACTTTGGCTTAGCTCTTTTCCTTCCATTTGTTTAATTTACAATCCACAGCACAGTGGGTTTGTGTTTTGCAAGTTGCAGGATGTTAAGTGCTTCATCTCTTCTGCAGGTACTGTTCTTTGGATTTGGATGGCTCTTCTTCATGCGAAAGCTCTTCAAGGATTATGAGGTGAGAAGGAACCTTCCATTATAAGGCTGTATCTTAAAAACTACTCCCAGTTATAAAAATATTTTTAAAACTGCATTTAGCCTTATTCCTCTCTTTAATCCCTTTTATCTTATCTGCAGTTACTTTCTTTTTAATTTCCTCTTGTGCTTCTGTTTGAAAGACTCCTAGATAGCTGATGAAATGGGTTTCTGTGGCCACAGAAAGTTTCTGTACTGGCTACTGCTAAATAAAAAGAAATATGGAGGAGATGCAGGGGTAATAGGAAACTGTTTTGCCTTTTGCCCTGGTAAGCCTACCTTACGTAAAGTGAAATTTTTGAGACAAAATCAAACCCAGTGGTTAACGTTAAACTTGGTGAGATGTGTTCATTGCAGCTGCATTGGTTGTGGGGGTTGGATGGAATAAAAATGCCATTCTTTTATCCATAGTGGGGTATGGGATTGTAGTCTAGGTCAGAGATGGCTTAAGTGCAAGCCAAATTCAGACCCCAACAGTTTTTCTGATGAGGATTTTGTTTTGAAGTCTAAGGTTAATATCGAAGAGCTCTCTTAGCATATGAGTTTGCCCTCTGGTTTCCAGCAGGCTTTTGGTTTCCTCCTAAGCAGATGAAGGGCTGGGTGCCTTGAAACAAGAGAGCCAGCTGTGGGCCATCGTACCTTGTGGTTTGTTTTGTTGTCTGAGGGATATCAGGATGCCATTCCAGAAATGTAAACGCCTGATGTCTCTGGATTGTTCTCTGCATTGCAGGTGCGACAGTATGTGGTCCAGGTGATCTTCTCTGTGACTTTTGCCTTCTCTTGTACCATGTTTGAACTCATCATCTTTGAGATTCTGGGAGTGCTGAACAGCAGGTGAGTCTAGGAGCCCACTGGGGACAGGCCTACCATGTGCTCTACAGCATCTTCAGTCTAACTTCTAAATTAATGGATTAATCTGGGACTGGGGAAATCAGGTGAGAAAACAGTCAAAAACTCAATGAAGATATTTGTGCAGCAACATTTATTTAACAGAACATGAGACTAGAAGCCATAAGCTTCCAGTTTTCCATGGAATTGCTGGTAATGTGGTCTAAGTCCTTAGGGCAAAGCTTTAGCCTTTGACTTTCTCCATTTGTGAAGTCAAAAGAAATTATTTCTTTTATGGGAGTACTGTGAAGCTTCAGATCATGCCAAGAGCACTTTTCAGATGCTAAGGACTATAGAAACTTCAAGCACGAGTTTTTCTGTGGTGGTCAGAGCAGTGAATAAGATGTGAAGCTAATTGTGGAGTGAAAGCTAATCTGTAACAATGCAGGATTTGTGAATCAAAGGTGCATCCTCCCCTGACCATAGGATGAGGACTTCCACATAAAGGAGATGTTAAAAACTGTCCGCTTTGGAAGTCAGTAGGAAAGAGAAGATAGAACAATAACATATAGAGGCTAAGTTGGGTTTCTTCTTATTCTATCTCATCATACAAGTATAAGAGAGCAAAGGGGTTGAAAGGCAAGAAGTACAGAACTGATGAAAGGCAATGTTAGTTCTGTATGTTATTAATATGTGGGGCTGGTAGCCAGAGAGATCACTGACAAGAATGCTTTTATAAGCTTCAATAAAGGGCTAGACTTCAGTATAGATGAAAATGTTTGCCTCTGAAGTAGTTACGGAAAAGTGACAAGGATCCTTGTAATTTCTTCTTCCCTGAGGCATAAAGACAATATGGGTTAATATTGGGAGTGGGACATGTATTTTTCCGTTCAAGTGAAGTGAAAAGTCAGTTCAGCCAGGATGAATCTCTGCATTTGACTACTCTCATTTGGTCAGAGGAGTATTGATCATGTTGATCTATATATGTATTTACAAAACCTTGCATTGCAAAGTCTTGCAGACGAGACAATTCACTCTGAAGTGAAACATGCTGAATTATCAACATTAAATATTTTTAGTCTTTTCAATATAAATTAGCTCTTTTTTGACTCAGCTGTTCGTTAGAAAATTAATTACTGCTTATACGTAGTTTTGATTTACTGTTCAACTAGATGAGCAGTCAGTCACATGAATCATGCTGCAACTGGTGTTAGTCACCATAGAAAATACAGTATTTGATAAAATACCCAGTGTGGTTTTCTGGATAGTTGTTTAGTTTGAAATCCACATTTTTGACCTCTGTATTTAGAAATAAAACCGTACAAAACCCCCAAACAAACAACTTCCCCTCCTCTACCCTAATAAAAACAAAAAAATCCAGAATATTCTATATGCTAGGCCAATATTATTCAATGCTTGATGTAGTTGAAAAGATTTCACTGACATGCAATTTTCTTTGAGAAATTTGTTGTATTATGACATCGTGCTAATCAGTATTTTGGCTTTATTTCAGCTCTCGATATTTTCACTGGAAGCTGAACCTGTGTGTCATTTTGCTCATCCTGGTCTTCATGGTGCCCTTCTACATTGGTTACTTTGTTGTGAGCAATATCAGATTATGTGAGTACTTGGTTTGTGGCAGGGGAGCTGCTCATTTGAGACTAGGAATACAAATGAGAAATAATTTTGGTCACTGTCCTCATAGCTCCCTCCTTCCCCTGGCTTTGTTCTGGCTAAGTAACTTCTCTTTGGACCTTTATGCTGTATCATGAACCATTCATTGAGCAGTCAGGAAATGCTTTACATGACCCCAGCAAATGCTGCTTTTCTTAATGGGTTTCAACAAAGTTGAGGACTTCTGAGTAATATTACTGGGATTTGTTCCTTTGCAATTTTAAGCTTGCAGCCAAACTCTGCAACCCTTGGCAAGGCTGTGTTATTCTGCTAGGGGGCAAAAGAAATGAGGCAGAGAAGCTCAATAAACCACTCATGAAGCAGAAAAGCTCAATAAATTACTTTTGCTTTTTTTGCTTCTACTGTCTGGATGAGGCCTCTTCCATGGGCTAATGGAGACTTAACCCTTGAGCTGTTGATACTCATTGCTCTTTTGTGTGAAGCTTAGGCACGTAGGTTGGGAATACTAAAAGTGTAGTTTTGCCATGAAGATGAAGTATTTAGGGTTCTTGTTCAAGGTCCCACAAGAAGGAAGCAGTGAAGTGGTCCCACAGTGGAGCCTTGTGGGAAAAAGCCCAAGTGCGTCCCTGCAGGAGCTCTCACAAGTGGTGATCTCTCAGCTGGCTGCATCTGTGGGAGGTGCAGGGGTGCACACTGCAAGCTGTAGCTCTGTCGGGTGACACCTGCTTTGGCCACCTGTGCTCAAAGTAGCATTTAGATCAATGTAGAAATTCTGAAAGATATAAAAAGCTCTAAAGGAAGAACCTGTTCTAAACACTTCCTTTTTCCTCTCCATTAGTGCACAGACAGAAACTCCTTTTTGCATGTGTTGTGTGGTTGACATTCATGTATTTCTTCTGGAAGTTGGGGGATCCATTTCCTATCCTCAGTCCAAAACATGGTGAGTTTCATTTTCTTGATGATTCCTTCCCCCCTGCAAATAGGCTTTGTTATCTCACTTTTATTTTGGACCTGTAATTATCTGAGCTCTACAGCTGGGACTGTATAAAGTAGTTCCTGCAGCTGAGCGTCTGCTCTGCTTTGAAATCTGCAGTGTGAAGGTTATCACACTGACAAAGATGCATGCATACACCTGGATTATTTTTGTTAGTTTTCTTTGAGTACCACAGGAAAACTTGAAGGAAGGAAGTCCTAACTGAACCTAGAAACTTTGTCTCCACAAAAAGTTGATCACAATTTTTATTCACTTATTTCTTTCTATTGCAGAGACTAAAACTAGTTTTTTTAAGAAGCAGATGAACAATCACTCCTCCATCTGACTTTTTTTCAGTCAGATTTTTCTTTCTTGTGACTGAAATCAGATGAGTTTAGCATGAGTGGCTGTCCAGCTGACAAACACACCTTTGTGCCTAAACATCAGAGCTGCACAGACTGCAGCCAGCAACAGGCCTGGCAGCTGTGCTGGCTTTGGTACAGATTGCTGCTCTGCCTGAGCCCAGAGGCTGTGCAGTTGCACGGGACTGGAGTGTGAGTTGGTAACTCCTGCTGGATGCCAGAGCTATTTGTGTGCAGAATTAGCTTGGGTATCTCTGTTGTGGTCATGGAACCAAGAATGCTTACAGGGTGAAGATACTGTGTGCGCTCGGGCTAGTTTGGGTCCAGCAGAGTTGTTAGCCTGTGCCTGGCTGTGCTGAATCCTTGAGGCACCTCAGTGTGCTGAAGGATTAGAACACCACAGAACCAGATTATTTGGCACCTGTGTTTCCTGTGTAACTTATATTGGCCTTATATTTTCCCAGCAGTGGGAGATTGCTTGTATATTGTGTCCAGCAGGTGAAATTCAGTCTGTTTCACTGAAATTGGTGAATATGTCTGTCTGCATACACAACGCTCAGCTTAGTCCTTCTGTTCTGTTGGAAGCTGCATGACTCTCTACTCATATGAGAAGTTGAAGGATACTGACTGGTGTAGGTTCTACTCACCCTTTCATCCGTGACCCTAAAAGTTTCCAAGAGAAAATGTGTGTTTGTGTGTTGTAATTGTGTCATTTGTCTCTGCACTATAGCAGCTGATGTATAGTGCAGATCCCTCTGCCCAGTGTTCAGTTACCAAGAAAATCTTGTCTCCACTGTGAGCTGCAGAAGGTGTGAGTTGGCAGAATGGAATAACCCAGTGGGAACTTAGCAGTAGGGTTTGGGTAGTGCTCCTCAGGTCACCAAAAGGTTTTGGGAGGCTGTGTAAAACCTGCAGATTTCCAGCACTGGTAGTAGGGTGTTTTCTGTTTTTAACTGTACTTTACAGGGTGTGATACCTCCACTTAAGAGTTGTGCAGTGCCTTATCCTACCAGGTATAGTCATGTGGTTAGAGCAATGGATTCTACATGTTTATTCCCTGCTGTGTTGTTGGGGTGCTGTTGTTTTGCATGTACAGACAAGGCTGCTGTGGGTTTCATCAGGGAGTGGAGACCCAATTCAGGCAGGTGGGGGTGGGGATGGCAGTGTCCTGCAGCTGGGAAGCGCACCCTTCATCAGGGGCTCCCCTGCTCTGCGGCTTATTTCAGGGTTTGGGAGCTTGTAGTAGAAGGAGGGTTATGTGTAATGACACACCAGTATTTTAATAAAGCTTTTACCTTTATTTGTGTTGATGGAACATTCATTCACTTTATGTGACCTGATCACAAGAGGGTTGCTGTAAGTTTCGTGGGGAAGCATTGCTCTAACCAGTGGAATGTCATGTCGTTTGGAAGGCACCTCTTTTTTAAGTGCTGCAGTCTGACAGTGTGTGGGGCAAAAGGCCAGTGTATTGTAGCACATTCTGTAGCTCCTGTAAATCTCTGTGCAGCTGCACATGACTGGGTGTCTCGGTTTCCCTTTGTGAAGTCTTTTTGCCTTGTTTTCATCATTTATTCCACTTCTCTGAAGCATGAAATGTGGCTTGGCGCTCGGCCATCTCAGCTTTGCAATCGTGTAAGCTCCAAATGTGCTGTGTGTGGCAGCTGCTCTGTAACCAGCTCCCTGAAAAGTGAGTGGTGTTTACTACACATGGCACTGTGTCCTGGGCAGACAGGTTGTGGTCTGTGTTTAAGAATAAATGCAGCTTCAGTACTTGGTGATGGTTACAACACAGGCTTCATGATCATGTTGAATTGCATGTTAGAGTCCACTTGGTGCTCAGGTAGATGACCTTGTTGGTGGTCGCTTCAACAAAGTGTTTGTGCCAACCAGATGAATACTGAACAGCCAGGAGTAGCGTAAGCTTCCCAACTCCACTGTCCTACAGGCACAACTTGTATCTGATCTGGAG
This sequence comes from Dryoscopus gambensis, assembly GCA_013389985.1. Lineage (NCBI taxonomy): Eukaryota > Metazoa > Chordata > Aves > Passeriformes > Malaconotidae > Dryoscopus > Dryoscopus gambensis. The sequence goes on along the minus strand of WEIT01012742.1, from coordinate 193,025 downwards.
GGGTCACTTCGAATGGCAATTGACAGGCTAGGGATTCCTCTCTTCTTAGGCCAGTTTGCCAGGAGCAACTGGTTTGGTAATAATTGCTGATAATTGCAGAAGTATCTTTATGGAAGACACTCCTTTATAAGTGCCTGGTGGATGATCTGTGTTCCCATCTCAGCAAAAGGCAAACATATTTTATTAGTTTGGTCCCAAAATATTGACTGTTGGTCCTCGCCACATATCCATTTATTTGTCTTAAGTTTCTTAATATTTGCTTCATTTCCCTGTTTCTAAGCATGGTAATGTGATTTCTGAGGGAGAATTGCTACCCCTTTCTTCTCCTAGTCCCTGTCTGTCCGTCCTGTTACCTGGGGTCATTGCAGTGGGAAGGCAGTCAGATTAATTAAGCAGCTCTGTGTTGTGTTAGGAAGGCACCAAGTGTGGAGCAGAGTGAAGAGAGCAAGGTTGCTGATGCCATGTTTTTCCCTCCCTCAGGAATCCTGTCTATAGAACAGCTCATCAGCCGCGTTGGTGTGATTGGGGTGACACTCATGGCTCTGCTGTCAGGATTTGGGGCTGTCAACTGTCCATACACTTACATGTCCTACTTTCTCAGGTAACTGCAGCCTTGTGAAATACCTGTCCAGTTTTTTAAGATTACTTTTCTGCTTTTCTGGTGGCATTGTTTCAAGTTTTTTGTTACTTTTTTTCTGAATCTAGCTATTGTCATGTCTGCATGCTAGAACCATTTTCACTGCTGCTGCATACTCTTATACAGGCTTTTCTCAGTCTCATGGGCACGTGCACATCTCCTCTGAAATGGGGTAGCAGGCCTAATGGGGGTTCTTTATTTTGTAGGAATGTGACAGATGCAGATATTCTGGCTCTGGAGCGACGACTCCTTCAGACTATGGACATGATTGTTAGCAAGAAAAAAAGGTGAGAGGACAACGGTAGCATGAAATGATTTATCTCAAGGATTTTCAGTCCATGTGGTTTGAAACCTCAGCTGGGTTGAGCTGCGTGGTAATTTGTTCTGGCCTGATGGATGACTGTTTTTCACACGAAGTGGTGCCCTTTGTGGCTGCAGTGGCACAGGTTAGGCTTCCAAGACCGTGTGTAACTCTCTGCTGGCAGCGTAACTGAGCTGTAGGGTGGGCATCGTTCTCTCCTGCCGAGTCAGTGACCCTTAGGCCACTGCAGCTGGCTCTTACTGGTGGTTTCAGGACAGAAGTGGTTTGTACGTATGGTGCATCCAGGTCAAAGCTGAAGTAGGATAGTGAGCTGGTGTGGACACATCTATATTCTTGCAAATAGCAAGGTTTATGTTGGTTAAATTTTGCAGAATATCAAAACACTGCTAATGAGGATATACTGTAGTACACAAGTGTGCTATCAGAACTCTGCTGGCGTTGGTTTAGCTTATTCCATGTACCCCAAGCTCAAAAAACCCTACTTTCACAAACAATGTTTTTTGATTCACACTGGAAAGATTTTTGTCTGCTCTTACAAATCATATATTTAATGTCTTGCTAATAGTGCAGAATAAATCCAGTTACTGGAGTCACTTCAAAGATTTGACTGTCTGACATTGAATTCTCACAGCAGTCTCCCAAACTTTACCTTTTGTGTCCTAATGTTTCAATGGAACCTTTTAACCTGTGCAGGGAGCTTTTAAATAGTCTAACCTTGCCAAGTTTATCACCATGTATGTATCTGCTGATCAGTATTAGCTGATGGAAGTGTAGTTAAAGCATAACCTCCTTCCCCTTTGAAAATGTTAAGTGGTGAACAACTGTTAACTCTGTATTTGTGGTCATGCATGAGATGGTAAGTAGCGAAATAATTTAATTACTCAGGTTTAATTGATTTAATAATTGACTGTAAACATACTAAAAGACTTGCTTTGGAGTTGAAAGATACCATGTAGTGCTGTTTCTGGCTGTTCTTTTGTTTTGTACAGTGTTTGGACCTCTGGTGCAGGGAGAGTAATTTTGGGATAAGATACCAGAGGCTTGTAACTAATTAGCACTTTCTTCCCATGGCCAGGAAATGTTCTGAATATAGGAACTTCCTAACCATTATGAAGAGCCATGTATTAATCACTTGGGAATTATAATGAAACTCATGTATATGTTTAAAAAAAACCCAACAAAAATCCCAAAACAAACTGCAAAACTAGCTAGTCTCAAAACTGTGCAAGAAATAGCAGAAGCTTGAGTTCTGTAGATTTTGTTCTCTTTTTTACTTTGACAGGGAGCACTGGCTTGCATGATTGGACTATTTGTTCGTATAAAGCAGAATTTGAAAAGTTAGATATGTATCAGTCCGAATGCAATCCAAATAATTGGCAGAAGGAGTGGAAATAGCAGTATTTTCCAGTGTAGGGTAAATGCTACAGCTCCATAAATTGTCAGGGACCTGCTGGCCACCTCCTCAGTATTCCTGACAGTTCAGAACTCATCTGTGAGCACAGGAGTTACAAGGCAATAGAACATAAAGCTTTTTGTTTTCTTTGCTGATCCTGACACTTCTTCTCATGCCAACCCTTATTCATGCTGGCTTCCTAGTCACTAGGAGATGGTTGGTGAAGGTTGTTTGCCCTGATGGTTTTTGCACAGGAATCGCTTTTCTCTCCTTTCTGAGCACAATCAAGGAAAGCCTTATGGAAACTCACCTCTAAAGCTGTCAGATTCTTTATACTCATCCTTGCAGGTGTGACATAACTAAGCCTCAGGTTTGAAATGCCAGCATTCTGCGATGGCATTGCTTTGTTTGGATCATGAAAGAGTCAGATCAGCTGATTGTGACACACAAATATCACATAACATCATTACCAATCTACGCAAACAGTGTGTGGGGTTTGCCTGTGGATCCTTTCCATGAGGTCTCCAGAACTCCTGGCTGCTGTGTGGGTACAGAGATCCCTGCCACCTCTGAAGAGAGATTTGCCTTTGTGTATCTACAGCCTTGTGTTTCATCTTGAATTGCTGCATTTTGCTGCAATACTGTGGATCATTTGGGATGGACCATGTGAAACCATGTACTGTAGAGAAAGCAAGGATTAAAAAATGCATTTCTTACATTTGGCAGCTATCAGGATTCCAAGATGTCTGGTATTTGTAGCCTATATATTGTAGGCCTTATATGCCTTTATGTGTATATGGGATCCCTAAGGATGTTTCTATTGCTGATGTGAAAGGAATGATGGAATGATTTGTAAAGTTTTTTTTCTAGTACACTGTTTATTAACAACCTTGAACAGGGCTCGGTGCCAAATGTACCAATGCGGGCTGCAGCTACAAGAAAGGGACTAAACACCACAGAATCGTGGATCATCCTGAGAATCCTGTGAATAGTTTTGGGCTTAGGAATGGATAACTTGCTCACAAATTTCAGTGGCGAGAAATGTGAGGGAACGAGACCAGAAGCCAACACTGCTCATGGGGATTATGCCGTGGTGCGCATGGAAGTGTGAGGGATGGTACACAGCTGCTGCCGGAGTGTTGGAATGAACTTCAGGAGTCACATTCAGATTGCCTGAAGCATCCAGTGGTTCAGTCCAAGGATGGATTTGTGTGTTTCTGCTTCATAACAGCTTGTCATGCAGTCCAGCAGTGAGTGACAGCATAGCAGAGGGTGCTCTGCACACCATCCAGAGCTCATAGCTCCACGGAGAAGGCAGATGTGCAGTGATAAAGAGGAGGTGTCCAAGGGAGAGAGGAGCATGAGAAGTCGTCTAATTCCTGAGCTTGAGATAACATGGTCGTGTGTTTGAGGAAAGGAAAGCAGCTAATCATATGACTGAGAAATCCATTTGAATTCTTGTTTTTAACTGGGTTTAAACCCCTTTAGGATTGAAACAGGATCCTGAATGGAAGACTTGGGAAGTGTCTCATTGAATCTCACTTGATTAGATCTGGGCTCTACTCCAGAGCTAATCAGGATAATTTTATGTAGTGAGATTGGTGTTTAGGGGAGGAAAAAAGGGTCATCTCTTTTCAGTGAATTTAGTTTAACAGCATCTTCTAAGAAGCTGGTGGATTTTTTTTCTTTTTTTCTTGTTTTGATTTTTCATAAAAAAAAATTTATTCCTAAGGACTTGTGTTTTCTGTTCTTTCAGGATAGCAGTGGCTCACAGGACAATGTTCCAGAGAGGAGAAGTGCATAACAGACCCACTGGCTTCTGGGGAATGATAAAAAGTGTTACAACATCTGTTCCTGGCAGTGAAAGTATCCTTCATCTGCATGCTGGCACCTGCCTTGGGTGGTGGATCCAGCTTTCTTTGTTTTGAAAGGTAGAATGTTAGTTGGGACAGTTAGAAAGCATTTGTGTTTCAACACATTTCAAGTCTAATGTCTCCTGGGAAGTTTGTTCTCCAGCACTGTCTGACCTTTTGCCCAGGGCTTGGGCACAGTTTTACTGTGACACAGGCACAAGTTTTATGTTTCTGCCCTGCTCTATAAATGTGCTGTTGCATCACCACGGCTGAGGTGTGCAGCGGATCAGGGGACAGACGTGCACACCACGGAATCACAGAATGGTTTGGTTTAGAAGGGACCTTAAAGATCATCCAGTTTCAGTCTTCCCTGTAGAAGGAATCTGTTGGGAATTACAAGGGTCTGTACTTCTCTAACAGAGTTGCTTACCAGCTATTTCTGTCAGACCACTTGAAGTGTGCATTTTGCATATTTAAGGCTGTGGACTCTTCCTCTCCCACTAGCTGTTCAAATCAGAATTTGGCTATTTGACAGACTCTTCATAGTAATCACTAATGTCTTGGAGCAGTTGCCCAGCAGTTTTGTTTATGAAGATGATCTGAGATGACATGTTGTGAGGTGCGCTTCCGTGGCAAGGGACACTGATCAAAGTGCAGCAGCAGTTTTTGAGAGCTCTGGTTCTATTCTGTGATTTGTTTCCCAGGCAGAGAAATAAAAAGTTTGTGGCATGACTGCCTCCATACTGTGTCCTGCCTACCTCCTTAAACTGGAGTAGTGTGCACCGTGTACATCCTTGAGATTTCTTTGGTGCTGTATTAATGAGGAGCATGAGGACTGAATGAAAAAGCTGATCTGGATCAAAAAAGAGACCAAACCATTAGATGTGGCCCTTGAGCTGAAGGTTGGGAATGTTTTGTTTTAATTAAGGACTTGTGATGTGTTCTAGCCTTGACTATGCTGGTTTGCCAGATCTGTCCCTTATCCAGCAAGAAGTGGATGCCCTGGAAGAACTGAGTCGGCAGCTTTTCCTGGAAACTGCTGACTTGCATGCAACAAAGGTACACAGCAAGGAGCTGCCCAGATGGGTGTTGGGAGCTCAGAGTAGTTTGGAAGAGAACATCTGTTATGAGAAATTGAAACCTGTTCAGTAGGTAAATGGTGAATTGTTGTAATGCAGTGGAGTGAGGATCTGTTTCTTTAGCTTCAGGGCTGGATGACAGTTCCCTTCCAGTTCAGATCCATCCTTGAGTTTGCCCTATTGGCTCCATAACCATTCACAAGCTTATAAATTAACACTTAGGAGTTCAGAAACATTGAATTAAAAGATGCAGAAGAGTAGGGCTGTGCTTGCTACTGTTGGTGCTCATTACAATTTTATATTGTGGGTGAGTGTGAAAATGACGTATTTTTCTATCTTCTACTCCCTCTCCCTCTTTTTGTATTTCCAGGAGAGAATAGAGTATTCCAAAACTTTCCAGGGAAAATACTTTAACTTTTTGGGTTATTTTTTCTCCATCTATTGTGTCTGGAAAATCTTCATGGTATGTGAATACTTTATTGCATTTTTTGTAGATGTATGCAAATATCATACCCTGCATGCAGTTCATTAAGTTAGGCTCTAGTTTCATTAAAATGCAGAAATTCTGAAAGAAGCTGGCCCTTGGTTGAAATGAAGCTCTGGATCTGTTTTTTTCTATAGCATTAGACCAGTAATTCTTACATGGATGTGTTTTGTGCCTTCTTAGTCAAGCTGACCACCCCCTGCCCTTTCCTTGGTGGTACAATAGACAAGTCATGCATGAGCCTCACATGTGAGAGTGAGAAATGCTTTTGCCTTTTTGCTTGGATGTAAATCCATTTCTCTTGCAGGCAACCATCAATATTGTGTTTGACCGTGTGGGGAAGACTGATCCAGTCACAAGAGGAATTGAGATCACTGTAAATTACCTGGGAATCCAGTTTGATGTGAGCCTATTAATTCTTACAGCCTTTTCAGCAATTCATAGCTTATCTAAATAAAACCATCCTGCTGCTATGGAGAAAGTGATAGACCCTGAGAATGTGGCTTTGGTTTTTGACTTACTGAGGAGGAAGGGAAAATGCACGATGAACGTTGCCTTCATACTGATTTTATGCTGAGATGGTGATGTGGTCTTGCCAGAGAGGCAGTGATTTGTGTTTTTGAGTTTGGAGAAATGGAAGCACTTTAGACAACCTGCTTAGATTAATGCATTCAGCTACAGAGTAATTTTGATTGCTTATGCAAATAGTTGTTCTGTCATTGACACTTTTGAAACGTATCCCTGTGAAAATGGGGTTCTTTGTGATTGGTATAAACTAAATCTCCTTCTCTTGTGTTTGGAGTAAACAGTTGCTAATACATTTGTGAAAATGTCTGTCATATAAACCTGGATATCTGTACAGTTAGGAGAGACAAAGACCCTGAAGAATTGGCAGCTGTACAGTGTGGTGTAAATGAGGTTAGTGTTAAAGTTTTAACTGTGTTCTTCTTGTTGATACAGGTCAAATTCTGGTCTCAGCACATTTCCTTTATTCTTGTTGGAATAATCATTGTTACCTCTATTAGAGGGTTGTTAATCACACTTACAAAGGTAAGAACCAGGACTCCTAAGTGGTTTTACACAGAGAAATTCATTATGAGATCTCTACCTTTAGATGGAACAAGTACTGTATAAACTTTCAATATGCATTTATGTTTAAATGTCTGAATATAAGTTCTTGCAAGAGGGAGGAAGGTAGGAAAAATACCTTTTGCAGGATATTTCCCCACTCAGTCTCTGTTAGGAAGGGACCTAGATGTTAAATAAGATGCTAAATGTAAGCAAGGGTTCAAAATGATACTGTAGCCAAGGCTTATTAGGAAGGTTGATGAGATGGTGATTAAAAGCATTTGGATTACTTAATTTAACATGCTGGTAGTACTGAAAGGCGTTGACTCAACAGACATGGGACTCGATGACTTGACCTGGCCTTTGGTACCTATGCCTCAACTTCTCCATATTATTTTGTGATTTTTACCACAAGGTGCAACTGGCTGGGGGAGATTGAAAGTTTGAGTTTTATGAAAGTAGGCTACAGGTAGCCCTCTAAAACGTATGGTTTTGATTAGGTTTTTTAGATGAAAAGATATTGAATGGTATGTACCTTGCACGCTGTCTTAAGGCACATCAGAATTATCTAACTGCTTATTTCCAATGTTTTTGGGGTTTTTTTTCCTCCTAGTTTTTCTATGCCATTTCCAGCAGCAAGTCCTCCAATGTTATTGTTCTGCTGTTAGCACAGATAATGGTGAGTATGGAGAGCTGTGGGCACACCCTGTGTGCATTTGTGCATGCAGACCTGTTTGTGTGCGTATAAACACATAACAAGACCTTTGTGTGTTGCCCCCTGTTAGCCACAGAGCCTGTGGTGAGGCAGTAACTGCTGTCCCTGTTTTAACTTCCAGGGAATGTACTTTGTGTCGTCGGTGCTCCTGATCCGCATGAGCATGCCTCCGGAATACCGCACCATTATTACAGAAGTCCTGGGAGAGCTCCAGTTCAACTTCTACCACCGTTGGTTTGATGTGATATTCCTAGTTAGTGCCCTGTCCAGTATCCTCTTTCTCTATTTAGCACACAAACAAGCCCCAGAAAAGCATATGGCCCTCTGAGACAGAACTGCAGCCAGGCACTGCTCTCTCTTCTGTCGGCTGCACTGCCGCAGCTCCTGTGGGTCGCAGAACTTGGAGAGACAGGACTGCTCTGTGTGTTCTGGCAGTGTAACTGCAAAACTTGGAGAGACAGGACTGCTCTGTCTGTTCTGGCACTTTGAACCTCCACACGTGACATCATCAAGCTCTGTGGCTCATTTTGTTCAGTGCCAGAGCTGGAAGGGACGGGGGTGTGTGTATTGAACTTGAAACAGTTCATTGCCAAGCAATAAAAACAATCCTGGGTACACCGCTATCCAGGGGCATGTCAACTTGTGTGGTAGGCTGGCTGAGGGAACACCTCCTACTGTTGGAACAACATCTTCATAGAAGGCATCAAGAAATGTGATTTTTCTTTTGAAAATCAACTCATAATTGGGATTCAGAGGACGGCAATTCTGGAATTGAATGTTTGAGTCTGTGGAATTAAATAAGCTTTTATAATATGCAAGCATCACAGTTGTTTTTTGTCAGTCCCAAAGATTTGGCTGGATTTGAGCTTAGAAGGTGGTTAGGATTTGCAGTCTGGCGGAAGTGGAGTGGAGAGAACTTCATTTGTGTATGTAATGTGTATCACTAGTACCTACTGTCCTTATCAACTGGAGATTTGCTTTGTCTTACTGAGTGTCAACTTTCTTTTCTCTCCCTGCATAAGTGGAACTGAGGCTTTGGGTTACTCTTAGCTAGAGTTCAGTGTAAAGTCAAAGACCACTGCCATGCCTTGTTTACATTGTATGTTACAAATTTTATCCCTGTGACTTAAATTTGTAGGTTCCCCTGGCCACTCCCTGAGGGTTTGTTTGTTTTATGATTGTTCTGGAACATAAATTGTAGGTGGTGAGACTAAGACCTGGAAGGGGAGAAATAACCACTCTAACCAATTTATTTCTGTATTGTCTTTGGTGTACAGCAAGGAGGCAAAGTGTACAGGAGCAGTATTACAGAACCATTCACGCCACGTTCAAGGCAACGTGGTGGTGACTTGGGGTTAGACAGACGTGCATGACTGAATTGTATACACTAGTCTAATCCACAGCTGTGTGCAGAGGAGAGAGAATAGTGATTAAACACCCTGAGATGTGAATTACAAAGTTAGCGTAGTGTTTGAAAGAAGTTTCTGCAGTGTTAGCAGGAAAAAGGATCATAATGCACAGAGTACCTGGGCTTATGCCATTCCAGAGCAGCTGTACTGCTGTAAGCAAAGAGATGCCACAGAGATGGAGTTGATGGACTTGGATTAGTGGGAGAGCTGCTTTTCCTGGGAGATGGGAAGAAATCAATTGCTCTTTATTAAGAGGTTATCCATAACAGGCTAAGATGCTTACGAATCTATAAAACATTTCCAGCTTCTGCTGCAGGACACTTAATTATAAAGTTGCAGTTCTTTAAGCCTTTTCAGGAGTGAGTGACTGAGTGCCCACTTCACGAGGCAGAAAGCCAGTGGAGCACAATTGCAGAGTGTTAAATGGATGCAAGTTACACCGAAGTGTTTATTGCAGCAAGAGTTTGCATTCCTTTATGGCTCTGGCACTCCTTGGAACAGCCGAGTTCTGAGAGGTGGAATAGCAAAGAAGAACTGAAAAAGAGACTTGGAAGGTTTCTTTCTTGTTGTTGGCATAGTTTTGTCTCCTCACAACTTTGTGTCATCACTGTTGTCACCGTCAGCTCTTGTGGAGGCAGCTGATTGTGAGGAGGAGGATGAGTCTGCCTGCAGAGGAGTAACAAATACGTTGTGATTACTTTGAGTTTGTAAACATGTTTGATACTCTGCACTGTTGCAGACTCCTATTTTCGTCTGCAGTAATCACACACTTGTTTAGATGGCAGAATGAAAAAACAAATACAATTTTTGTTGTTCAAAGCCTTTTCTGGTTTTGAGAGAAATTTGTTCAGTAGAGGGTTCCTAGTGTTGAATTCCCATATCTGCTCAATTTGAACATAAAAGTAGTGGTAACTTCTGCAAAATGCAGCTTGGGGTCTAAGAAATTCTTGAAAAAACTTGCAGACAAGGCTAATGAAAAATAAATGGGAAACAGTATTGGTCGTGCCTTGTCTGTCTCTTTTGTGTGATCAGAAAATATGCATTTTAATATTTAGGGCTGACCACACAGACAGTTAAAAGAGTTTCAGGAAGTAATACCTTCCTGCTTTTCTGACTGTAGTCATGCTTCAGATTCTTTCTAGTGGCATGAAGTAAAATAATTTCAAATCAGCACATTGCCTAGAAAATGTCATCATAACCTATCAGTTGCTGTTCCTTCTCCAAAATGATCTATTTTGAAATATTTCATGTGGTTTTCACAAACGTTTATGTTTTTGGTGTATTTAAGCACTTTTCCATGCACTTCTGCAACTGAATTGCCTGTTTCCCATCATCCTTAGGGATTACTGTATTTGGATTATCTTGTTCCATAAAATCTCTTGTATGTGCATTCTTTGTGTGATTTAATCTTGCATTAAAGATACTCACCTGTATTATGTGCGGGGAAAAAAAGAGTTGTTTGTGATATTAGCAGCTTTCCTTTTAATAACTTGCAAAAATGCAGGCTCAAGTTAACAAACCTAGCTCTGGAAAACATACTACCTGAAAAAAAAGTTCTTTTCCTATCCCTTGTGTGATCCCTCAGCATCTGCCTAATGCAGGATTACTCACCCTTTCCCTTGGCTCAGGTGAGCTTCTCTCTGGCTCTGATGGATGGTTTTCTCTGTAAGCAGGAGGCTCGGAAGTGTCTGAATCTGCCATGGAGGCTGTGATGGGAATGTTTTGGCCTTGGAAGTACCTGTAAGCATCTTTGCTGCACACCAGCAGTGTCAGTCTGTCCCCGCTGCTTTGGATCCTTGCCACCACTTTGTCATAGGATTCGTTGGTCACATTCACCCCGTTCACTTCCACCAAGAAGTCGTTGTTCTCCACACCTGCTCTGCCAGCTGGGCCCTGGCTTTGTACCTGCAGAGGGGAGTTCAGAGCAGGTTATTGGCATAAAACTGGGAAAGATGCATTAACAGCTGAGGGTTAGCTGTGTTACTGCTTTCCCTAGAGGATATGCATGGGGAAGGGGAGATTCGTGGGGCAGGAAGGAATTGGCACAGGCAATGGGCCCAGACATAATAAACATGGAGCCCATCAGTTTGAGATTGTAAGATGCATCTTGATCTTGATAGACTTACATTATAGGAATGTAGCATGGTAGAACCATGAAGACAGGTAGAAAAACAGTTTTCTAACTATTTGCAGGTCTCTGTCCAATAACTTCAAGGTTTAGTACAGTTCACAGATCCCTTAGTAATGAGTGAAACCCCTCCTCTCTAGAAAGCTGAAGTTACAGATGTAATTTGGGACAGCAGGAGTTTGCCTTTTACCAACTCTGGAATTCAGAGAAGGTGGGTGGAAAGAGGGCAAATGTGTCTCTCCTATAACTAAGCTGTTCACAGTAAAAATCAATTCTGTCTAAAATACTAATTTTAGTGTATGAGACTCATGACTAAAATCGAAAATTAGGCAAAGGCTGAATTCTCCTTCCCTCTAGATGTCTAACAGAATGAGGAATATTTTCTGGTGCTCATTTTTTGTCTTGGGCCAACAATGTCAATCTGACTTAAACAATTCTAGCTCTTATCTGAGAGCATTGGAGAAGAGACTTTTGTGGCTTTTCTCGTATTTGCAGGATGGAAGTGAGGAAGCTGTCCAACAAACTACTTGAGCTTCTCCTTGCTCCTCATTCTTCATTAGTACCTCATTGATGAACAATCCAGGCTTGTTCTTGATCATGTTTAAACTGAAGCCAAATCCATTAGGTCCTTTCACCATCTTGCAGATCCTTGGCTTGTGGTTCACTTTCTGCTCAGTGGAGATCTCCACTCTTTCCACCATTTTAGCTGGAGTTGGATCCTGTGCTTTATAGTAGTATGAGAAAGGGGAAATTTGAGCCTGAAAAAAAATGACAAAACTATGTTAAAATAAAAACCTCTGTTGTGAAATCTGTTTCAGGTTCTCACGCTCCACACACATTGTTTGAAACTTTGTTAATGACTCAGACTTGAGGTGCAGTGAAGAACTCTTCCCTGTTAATTTCTGGCTGAGTGGAAAACTACAGTGTTGATGTGTGTGAGAAGGAAATTTTGTTATTCATAAATTACATGATTACATAGCCATGTAGCTCTGAATTTGCTCTCTTAACAGCACACCTTAACCTTTCTTGTGATGTGTTTGAATTAAGAATTGTTCCAATAAAAAATCAGGAAGAGGCCAAAGATTTGGGTGTTTAGTGACTTTCTGTGCAAGTGTAAACAGAGTTGCTGAAGTATAGGGGTATCTTAGACATTTCCTGCAAGTTGAAAAGTGTCAGAGCAGATGAACTGTTTCATTGTGATAAATTATCAATTCCTAGCAGTAGTTTGCATTTTCTTACCAGTTTATACATGCCGTCGGTTTCCTTATCCACCACCAACAGGGAGGTTTTTGCTTCAGACTGCTTAATTTTTCCCACTACGCTTTCATGATCCAGCCCATCCATTCGCTCGCCATTGACAGCCACTAAGATGTCATTGTCTTTGAGACCCGCCATGGCTGCTGGGCTTCCAGAAGTAACATCTTTGATTACGTGGGCTAAGATAAGAAGGGGAGAAAGATTGCTGTGAAGGTAGAGCTTGGTGACTTTTAAAGACTTTAAAATGCACGGCAAAGGCAAATGGTCAGAATTGCACTTCAGGCTGAGGCTGTTTTCCCTGAGGATTCCTCCTCGATGGCCAGTAAGAAGCCAAAGAGAATGAGGGCTGCAAACATCACATAGGAAGAAATGGTACAGCAAATGTCATGGTCTGTGTGTTGACTTGGTTCTTACCACCAGTATTTTGTTCCAGCCGTAGATAAAATCCATAACCGCTTTTTCCTTTCTGGATCTCAATTAGTCGTGGTTTGAGGGGAAGCAACCTTAGGCTGGCGCTCTCTTTGCTCAGTGCCATCCTCTGGCTTGTGAAATAGCGGTCTGTTTCTTCATTTGAAAGTAGAAACATAACATGATTTTCAGACTTCTTTACCTGTGACAGCACATGTACAGTCTCAGATGCCACCCCTTCAACAGCACGTGGGAATTGCAGGTACTTTGGTAACTTGTGCACTGACACATAGCAGGGTCTGGGTGCTGTTAGTCCAGGCCATGCTACTTTAAATTGATTTTTCTTTCCCACCCCTCCAGTCAGAAATTTGGACCATGGTGAAATCAGGGGTATGTAATATATGAGGAAATTTTCTGTATTTCATACTGTGTTCCTGACCTATAGGGAATTATCTGTGGAGAGCTATGGGTTTGGCATATAGTGCTATAGAATCCAGTGAGCCTCTGTAGATAGTACTTGGCTTTTCTAGGGGGGGACTTTACAACATAGACTTGCTGTGCCATCTATACCACTATTTTAGATTACAGTGACAGGAGTCAAGTTTCTGTCACTCTGGGTCCTCTTCTGTTTCCCTGGATTACTGATTCTGAGGTGGGGTTTTTTTCTGTCTGTTCAACTTCTCCAAGTCAATCCTTCTCTTAATCCTTTCTACTCTAATGGGTGCCCTTTTTACTCATCTTAACCAGTGTCATTCTGCTGCTGGTGTTGCAGTAGCTAAACGAAACACAGGTGTTGCATGATTCCATAGTTAGCTGTGTGCCCTGAATGCTGCTGGAATGCTGGAGTCGCACGGCTCTCTGAAATCTCTTCAGCTCCAGCTGCGTTTTAGCAGTGCCAAGAGCAGAAAGCTGGAAGCCTCATTGGCCATGTTCTTTGCAGTCTGTTAGTGAATAACTTGCACAGTAATTTTGATTCGTTTTGGACTTCTTAAGAGGAGAAAGGGACTACTGTCTAAAATCATGAATCTTCCCTGCTCCATGCTGTGTCATCAGAGGCTTCCCTCTTCCTGCCCTGGAAACCACATTTGATGACTTGCCCTCCTGCCATTAGGAGCATTTCCAGGACGTTTAGGAAATGAATTTATTTAATAGGGTTCCTGGCAGCAGTGTACTTGTGTTATTTAAAATTCTTTGGGCTGTCTTGCTGGCAGTGTCCATTGAGAGGCAGCTCAAGGAGCTGCTTGATAACAGAGCCAATGCAGAGGGCTGCGCCGATGTGTTGATGGTACATGAACAGCAGCTCCAAGATTTACTGTGAAGTGCTTAAATCAGCCAGCCTGGCCTCCTCAGTAACCCTGATAGGTTGCTGTGAAAGTAGGCCAGAGCAGAAGATGAATCAATACCTTTTCCACCGCTTCCTCGTGTGTGTCATTTTCCACATTTTTTCCATTGATTTCAATCAGGCGATCGTTATTTTGGACACCAGCCTTTGCAGCTGCTCCTTGTGGTGAAAGCTCTACTATGAACAACCCCTTCTGTCCTAAAATAAATGAAAACTCATTACACGGGGTAAATCACTGCAATAGGCCTGAATATAGTGGTTAAGGAACCTCAGCACTGATGTCCGCAGAGACTCTTGGCCTCTGCTTGCACACAGATTACGGGAGCACCACAAACCTCCTGCAGAGACACTCCTCTGTCTCCTACTCTGTCCTGGAAAAATCACTTCAGTGGTGGAGGGAGATATTTGTTCACTATCTGCTGTTGTTTATTTCCCTGCCAGGAGTGCAAAGGGGCTGATTAATATAGCTGAAAGGGATTTGATTCCTGCTCCCTCCCACCCCCCTCTCCCCCCATCATTTTGAAGAGGAAAGCTGCTTTTACTGTTGTTTTATACATTTCGTAATTTCCTGTGTTTGGAAGGCTTCTATGTTTGGTCCTTCAATTATACTGCATTCCAAAATACCCTTTAGAGGGCTCTTTGGAGATGATGCTTTCCAGAAGACCTCCCTCTTCCATTGACTGGCCTTGGAAAAAAGGCAAAGGTTCCAAATCCTTTTCTTTCTAAATGAATTAACTTACAAATCAGAGAACTTGTTTCTTACAGCTGTCTAGAACCTCATGTACTGATTCCTGAGCTGATTTTGAGGAAAGGAACAGGACTTAACATAGCACATTGACTGTATATCTGAGCAGGGACTACGGACTATAAATTTGGTTTAGGTAAGAGGGCTTAAATAACAAGCAGAAAATAGCTCATTATTTTTCTCTCTCTTTTTTTCATCTGTTATCCACCCAGTGAGCAGCATGGTCCTCAGAAAACCTTGCGCTGCATATGCTGCACAGAAATGTACTGGCGATGGATCTGAACTCATCTTGCTGCTTCTCACTTTCTTTCTGTTAGCAAGAACAGTTTGTGTGTGTCCCCACTGGCCCCCACGTGTTAACTGTGGTTGCCTCTGTTCCTGTGCCAAATATATGCATATATACATATATATATATCCAATTTCTGCTCTTCAGGCCCTCACCTTCTGTGCTTTTCAGAGAGAAGCCGTAGCCTGTCTCCTCCTTCACTAGGTAGCAGAGCCGGGGCTGTGGAACGGCAGCGGTTCCTCTGTTGGCCATGGATGGTGGGCACTGCTGCTCCTGCTGTTGTCCTGTTGATGCCTTTTGGCCCAACTCTTCCAAGTTCACTCCGTCCTTTAGTGCCTTTTTGTAGGATGCGTCATCCAGAACAAGGAGTACAACGGAATTCCCACTGTTTTTGACGATCTCCACCACCTGTAATGGACAAGGGGAAATGGAAGCAGGCACTTGAGTGATGGAGCTAAAAGCTCTCCCCAAGTAAAAGCTGCACCGTCTTTGTTGTCTCGCCCCCCTGCTCATGCCCTAGGGAGGCACCCCAAACATATTCCATGCCTGTGGTGGGTAATGAATGATGCAGGGGGATACTCAGAGCAGTTCACTCTGCTCTTGGATTTCCTAGCCACAAAAACTGGAAGAAAAAGATGCACACAGAAGCTGTGGGCCTGGGTAATGGGGGCATGGTGTGGCTCTCAGACTGAAGAGAGATGTACCTGTGCATGTTGCTCCTTGTCCACGAAGACACCATTAACCCTGAGGACTCTGTCGCCATCCTTCAGGCCAGCCCTTGCGGCTGGGCTGTTGTGTTCCACGTTCCGGATGATGTGCCCCGCGGTGTCCTCCTCAATACGCAGGTAGAAGCCGTAGGTCTTTTGGGGCTTTTTGGTCACTTTACACTCTCGGGGCTGCAGAGCAGAAGTCATCTCTACTAGACAGGATGGAAAAGATACCTGTGAGTAAAACCAGTAAGCTTACCCAGGGTATATTCCCTCTGATTACATGTTGAGAGGGGAAATTTTCTTCAGAATTCTTGGGGTGGATTTTTTTTGGTGTGGAGTTTTTGGTTGGTTTTTTTTTGGCCCCAGGATATCCAGCTGTGCAAAGTGGAATTTAGTTAACAAATCTAGGGAGAAGAAACCAAACCCTTTTCCCAGACTCTCCTTGCTTTTTTTGCCTCTGTATCTCAAATGAAGTTAAGCAAAATGCAGAACTGAAATAAGAAAAGTCTGCCTGTGAAAACATAGTAAAGATCGAGGAGAGGGTGTAATACCAGGATTAAGTCTTAGAGAGGAAATGAAGTTTTGGGAAAAGGAACTGTAACTGGAGTGAAGGGATTCCCCTCCCTTTGACGCTTGGGAGACCACATGTAAGCACTGTCCCCAGTTTTCATCTCCCCAAGCAATTGACATACTGGAGCTAGTTCGCAGAGGGGATTTAAGGAGGCTGAGAGAGCTGGATTTGCTCAGTCTTGGGAAGAGAAAGTAAAGAGAAGATCTTATTGACATCTCCCATTGCCTAACTGGATTGTGTAGAGAACACAGCCAGACATTTCTTGGAAATTAACAGTGGGAGTATGAGAGGCAACACAGGTTCCAGCAAGGGAAATTCCAACCAGACATCCATAAGGACAGCTTTTCCTCTTGGGGGCGGTCAGATACTACTAGAAGGGCCCAGAAAGGCTGTGAAATCTCTCTCCTGGGAGATAGCTGGATTGGGCCCTGAGCAACCTGATCTAAGCTGGCCCTGTTCTCTATGGGGCATTGCACCAGGCAACCTCTAAAAGTCCCTTCCTACCTAAACTGCTCTGTGATGCAATGAAATTCTGTTTTGGGTGAAGTTTTGTCATGCAGGAATACCTCATATGGAAGGTAAATAACTGGTGTGATCAGGGAACATCTCCCAAGATAGCTGTCCTGCCAAAGATCCATGAAGATGGGGGAATGAGACAAAAGAAGGCAGATTCCTCCAGCTGGAAAATCCAGGTTATTAGCAACCTCGGTTTGTATTTTTGCTGGAAAGATATATTTTTTCTGTCTCTTTACTGGCAGAAGTCAGTTCTTTAGATCTGCTGGCAGTTAAGTCCTTCTGTGATAGCAACTCACTGCAGAGCTACTGCTGTGGCCGCCCATGCCGCAGATTTTTTGCTATGGAAGCTGAAGCTGCATGGTTGAGGTTGCTTGGGCAGCACACAGAGCAGCAGGGATGTATGGTAGGACTTTGGCACAGATGTCACTGGAGCTGGAGAGTACAGGAATTTCAGCTGGCAAGGATATGAAGCCTGCAGATCATGATTCACTTGTAGTTCATGGTCAGGTACCTTGAGCTTTTTTTGAGTCTCTGTGTGTTGCACTGAGATTATCTAATAAAGGGGTGAGCTGCCCTGTTATTTGAACATTGTTTAGAACACATCGGACTGTATCAATTGCAAGTACAATTCAAAGCAGTTTTTCTTGACAAACACTGGGAATCTGTGATAATTCCAGAACCTAACATGCAAAACCAGTGCTACACAGAGCTGAAGAAACAGTAGGCTTTTATGGGAAAAATTATATCTTCATATTTAGAAGTGGAGGGAAGGTTACAATGCACTGCATACAACTCTTTTTAATCTGTGAAAGCTTTACTTGCAAAATTACTTGTATTGCAAAAATGGACTTTTCTAAGGGAAGAGGGATTAGGAAAAAAGGAATTTCTTACCTGTATATCTATGCAGGGCAGCCTCCCCAGGATTTCTCTTTTGCTGTTCCTCCTGTGGCTGTACGTATAAGTAAGGCTGGACTTTGCTTGGGCAAAGGTTGATTTAAAAGATGATTTATTTAACCAAATTTCACTGAATGTGTGATACCTTGATAGGCTGTCTTGGCCTTGTGGGCAGAAGTGCTAATCACATGCATTTCTCAGCAACTTTGCATTTTGTCCCGCAGATATTATACCCAAAACTCAGTCGAGGAGGTCACCTGAGGCAAGCGTGACCTTTGCTCTGGGCAAGAGCTTCTCCTGCTCTGAGAAATGTCTTAAAGGGAGCAGGTTTGGGTTGTGCTGGATTGACCTGGGCCAGCAGCATTTGATTGCAGATTAGGAAGTTACTGGTTAAAAACTGTATGCCCTGTGTTGGATGAAGAAAAAAAAAAGGACTGTGTCAAGTTAACCTTGGCTGGAAGCCAGATGCCCACTGAGCCACTTTCACCCCCTTCCTCTACAGGACATGGGGAGAAAATAGGATGGAAACACTTGAAGAATTCAAGATAAGGACCATCAGTGGGAGAGATGCAATGAAAAAAATGAGTTTATGATTGCTGGGCGGGCCCTGACTGCTGAGGCCATCACACATGTGAAACATGCACAGCAATCGAGTGACCCATGTAGGTGAAGTCTCCCTGGAACAGAGGGAGGGAGGTGTCTGTGATATCAGCATGGTGAGGCACAGCATACTGGCTGCCCTGTAGGTGCACTGGGAAAGGCAGTGTGGGTTGCTCTACCTTGGGAAAAGGAAAGTGCATTTGTGGGATT
Organism: Dryoscopus gambensis; assembly: GCA_013389985.1. Taxonomy (NCBI): domain Eukaryota; kingdom Metazoa; phylum Chordata; class Aves; order Passeriformes; family Malaconotidae; genus Dryoscopus; species Dryoscopus gambensis. Next base: position 174,398 of record WEIT01012742.1, on the reverse strand, counting down.
GTCTTTGCTCAGGGACCCAGGTGCACTTGGTGCAGGAGAAAGTGGAAATCTGCAGTGTACCTCAAGGAGATTTATCCCTGGGGGAAAATGATCCATTATTTGAGTTGTCTGGTGTCGGAAGGAATTTGGCAGGAATCATCTGAACCAACAGAGAATGAGCCTCACAAGGAACCATGTGAGTGCAGCGCTGACCCACCCCAAGTGCTCTTTGTGCTCAACAATCCAACGTGGTGCTCCTCCCGTCCTGGGTGATCTCCCTGACAGATAGGACCAAAGTGATTGGCTGTTCGTAAGGAAATCTGGGGCAGGCGGAGCATGGAATGGGGGGATAATATCTGCATATATGTCAAGGGACAAGGTATAGTGGTTATAGAGGATGTATAAACCTGACTGTTGGATGTAAGGGTGGTTTAAGTAAGCAGTGTAAGTTGTAAGTGTTGGTAAGAAGCAGTTTCAGGAAAGAGAAATAGATGGAATGAAAAGGTTTGAGTAGGGTATAGAAATGAACTGAGGTATGAAAGAGATAGAGGATGCTTTGATATCTCAGATCACACATGATATGGATGGTGTGGAATAGGGGTTGAGATTGTAGTGGATTTGGCTGGGATGGAGTTAACTTTCTCCCTGGCAGCCCTTGTGGTGCTGTGCTTTGCATTTGTGGCTAAGTCAGTGTTGATGCTACAGCACTTTTTTGGCTGCTGTGGAACAGTGTTTGCTTTCTCTCATGGCTTTCTCCCCCTCCCTCCCTCCCAGACACCAGGGAGGGGACAGAGTGGTGACAGCTGACCTGAACTGACCAAAGGGATATTCCATATTCCACACCATTTGATGTTGTGCTCAGCATAAAAGCTTGGTAAAAGGAGGAAGAAGGGCAGTTGTTCGTGGTTACGGTGGTCTTCCCAAGCAGCTGTTGTGCATGTTGAGGTGTAGCTTCCCATGAAGGTAGCTGGAGAGCTGCCTGCTGATGGGAATGAATTCCCATTTTTCTTTGCTTGCATGCACAGCTTTCCTTTCCCTATCAAGCTATCCTTATCTCAATGCATAAATCCAGCCTTCCTTTTATTTTTTCCCCATTCTGCAGGAAGGGAGTGAGAGGGAGTCAGGGTGGGTGTTTGCCTCTCAGTCAGGGTCAGTCTGTCACAAGTGCGTGTCTTATCCATGAGCATGTGCAGGATATACCTGTGGACACGGACTGACCTGATGGTGTTTCTAATGCAGGGGGAAGCCTCCACGTTTGAGATCTCAGAATACCAAGATAATTACTAAACTGTCCGTGTGAACTTCTTGTTAAAAAATCTAATTCAATTTTGAAAAGCTTTAAAACAACTTATTTCTCTCATTAACTTGCTGTGGAATTGGATTATTAGAAGTAATACCTATGTTTTCCCTGGCTGTCTGCTCCAACTGTTTAATTGAAAGGGAAGGTAATAGAAATGATCATAACCCAAATGTGCTGCAAGAGAGCCGTCACTGATGTTACAAAAGCCTTACTGTAATCCACTTACTCTAAGTGGATTTGCAAACCTGTTGTGATTTGGAGTTGTTCCTTTTTGTACAACTTCAAACCTACAGAGTGAAGTAAGAGAGCGCCGATGTTGTAAGAACCAGACAAGTCAAACCTGCCCTGTCCTCAGCTTGCAGCCTTTCAGATGAGTCAGACAGACTGGATGATGAAGGAAATCAGAGTGGCTCACAGTTTTGCAGCCAAGCGCAGTGCAGATGGGAACTCTACAAGGATCTCAGGTCAGCTTACGAGGAAACAACACAGCATTTGAATAAATATTTATTTTTCCATTGTAGTGCCACTGCAATAGTCAAGTGAGGTAATTTTGTGTCCCAATAGGATTTTTCAAGAATCAGACGCTACAGCAATGTAAAATGTTAGTGAGGCATAGAAATTCAAAACTTCTTCTAGCCTTCCACCAGCAGAATGAAAATGATTTGAGAATTGGTCAGAGTAAAGGCAGCTTGTAATGTCTCCTTTTCTGGCTCTTGATCCTCTTGCAAGAGTGTTCTCAAGCGTATTCATACAGCTACGAAAATGAGGAACATAACTAGGAAAAAAAGAGAAGATATTTTGCTTTCTCACACTGTGAAAAGTGATAAAATCTGAAAAACCTCTCTTAATTCACAATATTCCTATACTGTGGAGTTGGCCACGGTGACTTAGGTGGTGTGGTTCTGTTAGCACAGGGACTAGACTTAGCAGGTCTGCTTTCTCCAAAGTGTGTCCCTTTTCCACTGTAGCCTGGTTGTAGTAATATATGGGCTTTTATTTCTACTGTCAAGGTGTTATCCTGTGGGATAACATTTACAAAATACTTTCTCTAGTTCTTTTTGCCAAAGCTTTCCTGATAATTGGTTAGAAAAGTTTCTGTGAAACGCACCTGTATTGACAAAAGTGGTCAGAAATAAGCATTTTCTAGCGGTTATAAGTGTTCATGTGGTTTCCTCAGTGTGCTGGGTGGATGGAGGGAAGCACTTTTGTTCCTAATTTTGGTACTTGCTGGGATCTCTGACTTTACTAAATTCACAGGTAAAGTATTTAATATCTTTAATATGAGTAAAGCAGCAAAGTCCAGTTGACTAAAAGGTGCCTTTTGTTATTAACACAACTTTACAAGGAGTCTAGCCCTAGAATTGAATTAATATAGTTCATACTTTTGGTTCTGAAAATGAAGTTGGGTTGTGCTCAAATAATCTGTAACACTGCCAGCATTGTTCTGTTGAAAAAAGGTTTATGTGGCTATTTTGGTGTAAAAATGTTCCTTCTTTATGATGGTGCCTCACTTTCTTGCCTGGGAGCATGTACACCCCTTAAAAATTGATGTAATGAGGATTTCTAAATAGTGCTTGTTCACCTGTCTTGCTTACTGGATACTTGCTGACCACAGGCTCGCTGCTCTCCTTGCAGTGCCATCCTTTTCTTGGATTTATAACAAAGCAGTCAATGAAAATTCATTTTCAAACATTTGGAAGCATACTTTATTTGCTCCTGTATTTAAGGTGCTCAAAATCACTACAGCCCTTTCCCTTTGCCCCTTCTTTTGCCAGGGATGGTTTTTCCATCTCAGTTTGGCAAGTGCTGTATAAAGGCACCATGTGATTTGGTAATAGAAATATTTGGTTCACTGAAGTCCTCCTTAATCATGAAGCAAAGTCCATTTGAGCTACCACATGAATATTCATCAGTCATCCTGTACAAAGCCAAGTGGTAATTAATTCTTCCTCTTCTGGTGACCACATGCTCCTGACATGGTAGTCAGAGAAAAAAAAAGAGGGGAAGCAAACATTGCAATCCTGCTGGTCTGCAGCATTCTAGAGGAAGGGGAGAATACCCCACCTTCTAGCATTTTGGGCATACGTCTTCCTAAAAAGTAGGAGGGGAAAAAAATCATTTGCTGTCGCTATGTTTGCAGCCAAAAGAGGTTTTCCATCCCCTGGACCTGTCAGTAAGGAACTCCAGTGGCAGTCCTCTTGCCCCAGGCTTTGCTCTATACGCTTTAAATATTGAATTGTCTTCCCTAGTGCCCTTTTTACTGGAGCACATAAACTC
>WEIT01012742.1:160183-170806 GCA_013389985.1 Dryoscopus gambensis | reverse complement strand
TTGCATTGTCTTCCCTAGTGCTCTTTTTACTGGAGCACATAAACTCTAAACAATGCTTTCTTCTTTAGAATGGTCTGTATTGATCATGAATTTGGGCTTTTAGGTGCAGAATTTATTACTGAGGTAACTCTGAGGTCTGTGCAGCTTCTTTTGCCATCGTGTCAGACTGAAATCAGTGTTAAAACCCTGGACATTTCTGTTGCAGCAAAAATTCAAAGGTCTTGAAAGTGAGGACTGATGCAAGTTAAGTAGACTTTTTCAGTGGAGCTAAGTGTTTGTTCTAGTAAATGGCAGTACACACGTGGATATATTCGCATGCACAGCAATCAGGGTAACTGCAGCCGATGGTGTGATTAATGCTGCTTGAAAGGCAACGCCTTTGGAATTCTCCCCTTCCCGCTGGCCCTGGTACCTTGAGAAGACTTTTCATTCCAGCTCATCCTGTTGGGCCTTTTCTGGATGTGTTTTTCTTCAGTTTTGCCTTTCAGCTGCTCTGTCATTTGGTATTCTTTGGACATGCAAGATGCTGAGACATAAAAAATTATGCCATAAATTTACAAGTCTGATTTTTTTCCATGCAGCACATGGATCTTCCTTTTTACTACAGTATGTACCCTTATAAACCTGTTTTTTTCCCTTGACCTATGAAAGAACAGTGTAAGTTACTTTGTTGCATGTGCATTTCTTGCCCTCTGGAGATACATTTCTGAATTTGACAGTAGACTGTGTTCCTTTCCTTTTAAGCTTTTGGAATGTATAAATAATAACCACTATGTCTAATTTACTATTTTCCTCAAGGAGTATGATGAAAAGGTGCTTATACAATTATCAGAGAAAGGATATACTCTTCCTCCAAAAGTATAGTTCAGTGAGACAGGAAGTATCCAGGCCTAAGGCATCGATTTCTCTTTCTCTTCCCATCTTCCATTCCTCTTCTTGCTCCCTGTGTCCCATCTCGTCCCACTCCCATCCCCCAAGTTTGTAATCTTTCAAGGAAATGTCCGTAATTTCTGCATTAAACTCTCTGTAGTAGTCAGCATTTAATTTCACTTTTCCAGTAAAGACTCTATTCTGAAACTTCGTTACCCTGAGATCAGGCTGAACTGATATTTGGAGTGCTTGGGTGCCTTAGCTTCAGCTAATGAGGACCTAACTTCTGCATCAAATTTCTCATTGGGTGCATTCACTCTTGCAGCAATAAGGATTTAAATTGGACTAGCGTTCATTTACCTTTCTATCTGAGATCAGTGAACATAATGGAAAAATCTGAATGTAGCCTTGAAGGCAAGGAGAAATACAAACTTCCTGTAGGTTTCCATCTTCTTGGGTACTGTGTATTGGCTTTTGTGTTGGGAGAACTATTGTGCTCTGCACTGATGAGGCTTTTGTGATGCTTATAGAACTTTTAATAGAAACGTGAGGGTGGATAATGCCTGGTCTTTATTAGTTCTTGTCACTTTGTGGCTTTGAAAGGCTTGTTATCTGTTATCACAAAAAGGAAATGGCTACTGCTATGTTTGGCACTGCAGAAATGCAGAAAGCAGCCCTTTTCCTGTGTAACTATTGAAAACCATTTTATAAGCTTTGGGAGGGGTATAAATCTAGACCCTATTTGAACCCAAGATTACTTTAATAAATAAAAAAAAAAGTATAAAATTAAATTATTTTAATATAGTGTAAAAGCCAGTAGAATTTATATGAGCTTATATTTATTNCTGCCTTGAAAATCACCCTGATCATCCTGACATAACTGTAACCGGGCCTAAAAAAATGATCCTAAATGATCCTGAAGTGCTGAACTGGATTCAGAGCTGCAATAGTGGGACATGCCCTTTCAAGAAGTAAAGACCAGAGAAGGAAAAACAAAAAATCCTCTCATCCACAGACACAGCTGAAGTTGATTCCTTGGCAGGTCATCCAGCAGAGAGGGAATTTAAAGTTCTGTGTCACTGGGGAGGCCAGCATAAGCCTGAATGAAACTCCTGTGTGTGGCAGTAAGTTCCAGGGTTTCAGTCCTTGTAGCCAGTGAAAAGATCCCAAGAAGGTAAGCAGTGAATAATTTATCCTGCTCTCTTGGTTTCTGGTGTGTTTTTTTTTCTTTTTCTTTTTCTTTTTTTTTGCCTTTGCAGGGGGCAGTTACACTGTTATCCCTTGGTTTTCATTTGTCTGTGCACGTGAGAGATTCCCAGCTGAGTTCTTTAATGATTTCCTAAACTTAAACCACAACTTCTCACTGAGGCAGATTTTCTCATATTAATGGTTGCATTTTAAGCTGTTGCATGATTTAACTATTACACGTCTCTTTAAAAAGCTCACTGTGTCCTTTTGAAAAAGAGAATGATAGAATAAGAACCTTCCTGTAATAAAAGGAAAAAATACCCAGTGGACACACTTAAAGTGCATTTATATTAAATAAAGTAATTGAACCTGAAGGATGTTGTCATTGTCTTAAACTCTCCTAGGGTTACTTTAGTGAGTAGCAATAATCTGTTATTTTAGTTTGAAGGCTTGATCACTTGACTATGTTAGTCTGCTGATCCACTGTAATGCTGTGAAGTTATATATTTAATTAATTTAGCTAACAGTGCAGTGTTGATTTCTCAAGGTTTGCTTGATTTTTTTGTTATTTGATTGACATAATTAATTTTGTTGTATTGATTAAAAAAAGAGGTGCATCTTTTCACTAACTGACATCCTGTTTTAATTCAATATAGAACTCTTGGGTTTTGATGTTAATTTTTAAATTTTTTAATTGTATTTTTCAATCTTGATATAAGAAAGTAAAACTGACAGCCCATTTGTCATTTCTGGAAGCCAATGTGTAAGATATGTGATAATGAAGGGATACTCTAAAAAAGCAAATCCAGCAAACTAGATCTGAAACTGAGGTAAAGCAAGAGGGTAAAAAGGTGCTTTTCGGTCACCACTGAGTTATTTGGATATGTATTTTTCCCATGATGATGCATTTTTTTTTTTAACAAAGTAGGATAAAAATATCAGGATCTCAAGAGCTAAATTTTATCACTGTTTAATATTTTGATTTTGTATAAACATACACAAGAACTCAAACCATCCTTTTCTTTTTTTCCCCCATTCTTTCATGAGGAGGTAGGTTCCTAAAGCAGGACATATGTAGGATACAGGAGGACAGTGGGGAACATACTGTTTGATTTTATGATCTATGTTTTTCCTAGTCCTGATTGCCTTGTAATGAAAATTTGTTAACTGCTGTACTGAATCTGATGGATTTACCAAAGCTGGGCTGTCTGAGGAGACCTTGCTTGCCTTAAAACAAATGGGCACATATTTAGATTTAGTCATCAAGAGGAACTTTGCTGTTTTGCTTTTTTTTTTTTAGTGGTTAAAATAGGAGATTTTTTCCTCTTTTAAGCCCTGTGCAGTGTCTTCCTGTGTTACTCAGCTCCGATGCCTGTTGAGAATGTGTGCAGCTCATGGTGCTGGCTTCAAGCCTCCCGAGGCTTTTCTCATATAAAAAGGCTGTTCACTACCCTGTTTCTGAGGCAAAAGCATCAGGAACATGTCCAGTGCTGTTCGCCCGTGAATATGGATCCAGAGGCTTCCCTGAGGAGGCTGAGTAACCGGGATTACACTGCACTGGCAGACCCAGTGCTGAATGGACTTCAAAGTCCACTGCTTGCTCCGCAGGAGAAGTGATTGCTTTGGGATTGGCGCGAGACCTGAGAAAGTGCAAAGAGAAAAAAAAAGTCTTGCTTTGCTCTCAAAGTTGTGCCTGCTTTGTGAACGGCTGCTGCTTGTGTCTGAGCTCTCAGGCCAGCACCTTTCAGGTCTTCTTAAGGAAGTTTGGAAGCAACTCTGGAAACAAATATTTTCCTGCACAGAGAGTTTACATTTTCAGGAAACATGTCTGGGACACTGAACTGCTTTTTATTAGTGGTAAGGGTTTTGATTGCTTCAATGACTTGTGGAGGCTGTGAACTGGCAGCTCCCATTATTCCCCTTCCATGAACCACTGGGATCTGTGCACCTCTGGAGCTGTTAAAAGGGCAGCTAAACTTGTAATTGTTTCCTGCACTCTGAAAATGAAATGTCTTCTGAGTCGTTTAGGTGTCTGAAAATCACTGGGCCATCAGGAAAGGCTAAGCTAAGCTGGCCTTAGTTAGTAAAAGCCAACAAAATCTCCTGGTCCTGGCTAGCTGACCCATAACTGAAAGTCTGACACCAGAGAGTGCGATGTGGACCCTTGTGGAACACCAACAGGGAGCTGAAAGATAAGTGAAGAATACATAATAGTTAAAATAACACAGAAACCAACCAGACATTCGACTTCTTGCAAGTACAGCCCACACAGGAATTTCTATGCAGTATAGAAAAGAGCAGATAAATGCTTGGTTGTCATTTTCAATCCCATTTGCTGTCCTCCCCTGCCAACAAGATCAGAGCACACCCCAAATAACTGATTTAACTCACACAAGCACACAGGACACAAGCACACAGCTTACAAGGACCGGGCAATGTGGAACAACCAGAAGTCCTTCCATGGCTTAAGTGAGAGGGGGGAAAAAATCAATCCCCAAGCAAAGAAGCACTTTCTTTTGATTTTTAGTTTCTTATTGAATCACAGAATCTCTCAAGCCACCTACCCATTTGGAAAGTGGAGGCCAAGGAAACCACTCCTGTTTTTCTCCTTCTCAGCAGTGTACCAAGTTCCACTTGCTGGTCTGGCACTTAAAGATGTTTCTAAAAGACAGCTTTGTTTTTCTAGGAAAAAGAAAAATCTATATTTTGAAGTAAAGAGAGGAGCTTTCCTGCCTCTTAACGCTAGCCTGAAACAGGAAGATGTTGTGGTAAACATTCATTTTTTTTTTCTTTCAGAATGTCTCTATTTTTTTTCCTGATGCTTACATCAGAATTCTCCTACTTAAACTACAAATTAAAGTAACTAGAATTGATTTTTTCCCCCATCATTGAAATAGAGATGCCAGTAGCATGTTGTTCTATATATTCATATTGCTGGGAGTCAGGCTCTTACCTGTGCCAGCCAAATAATTTGATACAGGTGCCCTCTTGAGGAGGAGAAACAATTACAAAGGAATTTTGCTGGCTTTTGGCATTTTTAAGTCAAGTTTAGGAGTTACTTGGTGTGGCCAGGAGGTGCTCCCTGGGTTCTGGGAAAGAAAGAACATCTATTGCAATAAGCTTCTGCTGAGCCATGCTCTGCATGATGTATTTGAGTCTTCTGTTTTCTCTATGCTCAGTTTTGCCTAGAGAGCTGGGAGGTGAAACCTGATCCCAAAAGAGAACTATTTTGAGCCGATCAGTATTTTTAGATTATCTTTCAATGGAACAGCTCAATTATTTGATAAAAGCAAAAACCTTCAAACTGAAGAAATAAAACCAAAGAGCCCTCCCAAATATCCCTCTTCCCTGATGCTTTGACTTGCTTATTTTTTGAAGACAGGATGCTTTTCTCATCTTCCATTTTTATGAAAACAGCAAAGCTTATAGAGAATATTGTGTTGGCATGAGGCCCTTGCTGCAAGATCTGTGTTAGGAAATAGATTTTTCTGTCCCCTCATGTGAAGGAAAAAGTACAGCTTTCATTGTGTTGCCTGTTATCCTGGGTGCTGTGTGCATATCGGAATCTTAAGACAGCTCCTGCTTTTATGGTGCATAAATAAGTGGAAAAGTATGGGGAGGGAGGAGGATTGGCCTGGCAAAAAGGTCGGCTCAGGTAATGTCTGCACTCTCCCACCACGGGACACAGCATGCTGGAAATCATTTATGCATCTACCATGAAATACCTGAAAGAAGGAAAGAACCTGAGCTGGAACTGCCTTATCAGGCATCAACAGAATCAGTCCTTGCAAATCGCAGCTCACTGGTATAAAAGAGCCAACAGGGAAAACAAGGCTGGATTTAGAAAGGAGATGGAAAGCTGGTACCTCTTACAAAGTGCAGACCCCAGGGCAAAAGTCACGTCCTCACTGAAAACTTCTGGAAATATAGGAAGTCAACCAGTCAGACAGTGCCTGCTATCAAGTGCCGAGCCAAAATAAAGAATATTTTCCTAATTGCTGTGGGCCGCTTCAATAAGGTGAGCGTGACAGATAAGCTCTGTGTGTCCAGGGGCTTGCTTGTAGAGGGAGTTGGGAGGTGACACGGTGGTGTCTCAGCAGAAATTTCTGCATGATAAAAACCATGTTCATGAAGATGTATCCTCTCCTCCTAGGGCGTGAAACTGAAATTGATTGCTGCCACAGTGTGACATGTGCAATAAGTTTCATACTCCGTCTCTTCATCTGTGCATGCTAAATGCAAGGCTGACACGTGAAAAATGTTGGGGATTGGTTTTAGGTTGGCTGTGGCTTTCTCTGAGCTGATGGAAATACTTCCCACGGGATTTCAGCTCCGAGCACCGTTACCAGAGCTGAAAGGAATTGGGTGAAAAAAGCAGTGTGGGAAAATGTGTGTTAGTCTTGGGTTAGATGTGGGTCTGCCCCAGTTCACCTAGCATCTGTTCTGGGTTTATAGCCACAGCTGCACTCACAGGCAGCAAAGTTACATTCTCTAAAATGGAAATCTATGAATTTTCTTAAATTGAGACCTTTGTGTGTGCAAACAGCCCGGCCTTATTACCTCTGGAATTCATTGTAGTGTATGAAGACCTCAGGGAGTATTGCTGCTTAGAGGGAGTGGGACTTGAGGTATGGTAGCCACTGCTGTGAGTTACTTTGTTCTTACTGAGGTGAATTTTTAATTCTCCTGCTTCGTTGGTTAGGAGAGAAAAAAATTTGTGCAGAAAGGCTGGGGAGGCTGAAACATACAGTGGCAGTGCCCCTGTGCAATCATTTCTAAGTGTCGTAACCAGTCACATGGTGTGGTGTCCTCTACTTGTGCCCAGTGACTTCAGCTCCATGCTCCCAGCAGAAGGGAATTATCTCTTTGGCCTAAGTAGCCAAGGTGGTGAGCTCCTAGAGCTGTGTGGATTGGTTCTGATCTGGGCTGGGCTCAGATTCATAATTCCTTCCAAGCTGTTCCCCAGCTTTGTCAAAATGTGAGGATTATATTCACCTTTCACCTTCCTAAAGTTTTCTCCAGGATATTTTGACTAAAAATAAAATAAGAATTATGCTTTCAGTCACCTTTTTGACAACACTTTTTAGGTAAGGTAAGATGCAGTTCTGCAGACTTTTATTTGCATGTTGGTCATCGTTATATCTGGTGCGGCACTGCCAATTCCACAGAGAGTACAGAAGTTTACCAGGAACAGAACAAAGCTCTGCGTGTGGATTCTGGGCTGGAGAAGATTGTGGGCTGTGGTCATGATATCCTGGATAATTGTGTATGTCAAAGGTATGAAGATGTATACATATCTTTTTATGTATTTTTTTTCTGAAAATAAGGTGTATGATCAATTTTATAAAATCACAAGTCTCTCAGGTGGCTTTCTGGCATTGTCTATATATTTACTGACACCCCTTTCCCATTTTTTTCCAGCTGTACTTTCTGGGACCAGCCTCCTATGCAGGGAGGTTTTTTCCTTTCCTCTACAGCTCTCAGTGCAAAGAAGGATTTCCTGTGTTCTCACTTCTGGCTTGTTTCTAGTCCATCCTCTATGCTGTTCAGCTTGCTCTGAGAAAGCTGAGAACACTCTCAGTGGGATGAGCTCAAGGTGGGCAATGCACGGGAAGCAGAAATGAAGTCAGTGTCACTCACTCTTCTATAAACAGAAACCAAAGTAAGTTGTGATGTTTTACCCAACTCTGGGACATTTTGAAAGCTTATTTTGTCTACAGACTTTTGGCAGTGCTGTGTCCCCCTCCCCTTTTCCAAGTATTTGTGTAGATTTCCCTTTTGTGAAAGGACTTCTCTCTCAGGCCATAAAATTTGGGGAAGATGGTTACACCTGCATTTGTTTCTGTGGTAACTAAGGCTTGTCTGAGGAGCACTGCGGATCTCTGCTATGTTTTTCGTTCTTGGACACGCATGTAATGTTTCTGAGTGTCAAAGCAGACACACAGACCAAGTGAAAATTTATCTCCTTGTCACTTTGCAAGGGATCTGATTGTTTATCAGTTCTGAAGGGCTGCAATGGCTGCTGCTGTGGGAGCCTTTCAATCACAGGCAGCCTGATTTTGGATTCTTATTGAAATAAATGTGTAAGCCCCATCTGACAGAACCAGCTGCTTTAAGGGCACCCGTACCAAGCAGCATAGATGTCTTGCTAGGTGGGGGAAGGGGGTGCGGAGAGGCTCGGGGAGAGCATTGTATGATCCTGTGCTTTGGGCTCCAACGAGCCAATTTGGACTGCAGGTATTTTTAGCACCATTCTTCAGCAGGCAGCACGCTGTACGACTGCACATCAGCACGGTGCTTCTCCTGTGGGTTGGTGTAGCTATGTTTCCACCTCCTGGCAACTATAAGGAATAGCGGTGGAGAGACTAAGGAGAATTTTTTGGTTTTGCAAGGCTCTAGAAGATGTAGTAGGAATTTTAAAGAGGCAGTTCTCTTGAGCTCAGGGGGATTTTTAACTCCTTGGCATTCACTATTCTATGCCGTGTATAAGCATAGAAGCTGCTTCCAAATAACCTGCTTTGCAACAGCTGGGAATATGACTCCTTGAGCTGAAAGGTCGTAAAAACAGGGTGCTTGCAGCAGGTCTGTGAGTAATAAGACACCAGAGAGACATTTTACATCAAGAGAGGGAGCATCGGTGTATATCCATGGTAACTGGGGACATGAACACACCTAGTGAAATTCCAGCTCCAAATACCTGTGCATTCTGTCTGTTAGGAACAACAGTTGTTATAGAGGCACAGACTGTCACAGAGGGCACATAGCCAAGACTAGGAATTCTGTGAGGTGAGTGGCCTTTAGTAACAAGAAAATGCTAATTTTTTGTCACAAATGAGTGTTTTAGGTGGCTCAAAGAATCACCAGCAAGGGAATTGGCAAAAACAGGTTTAATATTAAAGTGAAAGTGTAACAAAAGGCATTGGCAAAGCTCACTCTTCTGCTTACTAAATGGTTAAAGCACAGAGAAAAATCATGCTAAAATGTAAAATCAATCAATCTATAACTAAAATCAAGCACAAATTATCTACATTGAGGCTGGGCAAGGAAAAAGGGTAAGGATGGGAAAAGGTAAGGGTGAAAAGGAATAAGGAAAACCTCCCATTGGATCACAAGGTTCAGAGAGGACTGCCTTGCTTCGGACTTGATCAACTACTTAGGCCTAAACTCAGGCTGTTATTTGGGCAAGAAAAATAAGTTTCCAAAGCTATTGGTTAAAAACTGGAAGCTTGTTAGACAGCACAGGTTCCTGGGAGCAGACAGTGTTTCTGATAAGCTCAGGAGAAGCTCAGCCCAGATGCTGTTCATAAAAGCCAAGGCCTAATGAGCATTTTGATGTCATAGTGCGGCCTGAGGAGAGGGGGGAGGCATCCTGTGAGTGTCCTTCGGTAGTAAGAAAACACTAATTTTCCCAAATAAAAATCTCTTGCACAGGTCAGGATGACCTCTCCCTGCCCTTGACAACAGTATAGCCAGAGCTGGGTTTTCCTTCAGGACCTGCTCAGAAATCTAAAGTGCCTGTTTCTTGTCCATGCCAGGGCAATGCCACCTGCCTGTTTCACAGGAAAGAATGGAAGTTCTTTATCCATCTCATAACTGCCCTGTGTGAACAAGAAAAAAACAGCTTTGAGTCGATTGTGCAAGACATGTTTTTAGAACCTATACAGAAAGATAGACTGCTAGTCCAAAGCTTCCAGATCAAAATGTCTTTTTCAGTGAAAATGGATTTTCAAGCTAACTGTCCAGGCACACATTCAGTCGGGATCCCTCATCCCATGTTTCTTATGCCCTTGTTAACTGCATTAAAACTAGTTTGGAGACGTTTTGTAGCACATGCACCAGTAGAGGTGCCGGAGTCACTGAATCTGGACTTTGAGTGACGTTGTTTTCTTCATTGTTCACTTGCAGGTACCCCCCCTATGTAAAATGCAGTCAGTTGTCCACAGGTTACCTTCTTTTACATGGGGAATTACCTTACTTGGGGAAGACCATCCTCTTCAAAGAGGTTTGCTGCAAGCTTGTATAGTTCAAAGTTACCTCTGGTTTATCCCTGTGGATGCATTTTTAAAATAATTTAGTCAGAGACTCTTTATTATTGGGGAAGCCATAAACCAGCTCTGACAATAGACCATGTGAAAGCCATGTGCAACTTGGACTTCCAGTGACGGAGACTTTGCAAACAAGCCAAGTAACTTTTCCTGCTGCGTCAGAGGGCTGTGAGTGCAGCAGCTCCAAGTGTGTGCATGAGGTCGTACCTCTCTACATAATGATTTTTTAAAATATTCATGTGTGTAGCAATATACATAGACATGGCCCAGCACAGACTCTTTTAGCAAATTAAGGTATGGGTTTCTTACATATATTTTAAGTGAGCCCTTAGCTGTGCACAGGCACAGCCCTATGGCTGTAGCCCATATATGCACATAGACCGTACAGGCCTGAGGGCACAGGTGGCAAGAAGGCTGTTGTCTGTGGCATGAATGCATTCAACAAAGTCCTTGTGGTGGGGAGCTAGAGGCTTCCTGAGTCTCAGTCTGACACTTCTGCATTCTCTGTGCTAGCTGACTT
>WEIT01012742.1:131727-153973 GCA_013389985.1 Dryoscopus gambensis | reverse complement strand
TGTCTGCTGCATCCTGGGTTTTGACTTGGGAATGAAAACAACATACCAGTATTTCCCATGGGATGGGAGCACAATTTTCCAATCATCTCTAGCTGTGGGTGCCTGATTCAGAGAGTAAAATATTAAAGAGATAGAAATGGCAGTATTTATAAGACTAAATTTGCTAAAAGGTGTATATAGTTGTAGAATAGCAGGAGTTACTAGAGGCCTCTTTAGTTCACCCTGCCTATGAAAGCAGGAAACAAACTCATATGGTTTTGATCCTTTGCAATAGCAGGGTTGCTCTTTTTGTTCTGCTCCAGAGGGGGAGTTACTCTTCAAGAAATTAAAAGCATGCAAAGGTTAGGAATAATTTCTTTGCCAAATAGTTGATGAAGTCTAGATCCTGAGTGGTACCAGAGATCCAGGATTTCAAAAAACTGTTTGTAAACAGTAGCTTGTTGTTTTTTCTTCTTTTTTTTTTAACCCTGTTTTTGCCTTGCTTTCTTCAGTGCAAGAATGACACTTGACACAGGGTCTTGTTTAGAACTTCTGCTTTCAAAGGAAGCAGAGGTTTTACTACATGTTCTCTTTGAAGGGATGAGCACAACGATTTGTGACTACATGCAATTTTCTTTGCCTTCACTTTCTGCAGTGCTGATTCCTTCTGCTGATGGAAAGATGGCTCGGAAATGGGCAGTTCTAGCTGTGCACCTTTTCTTGCAAATCAATCTGGTTGATGGTAAGTGAGAAAGATCCAGAACTAGCACTGCTTGGTACTCTGTATTTCCAACTTGCCAGGACACTGAAACTTCATAGGAGACCACAGCAAACTTTGTCTATTGTTTAGTGGGAATGCGAAAGAGTAATGTCACCTCAGCTGGCAAAATAATTGTGCGCCTTGCAGAGTGACATATGATGATAAATCTGATAGGAATCCAACACTGGCCATCGGTTCACCTGGGACAATAGCAGGACAGCTATGATTTCGGGAATAATAGGGACCCACAAATGTCCCTTACTAAACTACGGCTCCAAGTGATCTTGATTTTAACTGTGCCACAGGTGTATGCTCCACAGCTACCCCAGGTTTTACTGGCACTTGAAGCAAGGCACCTAATTCAGGAACACAATAAATTTTTCTTAAAGTGAATTTTGCCCTCCCCATCAATTTTTCAAGGCCTGTATTAAAGCAGTAGAAATTTGTTGCCTAAAAAAAAAGGTGGAGGACTTGCAGCTCATCAGCATCACTGTCCACAGCAAAAAAGCACCATCTCCACTGCACCTCCAAGCTTCAGGAAGGTGGATCTGGAAGCTGAATACTAATATGTGCCCCAGGCTGCCAGTACAGTTAGGAAGTGTCTTTTTAAGGGTGATGAAGTCAAGAGTTCCCTGTGCTTTCATGATGGCTGTAGCACCTTTTTTAATGTCTCTTTTTTTTTCGGCTTCTTTTTTTTTATGCAGCTCACAACAGGGTGAGTGTAGAGGCTGGCCACGAAGCTGTGCTGAGTTGCCCCAACATCTCCAAGGAGTCTTTGCTAATGGTGACATGGAAGAGGAATTGCAGCGGTTGCTGCTTGTTGTCCTATAGAAGTGATCAGAATGAGACAAGAAATCTGAACTGCAGTGAGAGGATCACGTGGAAATATTCACCTGTCAGTGACCCTGCTCTTCGTATTTACCCCGTGGACCTTGGGGATGAGGGAAATTACACCTGTGAAACTGTCAGCAGTGAAGGGAATTTTCATTTTTTCTCTTCTCTGACTGTGATAGGTAAGACTGCATCACTAAAACAAAAACTAAATTAGTCTATTTGCAACCTAGGCAGGAACAAAAGAATATTAGGAAGCGTCATGAATACATCAGGTCACCTTTTTCATATAGTCAGGTAAATTATATCTAGATTTCCATAAGTTTTAAAAAAAAACCACAGGAAGACTTTATGTTTTGTCCATATTAGTTAAGCCATCTCAATATAACAAAAAATTTTGGGAAATGAATTTTGGGATTCTATAATTGCTATTTTAAATTTTAGTAACTTGATTTTTTTGGGGTGGAGGGATGTTATTAGTTTGTTTTGGTTTGGGGTTTTGTATTTTTGCTGTTCCCTGCAGAATCTTGCCTTTCTGATAAAGACTTAGGTGTTGTGTGAGCCTTTCCCTGTTTTGCCAAGTGCAGATTGAGTTGTTCCACTTCAAGCAGAACAGTTTTGTCCAATTCCTCTTTTATTTCCCTGCTATCAAATTTTGAATTCTACATATTCAGACTGATAAATATTGTACCTGAAGCTTCAGCAATTTGCCTTTTTGTCAGTCCAGTTGTAAATCTTTATTTAATCCACCCCCCTCTGTCATCCCATCTCCTGTTAATGTGTCATCACCTTTTGGAAAAAAGTAGGAGGCAGTATTTTAGATGCAGCCAGCTAGTTTTTGAGGTGTCCACCTTGGACTTTTTGATGTATAAAGATGTGCCAATATTTCAAATTATTTTAACATCTCACAAATTGGTCATACGAACTAAAAAACACCATCTATTTTTCACTTTCTCAGTTGGTGATTTTATACTAAAAATGAAATAGAAACAGAAAATGTGATAGAAATGATGGCTTCTTAAAATTTCTTCTCTAGTCCCTCCTACGGTGACCCTGACCCATGACAAGAGCAGGGTGGCTGTCTGTCAGGCATCTGCAGGAAAGCCAGCTGCTGACATCTCCTGGATCCCTGCAAGCAATCACAGCTCTGAGGAAGAATTCCATCACCCCAATGGAACAGTGACCAGAGTGAGCTACTTCGGCTGGGCCAACAGCTCGTTCCCCTCTGTCACCTGCCTGGTCACCCACCCAGCCACGAACCAGACTCTGCTCATGAACCTGACACGTAAATAATGTTATTCTGTGATTGCTCTTCATCGTGCCTGGGGCTCCTCTCTGCTGTTCTGTGCAGCTGTTCCCACTAAATGCCAGGGCCCTGGAGCTGGGTTAGCGTGGTTATTAGGTGAAGCCCTAGTGCATATTGAGAGAGAAATTAATAATTTTGAGTTAGTTGAAACCGAATGCTTTGTGGCACTGTATGGAGAAGATTTCAAAGTGTTTTTCTTTCAATTCCTGTTCTGTTTTACAAGAATTCCTTATTCTACTTTCAGTGGGTTCACCTTGGCTGGCCACCAAGTGCCCTCCAAGCTGCTCTATTGCTCAACCTCTTCAACAAGACAGGGAGAAAAATACAATGGAAAGCTTGCAGGTCAAGGTGAAGACAGGGAGAGATCACTCACCAATTACTGTTACAGGCAAAGGAGACTTGAGAGAAAGTAATTTCTTGCCACTCAAATCAGAGTAGGACAGCAAGAAACAAGAACGAATCTAAAAGCACCTTCCCCACAACATTTTGTCCAGTTTTTCCACAGTAGTGATGATCTGGATAAAATTTCCTTGGAGAATGTCTGTCTGTGACTTTCAAGTGTTCTAAAGGTAGTAAAGTGTAAAATTCAGCTTCTCCTGTGGCTATGCTGAACCTGTTGGAAGTCTATCACAGTAGGATTTGTAAGAACAGCTAAATAAGTGCTTATAGCACCAAAATACCTCAGTAGAGGCACGAAGGACAGAAGTCAGCATAGACCAGACATTAATAACAGCATTTTGCAGGGATGGCTGCTCAGTTCTGTTGTTCAGGGCTAATAGTACTTGAGGAAAAGGAGAGTGTAAAGGCAGATGAGTTGAAAATGAAAATGTGTTTGTACACACAAATGAGCGGATGTGTGAGGTAGGAGAGAGTTGCTGGTTGGCATCTGGACATCTCATCTGCTCCTCTCTGCTTGTTTGAGCTGTGAAAGCAGAGGATTAGCTTTTTTCTCCAGTCAAGGTAGGCAGTAACATCACACATCTGTGGATATTGACATCTAGCACTGTAACTCGCTCTCCTTTCTCATCTCTCAGACACAGGCTTCTTCTCAGACACAGACACCTCCCACAGGCTCCTGTTCCTCCTGATAGCAGCAGCTGCAGGTGTCGCTGCTGTCACTGGTGTGACTTCTTACTTGATTTTCAGGTGCAGAGGTGAGTCCTTTGATGAACCTGAAATATGTTACAATGCCATTGCTGACTGTGTGCAGGTACAAGGACATGTGCTTTATTGCTGAGAGTGAGGTGGGAGGCAAGGGTTGAGGAAAATGTTCAAATATGCATTGTCCTTCTGGAGAAGTGGTGATAAAATAAAGGGTGGCAATTTAAAATAAATCTGGAGTTTTGAAAGAGCCGTAGGTATTATGATATTAATGCATTACAGACATGTCAGAGGTTCATCCAGGATGAAAAGGATTCTTTCTGAGAGTAGGGCAGGCTTTGAGATTTTAGAATTACTTTGTTTGCTCTGCATTTACCAGCACAAAATTCTATACTTAAGAATGACAGTTCACAAACTAACAACTAAACACAAGTGAGCTCTGTTTCCATCAGCAGTGATAAATTTTCCTTGAGAAAGAGTAAGAATAGGCAAATGTACATACTTTGATATCTTTCAGGTAATTGTGCATTGGGCATATTAGGTAGATGATTAATTTCATCTCTCATACGAAATGCAAAACAGAGTGCTGTACCAGCTACTAAGAAGAAAATGAACTCTACCCCAGTAGAAACCAGGACACCCAGCATGACCAAAATTTCAGTCAAGGGAAAAATAAAATAATAATGGGTTCAAGTACAGGATGTAAAAAAAAAAAGGACTCAGTGTATGAGGGTAACTGTATTTTGGAGAAAGTCTTTCAAGAGCTGAGGGCAGCTAGAGGAGAATCCCAGATAGAGCAGCTGTGTTATCCTGCACCATCAAACCATTCTAACTTCCTGACATCCTACTTTCAGCTCGCTGGTTACGTAAAAGGGCACGTGGCCCAGCAGAACACTTTACAGTAAGTGGGTTTTTTGCAGTTTTTGGTGTATTCTTCACTAAAACTTGTAATTTCTTTGCAATGTGTCTACTCTGGCAAACCTCCCATTTAGCTCTATGAGCACTTGGAGGGGGGAATGAGGAACACATCATCTGTGAGGATTTCTATGGTTTGGATGGCCCCATCTTCATGTATAATCAGAGTATTTGAGCAATTGTTTAAGCACTGGATAGAGAGTGGTGTAGTGCATGTCCTGCCTACAAGTTACATTTACAGTGCTGAATTTTAACTCTCCCAAAACTTAATATTTTCATATTTCTGCTTCACAGAGTAGTCTTAACTCAGATGTTTTGTTTAAGAATGTCTATTCTTAATGGCAGAAACCTGCCTGATTAAAGACTGGATGGAACCAGACATGCCTTTTACAACGAGGGAAAAGGGTCCACTTTGTTTCTCTATATTGGAGACAAACATAGCTATGAAACTTTTATTTTTCAAGTGGCAGTTCATATACTTGGAAGCCAGGAAACAGCAGTGACAAATCTGCCACCACAACTTTTACTTACTCTCTAATGCCAGTGTGTTGTGATGCATATTTAACAGAATGAAAATGCACTGCTTTTTCCTCAGAGCTTCTCCCTCACTCAATGCACATGGAAAGACCAATTATTTCTTATTTTGTTTTCTGCTCATGATTTAATTAATGTTCATGTGCCTCATTTGTTGCAAACAAGTCAGAGTGCTCTGAAGTTAGAATGATTACTTTCCTGATATGCTCTTGTGTGGCATTCAGGACAATTTCATTGATGAGAGTGGGAGATGCAGAGATCAAAGGCTTCCAATGATTTTAGGTGCCTAAATTGGATTGTTTGTGGTCTGTCTGTTTAAGTTTTGGTTTTGTTGTTGTTGTTGCTGTTGTTGTTTTGGTTTTGGTTTTGTTTTGGTGTGTTGTTTTCAGAAAAGCTAGGGTTGTTCATTTTCATCTATTTTGCTGTAGATACCAACATTTCAAATTTTATTTTCGATCATACTAAGACAAAAAATTTCAAAGGCTGTCCTGTTGAGGCTTTGTGAAGGCTGTTCTTGCATCTGTCTCCCAGTTCATGTTTCACCTTCTGTGCTCTACCCTTTTGCTCAGAGAGCTCAGAAAATCACTTAAAGTTCTTTTGCAACAGTAATGTTACCTTCGAGGTTTCTTCTGCTCTTGCTTTTTCTTTGGGATCTATAGGAAAGATGGTTCCACAAAATTCTCCTATATCATATAATGGCACGTGTTTTTCTTCCTGTTGCAGACTAAAAACTCCAAGTTCACACCGTCCCGTGTGAGAAGAGGAGCGGACGAGCCTCATGACTTGCCAGAGAGAATCTATGAGAACTACAACCCAAGAACT
The DNA here is from genome assembly GCA_013389985.1 of Dryoscopus gambensis. Classification (NCBI taxonomy): domain Eukaryota; kingdom Metazoa; phylum Chordata; class Aves; order Passeriformes; family Malaconotidae; genus Dryoscopus; species Dryoscopus gambensis. The sequence continues at coordinate 147,725 of WEIT01012742.1, read as the reverse complement.
GTTTATGTACGCTTACAGCAGTGCAGGCACAAGTAGCCAGCTCAGCTACTAATGATACTCAGCTACTTGAACTTGTACCTCAACTATTCAACCTCAGACCTTACCCACAAAAGCCTTTGTCTTTCCTGACCTGATGATGGTGGGGCAGAAAAGCCTGCCTTAGTAAGTTGTTTTTATCCTTCTCTGAATATCTGTACAGATCTCAAAAAAGTTGGAACTTTTAAGGATTGAATTAGGGAAATACCTACCTTAATTTTGTTTGAAAGTGGACTCTGAGGTATGTGCTGCCTTTGCTCAAAACAATAAATGAGGTATTTCTGTGCCAGAGTAACAGACTGCTGGTGAAAATATAGCACTTTTCTTTCCATTTTGGCAATGGCATTCTCTTTAAAGTTCTGTGTTGGAAACCAAAGAGTGACACAGGGGGACCCCAAAACACAGAAGGTCAAAGCAATACATCTAATAGAAATAAGAGAGTTTTAGTTTTTTTGATTGTTTTGTTTTGGTTTTTTTCTGGGTAGATGGTTGCACATGGCATATGATGATCTAGTATTTGACATCTTTGTTTATTTTTTAATTTTTAACTTATTTCTTTTTCAATTAATCTTTCTGTTTGCATTGATAATTGATGGAAAATAAAACCAATTTGATATTTTACTGGATATGGAAATGAGAGACGGCAATGGGCAATTTTTGGAGACTTTCTTTAAAGTAAATGTGCAAATATGCACATATTTACCTAAAGGATTTCTGTGGCTATTTGGGTAAATGTTTGTTGACCAGTTTCTGAGAAGCTGAGATCACTACATGGATTTACTGAGAACAGAAGTGTTAAGTTGTATAAAATGCAAGTGGCGTGCTTGTTTAAAACAAAGGAAAAATCCCAACTCTAACCACACCATTTATTTCTTCTCGTTCTCATGTCCCCAAGCTGAAAACCTCCACAGACTGGTTTTTAATTTTAGTTTTCATTGGTCAGATCTGTCAGATCTTCCAAACACTATTGCAGCAGTAACTACACTCAAATGTGTGTTTTGAGGAGACTTTTTCTGCTTGTTGCTGCAGGGTCATCTCTGCTCCAGCAGCGTTCTTAGGCCTGAGCATCTCCCAGTGCCTTTTAATTGCACTTTGTCACTTCTAATAGCCATGGATGTCTGCTGACATCACTCCAGCCTTTCATTTTAGTCAGAAAGGCATGAAGAACGACCCTCTGCCTTAAGGAAAAGGGCCCACAGAAGGCAGGCTGGCTACCATGACTGGTGGGCAAGCAAAGCCTTTCCTGTGGTGATGAATGTCAGTGATGGGTCTCTCTCAGAGCTGTGTTCAGCTTCATCATGTCTTCCATGGGGAGGGAGAAGCACCTTTTCACGTGTAAAACATCTGGGAGAAATAACTGACAGCTTGGAATTAGTGCAGGTAGGTTTGCAGTGATGCCAGCTAGGAAAAGTGTTTTGTAGCTCCAGTGAAATCTGCAGCAATGCCTTAGTCCGAGGTGCTGTCGAGGGGTCACTCGCGACTGGAAGCTTCTGAAATAGAGGGAAGATCTCTTGCTGCTTAAGGAACTGCCCAGTCAGGTCTAAACCTAGGTTCCTGGGCTGGTGTTTCTCAGTGTGGTCAGTGAGCATGGATTGTTTTTACGGACAGCTGCAGCAGTCTGTGCCTTTTTCAGAAGTTGGATCATTGCAGCCAGACCAAAGGATGACAGGGCTGTTAAAGTTGACAGAGTTAGGCTGTGGAGCAGTCTGCTTCTGGGAATCACAGTGCATGTGTGCTGTGATTATTAGGGTGTAATGTAAGACCTTTTCATAATTCCTTTGCACCAAGTGAAATGTTGAAGGGTGAGATCTAATGGAGACAGAAAAAATAGAACTTGGACAGGGAGATAATGGTGTGTGGGGGCAAAAGCTCTCTGAAGGAGCATCACTGTGATAGTTTGCCCTGGCTGAAAACTATGACTTTCATGGTCATAACTTTATTTTCACCTTTAATTTGTATGTAGTGGAATTGGTCCAGTCACCTGCAATGTGTCAGCACTTCCATTAACCCAGAAATTCTGAGCAGACTTGGTGCTGAAACGAGGTGCTCTGGCAATGACATAGGTCCATTCATGCTGCAGGTACTTGGTGAAATGGGCTCTCCCGGTGGTCTATGGCTCTTAGCAGCCATGTGGACTATGGTTTGCCTGATTTCTTGTTCCTGGGATGGCCCAAGAGCCAGTCCTGCTGCAGAAAATTATCTTACAGCATTATAATCAGTCTTTGATCATAACCTGTTTATTGCCAACAAAAAGCTTGCATTAGCAATGCACAGCTCAGGGGAACTCACATGTTGCAGGCATTAAAAGGTCTCAGCTGCCTAATTGTTGTATCTTCCTTCTGCAATAAAATTGGCCCTCATGCTTTTCAAGCTCGTTGTGTATGATGAATAAAACTTATTAGGCCAAAGAGAATAATGTGTCTATGGGGTGGTTGAAAGAAAAGCTGGGACATGAATACCGCTCCTATAGGTGCTTTCACTGTTGGCTGTGACTGGTGGGCAGGGTTTAGTCATATGTGGAGCTCCTGGCGTGGGCTTTGGTGGTTTCCTCTCTGCCTGCCATCACCAGAGCTTTGTGTGCCCCGCTTCTTGGGCTGATGAGCTGATCTGCTGAGCGTTTTGAGGATGAGAAATAAATCACTTAAGTATTTTCTGTCATGCTGCTTTTGCATGGGACAGGCAGCTTTGTGTAACCCAAAAAACAATTGGTCTCTTACAGGAATTTGGTCTCAAAAATAAGCAACTTGAGGATGTTTCTATGAGTATATTTATCATGCTTTCCCCTCCCCCTTCCTCCCCATTTAATTATAAGAACACTTTTGGTGACTCTATACTCTTTTTATTTGCACTAAAAGCAAATTTAAGCAAGGCAGGTATTTTAGACTGCCAAAATGGCCTTGCCAAAATGTGCAGGAAAATGCTGACTGTTTGTTGAATAATCATTGTGAGAGAGCTACTAAAAAGTGATGGGAATTGGAGTGAGCTATTTGCACATTGTCACAAGAAAAAAAATTTTTAAAAAAGCCTGGGAGCGTGACACTGCTGTTTCAGATTGACTATTTAGTCAAATGCACAGTTGACTGAATGTCACTTGAGCTTTTTAGCACCAGATGTGATTATAGATGAAAATGCTCCTGTTTATTGTGTGGCTTTTCACTCACATTGTTCATAGGACACTCTTTGTAATAATGATGATGTCTGCTTTCTGATTAATCTATGAACAATTTATCTTCTGGAAATAGCAGGTGTTGTGATGCCTCTTTCTCTTCGCTGAATATGGAAAAAAATGGTGACAAAGCGTTATGTTTAGAGCCTCATAAATAGGAATGTGACTTCAGATTATGAACAATATTTGTTTAAAATCACAAATTTCAACACAAGGATTGAAATGAAGAAGGTAAACAATTTTCCTACAGACTTTGGAAATGGGGCAGATGTCCAAAGGATATTTGCCATTTCAGTGAAGAGCTCGGTTTCCTAAGTTTGAAGTTGCAGCTGTAAGTTTTGTCTAACCTTCTTGGCATCAATTTGTCACAGCTTTCCTTCTCTGATGAGAAAATAATGCTTTCCTTGGTTCTCCTCTAATAACTGTAACACCTGTGATGTCTTTGCGACCTGGTGTTTCTGACTTTGTGAAGTCTTTGCTGTTAATGATAACTTGTCAGCCACTTGATTTTGTGTCCACAGTCTGTAGGCACCTGTCATGTGCTGGAGGCAGGGAAGAGCTCAGGAATTAACCAAATGGGACTTATTCTACATCTCCTATCACTTCTCTGTCCTGCAATAATTTGTGCTTGTGCTCTTAATGGTGCTTCTTTAAGCAAGTACCCACTTTTCTCTTTTTCCTCCACAATTGTCTCATGCACTGGTTTTCTCAGTTTATTGACTTTTATCTTCTCTAAGTATTTCATTACCTACTTTCATTTCCTTCTCTTTTTGGCATCAAATACAATTTTATTTTTCATTTCTCTGTTGCTTTTTTTGTGTGTGTAGCAAGAGGTTTCAAACAGTGACTTGTTTTGGAATTTTTTAGTGCTTTTCACTGAACTTCTCCACAGAGACATACTTACTCCGTGTCTCCTTCACTTTTTTTCCCCAATACATAATAGAAAGTTAATCACTCTTGATGAGAAACATCTTCTGTTCTTAGACTTTTGTGAATCTAAGCTCATTCACCAAATCCAAATATGCAGCATTTTGTTCTTGGCTGACATCTGTCTTACAGAATCATAGAATTGTTGGAAGTAACTTCTAGGATCATCAAGTCCAACCATTAACCCAGCACCATCACAGTCATCACCAAACCATGTCCCTCAGTGACACATTTATGTGTTTTTGAACACACCCTGGGATGGTGATTCCACCACTTCCCTGGGCAACCTGTTACAATGCCCAACCAGCTTCTCAGTGAAGAAAATTTTCTGAATATCTAATAAACTCTACAGCGCCTGTGAGGGAGAGGAGTGAGAAGACTGTGAGAGAAACAGCCCTGCAGATACCAAGGTCAGTGGAGAAGGAGGGGCAGGAGGTGCTCCAGGTGCCAGAGCTGAGATTCCCCTGCAGCCCGTGGTGAGGCCATGGTGAGGCAGCTGTGCCCCTGCAGCACATGGAGATCCATGGAGGAGCAGATTTCCACCTGCGGCCCAGGAGGATCCATGCTGGAGCAGACTCCTGGCAGGAGCTGTGACCCTGGAGAGGAGCCCAGGCAGGAGCGGATTTTCTGGTATGACCTGTGACCCTGTGGGGGACCCATGCTGGAGCAGTTCATGAAGAACTGCAGCCTGTGGGAAGGACCCACCTTGGAGCAGTTTGTGAAGGACTCTATCCCATAGTAAGGAACTCACTGGAGCACAGGAACCATGTGAAGGAGGAGTGGCAGAGGTGAAGAGGTATGAATTGACTCCCAAGCCCCATTCCCCATCCCCCTGCATAGCTGGGGCTGGGGAGTATGAGGTAAATCTGTGAAGAAGAGGCAGTGGGGGCAAAGGTGGTTTTAATTTTTTTTGTTATATCTCACTATCATCCTCTGTTAATTATTGGTAATAAACGAAATAAACTTCCCCAAGTCAAGTCTGCTTTGTCCATGACACAAACCAGTGAGTGATCTCCCTGCTCTTATCTTGACCCATGAACTTTTCCATCATATTTTCTCCCCCTGTCCTGCTGAGGAGGGGGAGTGAGAGAGTGTCTGGCTGGGCAGGTGGCAGCCAGCCAAGGTCAATGCACCAGGCAAAGCTTAGTCACCAGCAGAGCTATAATAGGAAAGAGGATGCTGTAAACATCAGATTCGACATTATTAAGGCATTTTTATGCCGATGGTCCCTCTCTAGGTCTTCTGACTTTAATCTCATCACTGTGTACTGAGCTCTGAAAATTTCATTTCCACTCATTCTATTCTCTCAGCTGTCAATAAGTACTGCTGAGCAAACAAGGCTAAGTGCTTTTGGGATTGATTTTTGTCTCACTTCTGCCACAGTCCAACAGAGTTTATATTGTCATATCATAATGTTCAAATCTAGCTGTGCTTATATTTTAGATTTCCATGTGTATGTCTGAAAAAGAAACCATGGACAACCCCCTGAAATTGTTTCTGTGTTGGATTTATGATCTCTGAAGAATAAACCCCCCTCTTCTGTGCAAAACACGCTGCCACATGCGGCAGAACAACGTGCTTAGTACATAAATGTCTTGTAACTCACTCCATCTCTTCTGTGAGAGGGGAGTTGTGTGGAATAAACAGACGAGCCAGCCAACTACTGAAAAGCTCTGGTCTGGCTGCTCGTCTTTTTGTGCAACTTGCTTGAAATATTCAAATGAGGAAGATTAGAATCCAACAGCACCAGTCAGTGTATTGTTAGGGCTGCCTCCTCAATCAGGCAAGGTAGTGCCTGCAAAGCTCTGATACCTTCAGAAGCACTGCCTGCCTCCAGGTCTGAATGTCTACTAGCTGCACTTAGTATCACATCCTTCATCATTGTCATTCTTGTGTAATCAACAGTGGCTGCCGATTTCATGCTGCTATAGATAGCAAATATAAAAATATACACCTATATGCAAACATCTTGATTCGTAGGAACATTGCTCTCTGTGTGTGTGCGAAGCTGTGAATATACACAGGAAAAGTTGTGGGTTTTTTCCTTGAGAAATTAATTTCTTAATAGTTTCCTATCAACAGAACATCTCATTATATATAAATGTTGTGAAAGACCTTATAAGACAGATAGACACATGAGGGATAAAATGAAAAGTTGCTGTGGAAACTATAACCTGAAATAAATCTTTCTTCTGTGCACTCAAAATCTCAGTCTTTGTATTCTATTAGAATATTGTTTGCATATCATTTCTCTCTTTAGAAAGAATCTGAATTGCTGATACACAAATGGAAATCCCATCTTGATGGTGACTGTAAAGTGCATCTCAGACTAATGGAAATTTTTTTCCCCTTTCCTGTGAGTATTTTAAGCCTTTCTCTTGTCCTGGTATCAGGTGTAAGGCAGAAAAAAATGTAATCCCTTTTGGTCAGTACTGCCCACCTCTGACCAGCTGCAACAGTTTGGAACTGATGATATTAATGCCTTAATTTGAGCCAATTTTGGTGTAGGAGATAGCTTGCGGTAGGATATAGAGGAGAGAATAACAAATACTATAGAAGATGCTAAGGCACAGAGGAAATGTTTTGCTAAACACAAAACATTCTTTAGCTCCCAGCTTGCAGCTGTCATCATCCCTCCACAGCACATTCTTGGAAAAACACATTTCAAACAGGGCCTGTCAAATGAGCAAAAAGAGATTTGAGCTCTGGTATCGAGAGGCTGGATCACACCAAAGCTGGTGTCCGTGTTCTGTCCTTGGGACTCTCCCGTAGCTGTTGTTTTCTGCAGCCAAATGTTGGCAGAGGCACTCACACAGTGTTAGCCCGGGTCAGGAATGTGCTTTTGAAAAGGAGCTCCCGGTGGTCCCGTGCTCGCTGTGCTGGGCCGGTATTGTCCAGCAGCCTTGGAGCACACAGCAAACGCTGCATCTTTTCTGCAGCCCCCCTGGGGTTCGCCTAATGCTCTCCAGCTGCTCACGGGTGTTCGGCTCACAGGATCAGACCAGAGCTAGCCCAAAATAAAATCCCCCAACCCGTGCTGTGCTCTGTCAAATCACTCCTGCTGAGCTACGCAGCTGATGAGATAAACTTAGCTTTTGTTAAACAAGCTCTTACTGCAGTGTGATTTTTTTTTAATCTGTTTTGTATGCAAGAAATAACTTTAGCATCAGCTTCAAGAAGGCACTGAAAAATACCGATTTGCAGTGCTCATGTATTGAAGACCTTTCTTGATCACACAAAGGATGTGCATGGAAAAGATGGGGCCAAATATTGAGTGTGCTCCTGTGATTTTCAGTCCAGCAAAAAACATTAGGGACTGATTCTTGACCTGCTAAAACTGGCTTGCTTGGCAAGAAAACATAGGAGCCATGGTTGCACGCAGGCATTATTGCTGGCTAAGCCTCCCTTTTTTTCACAAATGCTGAAATACCACAAAGAATGATTTAAGATCAATCTGCACAGTGATTTGCAAATGCATTAGTCCCATTTCACTTACTCAGTAGCTACATATATAAAAATATACATATATATATAAACTGGCAAAGAATTTCTACTGTTACTGCACAACAGCTTGCATTTGAAAAATTGTGCTTAAGTGCAAATGGAGAACCAGCATATCTGTAAAAAAAATAAAAGGAGGGGGTGTGTGTGTGTGACTAAAAGAAGTGACACAGGAACACAGAAGTGACATTCTGGAGATGGCTTGAGACTGTTTTAACTCTGTATAATGTTTTACAGAATGGTTCAGAATGGCCAGAAGAGAAAAGACCATAGAAAATCACAGCTGTCTTACTCTTTGAAAACCTTTCTCAGCTTCTTACAAGGGTTTAGGACTTTGTGAGATGGAGTTTGCATTTGAAGCATCTCTTAACAGCCACTGATAAACCTATGCTCCATAATTATTTCACTCTCTTTTAACCTTTTTTATGGTATGTTTTTAATCTATAATATAAACTGCAGCAATGAGTTCCACGAATTTAATTATGTTCTATGAAAAAATATTTATGCTGGTGGTCAAAACCCACTTCTTGGTAGTTAAATGTTGAGAGGATATGGCATTACTGTGGTGAAGAAAACAGTCAACTAGTAGCAAAAGATACAGTAGTGGCAAAGAAGAGGAGCAAAGCACCACTCTCCAAAAGAGAGGCAAGAGTCAGGAAGAAGGATAGTAGGGAGAAGACCTCAAAGATTCCCACCTTCCCCCAAGAGGGCACATCCAGGAGTGTGAACAACCCTGGCTGAGGAAAAATTGGTCAGGTTCTCACTGGTGAGAGGGAGACTTGTGAACCACATCCCTGAGGAAGGACCAAGGACAGGGTGTTGCAGTGGAAAAAGACTCTGAAGGTCATGGGAAGGATCAACAGTAGATTTTTCCCTGTTAAAACAAGTGTTAGTGCCTGAAGGGGATAAAAAATAACTGTGTGAAAATGATATTAAAGAAAAACTTGGTTTAGGTGAGTTTTGGTAAGATGCTTTGAAAGGAAGGATAGAAATGTTCCTGCAGGTCAGTGCAGTCAGTGCAAGGAGTGTGGTTAGAAGGAAAAGCCATGCAAAGGGGACCCATCTGAGGGTGGATAATGCTGAAGACAGTTTCCTGGGATCACACCTAAGAAGGCTTTTGAGAAGAAATCTAAATTAAGAAATGAATAAAATTGTTTGGGAAAGTAGTGAAGTCCTTACAGCTATTTTTATAATAAAAGGAGAAGGGGGAAAGTGAGTAAAGCTGCTGCCAACTGTACTTAAGTGGGGAATATCAAATTATTTACTTTTATATGGCTAGAAAGTATGGTCAGTAGGAGACAACAGATATGGTGTTCACAGCAAGCAAGTGTTTATTGCAGGTGTTGTTAGGAAGCAGGAAACTAAATATCATCATCAACTACATCAACTACACTGAGGTGGAAGAGCAGCAGTGATTATTACATGACAGGAGCAATCACGGAAACGGGCTGTGCAGAAATGATAAAATAATGATTTTAAAGGTATTGGAGGAGTAGAAACATATTTTAAAGATGTTAAGAAAAAAGTGTGGTAATGTGGATAACGTCAGATTAGTTTCCATCAGAATTATTCCAGGAAAAGATGTCAAAGGAGGCCCTCCTGGGATAGACTGAGGAGTTGAATTTGGATGCAAATAAAGAATTACTGAATGCTTTTAGAGAGTGAAATACTCCAGAGGTTTGTGTCACAGGAAATTTTCTTAGTCATCCAGACTGAAAACCATTAGCAATCATACGCCATGGGAGTGACAACAGAAGATCTATTTAACTCCACAGTCAATGAACCAGGGGCTGATATGACTTAAATTTTTGTGACTCAGATCAACAACTTAGAGGAGATAGTTGTAGCAAAAACCCTTGAGTGAGCAAGTGAGGTTGATTTAGTGGATATGACCTGGAACACTGGTATGTGATCTTTTTCTTAGTTTAAAAAGGGAAAATCGTGCATAACTGGAGGGAACTAAATGGTGAAGCATGGTCCAAAAAGCTCAAGATTTATCTTAAATGAAGCCAGGAATTTCTTTATGTTAAAGATGTAGAGATGCTGGGGGCTTCTCTTCTAAACCGAGGAAACATCAGCCCAGCCAGCTCTAGAAATACAGGTAAATTCTATTGAAATGGACATTAGGAACACAGGGAAACCCTGCAAAGGTGGGGAAAGATGTCCTGCAAAAACCCCTGTCTTAAGGATCAAGAAGCTCAGGGAGAAAATGGGAATTGCCAACAGCTGTGCAATTGCACAGCTGGTCCTGCAAAGTACCTTTAATTGCTAAACAGGGGGCTCGCTTGGTTTTGGGCAAGTGGAGCTGTGGTGGGAGCAGGTCTGAGCTCCAAAGCTCTCATTGCACCCCTGTGGTTTGGGAGAGCCAGGGGGGACCTGTGGGGCTGGTGTTTGCAGGCATGCACAGCCAGTGCTCTGTAAGTAGAAAAAGGGGGTGTGGGGTAAGAGCTGCTACAGAGAAGCCTTTGGAGTTTTTTCTGTAATGAGGGGAGCACTCTGGTCCAAGTTTGCTTTTGGTGCCAGGCCAGGGTTCTGTGGTGGCCCAGACACTCCTGCAGTATGAGGCATCTGTCTGAGGCAGAAGGGGGTCAGTCTGAGCAGTGAAAAGCCTTGAGAAGTAATACCAGCAAAGTCTTTTATTGCAAAGTGTTAGGAAATTTTAATTATCAGTCTCATCGCTAATTTCGTGTGTGATGGCTTCACATCAGAGGATTCAGCAGGTGTTTGGGCAGAGATGGAAATGAATCTGTGTTGATGCAAGGAAGATGTTCAAGATGACTCCCATATGTTTTTTTGTGTCCATTCTTTGGAAATGTGAGGGGATAAATGGACGTACCAAAATCACCACCTGCCTAAGGAGGATGTGCCCCTCCTCAAATCCTGTGGTGGCTGTATCTGGATCAGAAAAGTGCTGGGTATGGAAAGAGCTTGACATGTGCTTGATGTTTGGAAGATCACACCCCTTCCTCAGGGTACCAAGGCAGCCTCCTGAGGAGTCAGCGTGATGTTGAATGCAGAGGGTGAAAATTTGATTGTGGTCTTCCACACAAATCTGCTTAACATTTTTCCTACTGGCTTAATGCAAAATTTCTTCATGTGAAGTAATCTTTCACTTTCCAGCATCTCTGAAAACACAAGCTGACTACAGTCTTCCTTGTTGTCACTGATTACTCACAGAGTCTCAGATGGTTTTGTTTTACCTTAAAATCCCACTTGTTTGAGTCCCAGTTTTGGTGTTTGGCTTCCTCTGTGTTCCTGTATTTTAAATGATTGGAAACCCAGTGGATCTGACACCACAGCTGTTAATGGCAAATTAAGCAAATCTCAGTTGTACTATTTTCTGAAGCCCCAGCCACGACTTCAAACAATAAGGGTTAACAATAAAGAGACTAGCTAAAAAGAATAAATTCCTATGTTCTTTCATCTTTCTGCTCTAGACCCTGCACTTTTATGTCAAAGGAGCTTCCTTGCTTGTTTCCTGACTTCAACATTTTACAGACTCTTAAAAATGATATAATGAAGACTAAGGAGAGAATCAAATAATGTCATAGTCTCATGAGGAGACTTGGGCTTAATTCTTTGCAGCTGTTTTCTTTTGTGATCTTGAGTGAGTAGTTTCTCCTTCTCTGTCTCTCTCTCTGGTATGATTTTTTTATCTCTAACTGAGGACACAGAGCAAAGGAAATTTTCTTGTTTCTCCTGGAGATGCATTATTTTAATTACTATAAAAGACAATGAAGAGCTCAGACAGTAAAGCAAGGGGACTGTGTTAAATATAATAGAGGAAAAAAAACCCCAAAGCCACTCTGAGGCTCCTGACTTAAGGCTGGATTGTTTAACTCTTTCTATCAGTTTGTTGTGCCCTCTGTGAACATGGGAAGTGAGGACACCAGTAACATCTGCACCCGACTGTGTTAGAGACCTGAACTCTGCTGCCAACTCAAACCTTGGTCTTACTTTTACCGATGTCTTTTTAGCTGTTAATCTCTGATATTGAAAAAGACTGTAGAAAACACACCCACCTGTGAAATTGAAGTGTAGGATGAAGTAGCTTTTCCTGGTTTTCAAGGGTTTTTTTGTTGTTGTTGATGTTGTTATTAAAATAGAAAATAAGGGACTTAATGAATTGTTCTTATCCTATTTGAGTTTTGTGCCTAGATTGCTACAGCTTGGGCTTATTAACACATTTAACCAACTTGGAAAAGGAGATGTGAAGATCAGGAAGGAAATGGCACATCACACTGATATCCCATAGCTATCAAGACTGTCCACAAATGGTGCTGGCTGATACCTTTGGATTTGACAAACTTCAGGCAGAAGCAGCCTGGAAGGAAGGAATTTCCCTCTAAACTCTGGACAAAACAGGACAGGAAAGCCTGTTGGCTGATAGGGCTGTCATTCAGATGAATTTCTGATTTATTGTCAATTTCTTTCCTTTTTTTTTTTAATCCCCATTTGCCTTGGGAGTGCTCTTCAGCCTTTTTGGGACAAGGTAATATGTGTATTTCTGTACTTGCAAAAAACTTCAGGTACTTGGCTTTGCTCTTTGACACACTTGGAAATGTGCAAATGGAAAAACCCCATGAATTTGTGGGCAGTAATTCTATGCATAGAAGCTATATGTCAGACTCTGGCTGCCTTGTGGTCTGTGAAGCCTTTCTGAGCAGTGGGCCACTTGTGAAAAAGTGGGTTATGCTGATATAAGAGAAGATCATGGTGATGGGGTTAGAGCAAGGAAATGAGCACAGTGTGGGGGATGCAGTGTGAAAGAAGGAAATACACCTCTAAAGACCAGGGAGGAAATGGTAGCACGTGTGTCAGTCTTTTGCTGCATTAACAAAGGATCATTTTGTATTCACGTGTTGGGTCACTATGCTAATGCTTTCAATGTATAGGCAGCCAGGTCAGAAAATGTAGTGCTGAGGGCAGTGAAACTCCTCATTCCATTCCTGGCAATGAGTCATCTCTGGCACATTCATAGTCTGCATTGTTTCCTCAGCGTGATGCCAAGCAAAGGGCAAGCTGGACTAATTGGTCAGCAGGGGATTTCCTTGTATGAAAAAGGCCCTCAAAAGGCTCGGAAGTGACCATACCCTAATGACAGCAGGCTGTCCAGCAGCAGTGTTTGTGTTTGAGCGGAAGGACTAAAAGGACACAGGGCCTGTCATCCTCCTTGGCTGTGTGTTGGGGCTGGCCTTTCCCTGCCCGCAGTGGCCTCAGCCCTGTGGATCTGAGAGCCAGCATGTCCCCGGGAGCCAGCACGTCCCCACACTGTCCTTCTGCAGCTGCTGCTGGGACACCGGCTCTGCTGAACAGAGAGACCTCTTGGGAAGGTGCTCTCCCTGGGTGCTGGGTTGTGCATTTCACTCCTTTTGGCCGTGCCCCAAGCCACACTCAGCAGACTGGCTCACCATCAGTCTTCCTTCTCCTTACCAGGGCCTGGGGAAGCTCCTATCCTTATTTGTTTCAGATCATTAACTTGCTTCATTTTTCCTCAGGGCCTTTACCGGGTACCTTGTGTGGTGCAGAGACGATCACTCGCTTTATATCTGTGATCTCCTGCAATGCTGATGACAATATTTGAACTTCCCTGCTACAGCAATGAAACTCCAGGAGATACACTTGAGCAAGGAGACCTCCCATGCCAGATCATTTGTCTGGATATGTCATGTCGTGACAGAATGAAATAAATTGAGATAGGGGAATAAGGGAAGGTGTTTACTCTGCACTTGCTTATTGTATGGTGAACTGCTGCAGGTAGAAAGAGTGCCTGTGATATTTCTGCATCAAACAAATGTCGAATATTGTAAAGAGCACTATCTGGCAAGAAATCCTACCCACAGGTTTCTGGGCAACTGAATAGGAGGATGTGGTTGGCATCACCTTATGACCACGCTGAAGGCAGGTTTACTGTTTGTACAGCTCCCTGAACAACCTGAAAATGTGAGTTCTCTGCTATTTAAAACTAGATTGCCTTTAGGGTGTCTGAATACCTGTAATTAGCACCTTTATAGCAATATATTCCACAGCAGAAGGGAATGAGATGGGATCATACTGCCACTGTGCATTCCCTTGGAAATGCAGCATATTTAACTGTAACTGGCCTCACAGTTGTATGAAGGATTTGGATTGATTTTTTTTGAGCCTTGGTTTGTTTTTTTCTTTTCCTCACCTCCTCCTTAGAATCCAACAAAACTTGGAAAGAAATATCCAGGTCTGGTGAAGTTGTTTCTGTGGGATTTTTTGTTTTGTTTATTTGTTTCTTTGTTTTGTTTTGTGTCTGCATGACAGTGAAGAAAGCATATAGGACAGAAAAAAAAGAGATGTTGACAGAAGCACAGGATTCAGAAAATCTGTCATAATTTTTTTTTTCTTTACTTTGCAAAGCAGCTCAAGTGCTTCTGTGGCTTTTGTGCTGCCTATATTTTTAAAAAGAAGAAAAATAAAATTCAAGCTGCAAGTGAACTGCATAAATAATTTTAGATTCACTTTTCCAGAAACAGGAATGGAGCTGGACAGCTGACAGGAACCAACTGAAGCACTTGGGTATAAATCAATGGTTAGGCAATGCAGGAGAGACAATTTCTTAACATGAAAAATGCCAGGGGAATTAGAAAGAGCGCTTTCAGCTCCTGAGTTCTTCTCTTGCTCAGAAAAAATCTGCCATCATGAATCCCTTATATTTTGTAATTTCTAACTCTGAAAAGGATTGTATGTGACACTTTAGCTCTATGTTCATGTACGAATATTTGTGTGGCCTATGTGTGTTTCTTTGTGTACTTGTTCTGGTCTCAGTCGAGACTTTAAAGCTCCTCTCCTCAGTACCCAGAGTTTGCATTGATGGTCTCCTGCCCAGTACGCCACCAAACTGAGACATGTTGTTGGTAGAATTTCATAGAAAATGTAGGAAGACAGTAAGACTTAAATTATTCACACTTCAGCATGATTTTTCTTTCCTAGAATGAAATTCCAGTCATTGCCCAGTTTATAATTCCACAGCACAATTCTCCACTGCCCTGTGATTTGCTTTGTCCCTGTGCAGTATGAGGGGGGCTACTGATTTTAGGAATGAGGACATTTTGGCCACTTCACACAGTACTGTGCAATAGCAAAAGGTGGTAAAGAGCAACTGTGAACGAAACTTCTACTCTGGTAACCACAAACAAGTCCAAATCAAAAATAATTATTATAATTAATGTCACTACTTTAAATAGAGAGGTAAGTGGCTATTTCTGTAGTGCTTGGTATTGTTCATGGCTACCTGGAATTAAATCCTGAAATAAACTTGATAGCACATCGAGAAAAAAACAGCTTCTCTAGAAACCACGTTAGAAACTTCTACCTGTCACTGAGGCCTTTAAGTGTTATCAGCTCCCCTTATCGCTGGTGCTTTATAATTTTTCTCCCCTATGTACATTTTCCAACTGCATAGGTGTTTCTGCACACCATTTCAATGACAGTCCTTTCTGACCTTTGCTTGGGAGGAGAGTACAAACACTGCTGAGCTCCCCAGACTTGCCAACTTTAATTGGAATGCCCTGGAGTCTCATTCGGCTCACAAAATGTTACTTACTACTGCAGCCTTGAAGCAGCCATGAGAGGGAGCAAATGTCATGTTCCCTTTCTTGGAAAAACCTCCATTGCCTCTGGCACCAGGTTGTCCCAGGAGCCTCATGCTATTGCATGTATTAACCCCGAGGAAAGCTATATTGCAACTCCCTTGCTCACCAGCCCAGTCTTCAACCTGCTCTGTGCTCAGTGGCTCCTCTCGGGTTATTGTTCCAGTAATGATTCCTTATGTGAATCAAACTTTCACTGAAATTTTTCTTCCTGTTGTGTGTGTGTGGTGCACCAAGTCTCTAAATGAGCAGACGCTGGGGTGCAGTGCTGGCCAGTTGAAGGAGGTGATTGACCCACTCTGCTCTGCACTGCTCTCACCCCCAGTGCTGGGGGCACCAAAATATAAGAGGGATATAAATCTGTTTGAGAGCATCCAAAGGAGGGCCATGAGGATGGTGAAGGGACTGGAGGGAAAGCCGTGTGAGGAGTGGCTGGAGGTCACTTGGTCTGTTCAGCCTGGAGAAGAGGAGGCTGAGGGGAGACCTCATTGTGGTCTTCAACACCCTTATGAGGGGAAGCAGAGTGGCTGACACAACTCTCTCCTCTCTGGTGTCCAGCCCTGAGGGAATGGCACGGAGCTGTGTCTAGGAGGAGGGAGCGGCCTGGGTATCAGGAAAATGTTTTTCACCCAGAGGGTGGTTGGGCACTGGGACAGGCTCCCCAGGGAAGTGGTCACAGATCCAAGCCTGCCAGAGTTCAACAAGTGCTTGGGCAAAGCTCCTGGGCACATGGTGTGATTGTTGGGGTG
>WEIT01012742.1:83168-131233 GCA_013389985.1 Dryoscopus gambensis | reverse complement strand
GGAGCGCTCGGCCGGGGCCGCTACGGGCTCAGGTGCCGCTAGAGGGACCCGCCCGCCCGGGAAAAGGCTCCAAGGCCCCGGCCCGGCCCCGGCCCTGCAGCGGGGCTCCAGCGGCTCCCACAGCCCCAGTGGCCTCCCGCCCCTCCTCGTCCCAAGCCGCTGGTTGTGCACTCGTGGTTTCTTGCCCGCTGAGCGAGAGCTGAGGTTGCCTCCTCACGAAGTGTCCGGGGGCTGAGGCCAAGCTGCTCTTTGCCGTGAGAGCCCAGCCCTCGGTGAGAGCCTGCTCCTTCCTCCTCCTCCCCGGCACCCCTTTCATGGGTGCTGTGTTTGCTTGTCTGCACCTGAGTCAATAATGCCTGGGTCCTCTTTTGGTTTGCCTTGTACAGCTCAGGAGGAGAGAAGGCAAAGCAGGTTATCATTTCACAGCATCCTTTGTTCCCCTGAAGCATCTTTAAACGAGAGCTCTTTAGCCCAACTTACAAAATAAGTCAAACCTGCTACTGAAAAACTCTTCCCCTTCCCTCACAGTGTGCATCTTGTTGTGGGTGAGAACAGAGAGTGGAGTGGAGCGAGTAGAAAGGGTGGCTCAGAGGAGTGTCTCTTGATTTATTTTCTGTTAAATCTAGACTGCTTCCTTCTATTTCTGTTTTATGCCCTATTTGCAGGTTTAGAGCTTGGAGGGTGCCTCAGTTGCTTTCTGTTATTCTTCTCCAGGCAAAAGAAAGAGAGGAGTGGTGGAGTAAATTGTTTCGGAGTGCTTTAACACTGTGTTCAGTGAGCTGGAGACACAGGCGGAGGCCAGGCTGGCAGGGGCTGGGGAGGATTGGCATACACTGGGGTATTTAACAAGGAGAAGCAGGAAACGTGGTAGTGGTTTGACTGTGTAAGTTGTATTTCTGAAATATAAAGCAAGCTGAGCATTATATCTATCCCTGCCACATCTAAAGCAAGGGACAAAGTCCCCATTCAGCTCTCCAGGTAATTGAGGTGGCTTTCGAGAAGGCAGGAGGGCATTGGAATGTAGATAAGATGTTAAGATAGCCTTTCTTACCACTCTTTTTTCTTTTTCCTCTGCTGTTTGTACCCCTCAAGATCTCAGTACGTGCAGTTCCCCAGCCTCGCTGGCTGTGCACGGCTGGTGCTGACCAGAGTTGTCACACCAGTCTTGGAGAAGGATCATGTGAGCTTGGCTGCACAGTGCTGTACTGACCCTGCGTGGGATGGAGATGGCAAAACCACCTCCTCTCCCTCTCTCAGCTCTGGGAGGTGCCAGGCAGCTCCAATGTGAACTGGCACTTTTGTTAGTCTGATCTGAGCTGTGATGAGTTCAAGCAAGTTTATTTCAAGGCAGCCTGGCTCTATAAGGAGAAAACTGCTCAATCTTTCTCTTTCCCTGTTCTCCTCCTCCTTCCCCTTTCCTGATTTGCTTTTCTCCACAGCTTTCATTTTCATCCCTCAGACAGTGGTGTGTGATTCCTTGTGCAGTTAACAAAGGAGCTCCTCCCCTCCTGTCTTCCACCCCAGGACCTCAGGATGAGGTGCTGGCTGCCTACTTCCCTTAGCTTTTGGTTTTCTAACTGTAAAAATGAGATAAGACCTACCTGAGATAATTAATTAATTAGTATTTCTTCCACACTTTGAAAACCAGATGAGAGAAATACTTGTCAAAATGCAGAAGGCCATCAATGAATGAGGTTAGAAAGAGTTGAATAGTAATATAACTTACATTTATGTGTGTGAAAAATGAAGGCATGCTTACCTGTTATAGATATAGCTGTCTTGGGAAACTGTTTTGTGCTCCAAATTATCACAGTTTACTGGCTGTCAAAGCAGATGTGGAAGACAAATCCCCAACCTGAAAACACTTAGCTTGAATTTTTCTTATCTTAAATTCCAGTATTTTTGCAAATACTTAAGCTGATTGATCACCTCAAGTTTCAGAGATGAACTTTTTGATGACAGGGAATGCAAGCCCTGTATTGACCAGAGCTGTTGAGGTAGTTCAGCACTAATTTGCTAATCCCTGGCATTCTCCTTGAAGGGATCTCTTTTTGTGGCTGGCTGGGGAGCAGCGCTGCTCTGTGTTGAGGCCACCTGGCCATGAGTCAGTTCAGGATGTCTCGAAAGTAAGAGGTGAATGTGAAAGGTTTTTTTTTTTTGCTGTGGATACGGGCACAGCCTTGCTGCTGCTGGTTAGTGGTGTGTGTTTGTGGGGCAGCCACCTTCCAGAGACTGCCAGACTAGCAACAGCTGGAGTGCAAACTGGCTGATTCCTTATTTCATGGCGGCGGACTATTTCAGGCAGCTTTGTACTGCGAGAGATGGGAAACCAGGCTTAGCCAAGAGTGAGTTGCTTAGCAGACGCTTGCTGTCACACAAATTAGCCACAGCTTTTGCATCTTGGAGTGCTGCCAGCACAGAACCAGCAATTGCATTAAATGTCTACCACCAGTCATGATCTAAACCGAAAGTGAGAAGATTAATCGCTCTTCTGGCATTACCGTAGCAGTTAGTGCTTTTTGTGGTGTTAAACGTGTTTTTCATCTTTAAACCCAAACCATGAAATACAGCTCTGAGTTTCAAATAAATGGGTGTACAGGAAGAAAGGGAAAGGCTTAATTTAGTGAGGGGAAAATATCATGCATGTATAGGAGGTATCTTGCTTTAAAGTGGAAAGAGAGGCTAATTTTTATTAGTGCTGCCCATCGGGTGTGTAGCAATGAATACCTTCAAAACTATATTTTAAATAATTTTAGGCCCGTATTATATATAATATATATATTATAGTATTATAAACAAGAGTAGATACAATTGATTTGAGCTATTAGTGGATAAAAAGCAATAGCATTTGATAAGCAGCCTCTTTGACTTTACACTGCCCCAATCAGGATTTTTAATTCATAATTGGACTATATGTACTTTGACTAATGAAACACAGTTACTTTTTCCTTGCCTGAAAATATTCCCTTCTGAAATTTTCCTGAGTTGCAGAGTTCTTACTTAGGAAGTAACTCGAATGTGAAGTAAACAACTGAAATTTATGAAACTCATAATTTAGTAAGTTAGGATAGAAAGTGAGGATAGAAGGTTGCTTTCAGTCACTGGTGTCCATTATGTGTGGGGGGTTTGACACCAGATAGGCTGTTTTGAATTTGGTTGGTAACCCTGGCTGTTCACAGCCCTTGTTGCTGAATTCTGTTTGTTCTGTTCTCTGTAATCTTTCCTCTTAGCCAAGATCGGTATCATCAAAGCTTTAATTTTTTTTAGTTACTTAATGATGGCTAGAAACACTAGATCCAAAAGCCATTTATGCTTCTTTTAGAGATTTAGCTTTCCTGGTTGAGGAGGGAAATGAGAACTTTGACCCTGGTTCTCCAGAAGACAATGAAAAATCTGAAAAAAAAATAATCGGTTTAATTAATTCTGGGATTTCACAGGGGAGGAGATATCAGCATCTTGCTGGTAATTTTTAGCAGTTCTGCTGTTGATAGTACTGTCCCTGTAGTAGGACTGACACAACTGTTAGGGTTCTGCTTGATCTTTACAGGGATGCTACGAGAGTTTCCTTTCACTTTCTTGCAGGATTTACTCTTTGGTATGCAGAGTTCCAAAAAGCCCTTTTCGCCCCGCCTTTCTTTCTTTTTTTTTTTAGCAGCTACAGCAGTGATTTTCTGTTTCTCTTCTGCAAGGGGAATCTGACATGCAAAGGTCGAGTAGTAATGCGTACTTGCCTAGAAACCACGTGCTGAGTTTGTAACTGCTGGAGAAAACAATTTGGCACAGAGCTATTTCCGTGAGCCTCCCCAGCCCCGAGAACAATCAGGCACCAGCTGAGGACAGCGGCTGCCAAGAGCGCGTTTGGATGAGGTGGGTGTTTCTGGGTGGTACAGTCATGCGTTAACAAGTGTGACTGCATCACTGAAACAAATGTATTTTTGTGTCGCCGAGCTCTTTTGTAGGGATACGCCATCCTCAGGAGGAAAGGACACCAATAAAGCGTCCGGCAGGGAGGGAAGGCGAAGAAATGAGTACAGGATAACGAGGTGTACCTAGCTGGTTGTTGTTAGTAAAAACCATCCACCTGAGCTGTTCACAGCTGCTTCTCTGTGGAAGCTGAAGTGGGAGTGGGTCAGCTGCTCCAAATCCAGTTCTCTGGGTGTTGCAAGAAATCTAAACGGATGGGTGGGCAGCTGCAGCAGGGATAGGGACCCGGGAAGCTTTGTGCAAAGCTCTGGAGGAGATGTAAACCCTGTCCCTGAAATACACACACAGAGAGTCTTCTGACAGAGATGGGAAACCAGGCACATTTTTTTCTCTTTGCTGAGACTGAACTCTCACCGGGCACAGAGCTACTTGCAAAAAATTTTAGTTCCAGTGCATAAAATCATGCTCCGTCGTGCTCCTTGAGCCTGATGCTAAGGTCCAGTGGATGCTTCACGGGGAGGGAAAGCAGCGTCCTGCAGACATCTCAACCTTTATGCGTTTCGAAAGGGGAATTCATGGTTTTTTTTCTGGACACATCACATGCATGGGTAAATGCTAGCGATGAAATGATACTGTGTGGTGCTGTGTGGGGAAGTGTTTGGCACAGTGGGTTCTGTAAGGGAACGAGTGATGAGTCGTAGTCAGACACCAAAAAATGATGGTCCACAAGCCGCAAGTGCTTTTAATGGAATAACTGCCCACTTGTTTGATCAAATTTCTTGCAGTTGCCTCTCCCACCGCTGTGTTGAAGGGTGAGCAGATACAGCTCAGTGAAAACGGTACGAAAGAAACCACCCTGCATCTTGAGAAATGTTTAGCAGCTTAATTAGTTTCAGAGTATAATACTGTTAACAGTGCATAAATGACAGCTATTTTCTGTTTATCTACATATGGTTCCTTCTTTGAGCTTCACCCATTATTATTTAAATGAGTATTTTAAGTATCTTTTCTCCTGGAAAGCAGCCCCTATTTTTCCTTCCAATCTGATTTCACAAGATATTGTCAAACATCTTACGAGTAAGAGGATAAACAATATAGTCTGTACTCCAGCAGCCATAAAGGGGAGGGGCAGGGGGAGAGGAATGGATTCCCCCAGGTACCCAGGGTTAGGACTCAGTAAATGTGGGAAACAGAGGTCTTCAAGATTGAAAGTTTTAGTGGCATTTTCTGTGCTGCCTCCTGCTAATCTGCTAATCCTTTTAGAAGGCTAAATTTCATGACTCTTTCTGGAGACAGCAGAGCACAGCTGATGCTTAGAGCAATTTTTTCTTTCGGCATAATGCAGCCATTGCTGAGGTCATGGGGGCTGCAGAGGCTGTGCTCTGACTGCAATGGTAATAAAATGTGCTGGCTTGCACTGAGCATGAGCCAATTCCACTCTGTCACATCCCAGTATCTTCAAAATTTAGCTGTGCCACTGCTGTGCTAGATCTCCATGGTATGACAAGTGAGCTTTCCATTAGATTCCTGGCTGCGTTAAAATCCACGGCAAAGCAAATGCACCGTTTCTGGTAATTCTGAATAGCATTTCATTTGAACCTTGGTGTGAAAGCAGGATACAGTAGGTTGCAAGTGACAGAAACAAATTAGTTCAATATCTCAAGTTTCAAACCTCGTCATCTTGCTGGAAACCCTTTTGACAGCTGTTGTCAGCTGGTAGCCAGTGGGCAAAATACAAAAATTATTACAAACTCCAGAGTTTGTCATAGAAAAGAGGCAGAGGGGGAGAGAGAAACAACAGTGATGACTTTTTTACTGGTGGTTTTTCTTTTTTTTGTCTAATGCAAACCACTGAAAGTCCCTTGGAAGAACAACTGCAAGGGCCAGTGACACCTTTCCCCAGCTAAGGGTGAGCATGGTGCTGTCCTGTCTCAGTTCCTTTGTGGTGTCCCTAAGCTGGTGGGCCAGGTGCCAAACTGGAGCACCTTTGCAGGAGAGTGCTGCTGCTGACATCAGGGTTTGTAGTCCCTGTAAGGAGCCTCAAGTCCCTATTCCTGAGAGGCAGCACTGAATGTCTGGCAAAAAATTTGAAGCTGGGCTCTTAGCGACATAGCCTGAATCTGTTTGTCCTGAAAAGGGCAAAACCTGTCCCTGGGCTTTGGTGTGGCTCTTAACAACTCCTTGGCTTGGCATCTAGAGCTTGTCAATCAGGATTGGCCAAGGTGCTATCCTTGGGGCCTTGGAAGGGATTTGTTCATAAAGGTTATCTTTGACTAAATAAGTAAGTCAGAACTGGCAGGAGTTCCTGTAATGCCTTTGTAGCTCTGCTGGGAATGGGGATATGGATGGATGCTCTGGGGGAAGGAGGGGTTTAGAGGTGAGCTTCCCAGTGAGCATCCCACAACATCCCCTGCCCAGGTGTGCAGTGCACACCGAGGTCACTCCCTCTACCCTTGCTGCAGAAGGTGCTGCACAGCCTTTTCCAGAGACCCATGCTGTCAGCACTGTTGGGCTTTCTCACTTGCTTGGAAAGAGAGCATGGCCCTGGTGCTCAGGGCAGTCAAGAAAAGGCTCGGGGGGCATGAGGCTTCTGAGGATGGAGGGCTGAGCGTGCTGAGCTGGAGCTGTCAGGCCCAGTTCTTCAAACCTCCCTAAGTCGCCCTCCGTCAGCAGCGCTCAGCCCTGACATGAGCTGTGGCTGGGTTTGGTACTGCGAGTCACAGGCTCCGTGCCTGGCCAGGCGTGAGGACATGTAGAAAGGAGTGTCTCATGCTTCTCTCCCTTCTAATATCTCCATGAGGAGAACCAGCTGCTCTTTATGAGCCTTCCCTCCCCAGTCCCCATGGAAGCGGTGTCTCAGAGCACTGGGCACTCTGTGTACCCAGCTCACTGCAGGTGCCCCAGATGTTTGGCTGTTTCCCTTGGGGTTATGCTCACATCTGTTGTGGGTGTGCAGTGGCAGAGGGCTCCCGACACTGGCTTTTTATGAAACTGGTAACCCACGAGAGCCTGCTGCTGGGGTGCTGTGTAACACAGGGATGCCCATCAATGGGACAAGGCAGGGCTGCAGCTCACTCAGCTGATCAACACAGGATGATGGTAGATATATTTAAAGCTGCTACCCTTGGCTGTGAATGGCATGGCTCTGTGCTGCAGGCCCATGCCAGACTGTTAAAATAATGTTGTCATTCCATTGTGTATTTTCTATCTTGTATCAGTAGGGTTTAAAACATGTGTGTTGTTTTACTTAACATTTCATTGATGACTGAGGGTTCAAAAAAAGTTTTGTTTCTTTGTCTACTTCAAGTGTATATTTCCTTCATATTTAAGGTAATACCTTATGCTTCAAGCTTGGCAGATATGCAAATCCCAGCTGGATCAGAGCCACAATATACTACCTCTTTTTCCAGAGCAAAACCAACCCCAGATGATCCATCTCTTTAAAACTTGGGCAATTAATGCTCCCAATATGACCTATACAAAAAAAGTCATTGTAAAGTAAATGTGGAGTCCTGGTGCTTAGCCTTAAATACAACAAATGTCATCTCAGTTATATAAATTTATACAGGTTAAAAAACAATGACTATGTTCTCCTTGTACGAACAAAAGCTCTTAAAAGTTATTGCCCGCACCGTACGAGCTTCTGGAAGGCTTTCTTGAAATCTTCATTAAAGATTGTGTAGATTAAAGGGTTAATAAGGGAGTTTATATATCCCAGCCATGCTAGGAAATTAGACATGTCTTCTGAGAGGTGACATGTTTCACAGGTATTAACAACTACTTCTTTTACAAAAAACGGGAGCCAGCAGATCACAAATGCCCCCAAGATCAAACCCAGCGTTGTTGCTGCCTTCCGCTCTCTTGTGCTGGAGATTCTCTGTTTTTTCCAGGACTTGTCATGCTTAGATTCAGACCTGGGGCTTCGTAAGGTGATGTTGATTTTATCGGAGTTCACCAGGGGATCTGAGGTCTTCTCCGTTGTGCTGGGCATCGAAGCTGACTTGGTGCTTCTTTCACCTGCATCCAAAAGGACTTGTCCATTCACCCCCTCCTCCCTCACGATCCGGCTGACGCTTCTCCTGTGAAATGTCTTTGCTGCTTTGTAGATCTTGTAGTAAAGGATCAGGATCAAGGCCAGCGGGATGTAGAAGGCGCCAAACGTGGAGTAAATGGTGAAAACTATGTGGTCGTGTTTGATGATGCATTCGTCCTCCCTGCTGGTTGTCTGGTGCCTCCAAAACAAAGGTGGCATGGAGATGAAAATGGATATGATCCATACAACTGCTATCATGATGCCAGCGTGCTTAGGTGTCCTTTTCCGGGCATATTCCACGGCATCTGTGATTGCTCTGTACCGGTCCAAAGCAATGGCAGAGAGATGCAAGATGGAACAAGTGCAGCACGTGATGTCCACGCTCAGCCAAATGTCACACACCACCTGCCCCATGATCCAGGTCTCCTTTACAATGTAGACAATGCTGAAGGGCATCACCAGGACTGCCACAAGGAAGTCAGTCACTGCAAGAGAGCAGATTAGATAGTTGGCGGGGTGGTGGAGCTTCCTTGTCACAATTATTGCAGTCATCACGAGAGAATTGATGGCCGTTGTCATTAGAGCAAGCACAGACAAGGTAATGGAAATGAGAATCTTGGATGTCGCCCATTGGAAAGGTTCTTCTGATGTACTGTTCTGTTCGGTTGAGTTTATTAAATCCATGTTCCCTCTTAAATACGGTCTTTACCCGTAGCGGTTACCTGCTGGAAAAGTGAAAACATTCAGATAGTACACCCTTGATTTTTGTCATCTTGGAAGACTGTGGGCCCCAAGCTTACAAGAACTTCAGACTTATCATTATAAATTATTCTGGCTCCAAACAGGTTTTCCTGGCTAGCACTATGTGGGATGCTCTGCCTCCAGAAAAGGGGCCTCCTTTTTCTCCGTGGCCATGCTGTTGGGAAGGGCAGGTTGGCATGTCAGGGGAGAGGAGTGTGCTGTTGATCCTGAGAGGACACTGCTCTTCAGCACTTCCAGCCTGGTTCCTCGAGTGGCTAAAAATACTTACTTCCCCTCCAGCTAAAAATACTTACTCTGAATGCTTTGTAGAGGAGTCCTGAAACTGGTTAAATGCGAACAACCTCATCCTAAAGTAGGCACTAATACTGCTTTTAGGCTCATGCTGTCTGCTCCACTAAGCAATGTAATGACTGCTGAAAACGTTAATCCAGCAGGCATAATGCTTATTTTCCCATATAAACTCATTTTCCCCCATC
Source organism: Dryoscopus gambensis (assembly GCA_013389985.1). NCBI lineage: Eukaryota > Metazoa > Chordata > Aves > Passeriformes > Malaconotidae > Dryoscopus > Dryoscopus gambensis. Next base: position 122,038 of record WEIT01012742.1, on the reverse strand, counting down.
AATAAGCGATTCGTTCCTTGGGTATTAGATAAACATGGGATTTCTTAACTGGGACATAGTTTCGAAGAGAAAATAGAAATGTGAAACATTGCCGTAAAAACAGGAGAAGAAAAAAATTGCATGATGGAAGTGTCATTTTAGGCCTTTCTCGTACACAGCTCTAAAATCAAACAGATAAATATGTTTTAAAGCTTCAAATGGTTCACTTATTTTCTAATTGAAGTATTGTACATAGGTTAGAGTCCTGAGAACATCTTTACTTTTCCTCAAGTTTTGCTGTTCCGGGGTGGCTGCTGAGGAAAACTGCAGAAAACTTGGATGCTACTTGTTCTGCTAATGACTCTCTCTGTGGAAACAGCCTAACTCCTCCTACGGCTCTGCAGGAAGGAAAATGCAGGGAAATACTGATGAAGTAAGTTCTTGGTTGTGTTCTGGGGATACTTTCTTATCAAGAAGAGTTTCTGAGTACCCGGCAGAGTGCAGCTGAATTGGAGTTTCCAGCTTTTACTGTGAGTGTCAAGCTCTACTCTAAAGAGGATCGGGTTTCATCCTTTTGTGAGTGTTGACCTGCAATTTCTTGTGTGAGATCTACTTGATGAACACCTAAGTGGGGTTTTCTCTGAGACATATTTGAGTGTAGTGAGTGAGTTGCACTCGTGTTACATTGGATGCCACATGTAGGGAAATATGTGAAATAAGTGAATAATTTTTTTTCCAGAAATTTGGTCTCATTAACATAACTAAAGCTTTTTGGTATTATGTTGGAGTGGCTGAAAAAAAGAATCTCATTTACTGTTTATAACCTTGGACCCAGCTCACTCACTTGGTTTGATAGTCTAGCCTGGGCAACACTTAATATACTACTGACTACTCAAAAAATGTTTTTAGCACTGGTTGACCAACATTTAATGAAATGGAAGCACAAGGATAGGAAATGTATTTTACACGGTCATATTTACAAATGCTGAGGAGATTCTTGTCCTACACATGAGCTGATCACGTGTGTGCTTTCTCTCTGTGTTCCTTTCTCTGAACTCGAAATACACTTTACACATGTAAAAATAGATCTTTCATCATGTCAGTGTCACCTTAAAACCTTCTGAATCCACACTAATTGCTAATTTGCAGATATTTTTGTCTATAGCTAGCTGCCTTCTGGGGAAAGAATAGACACATATACTATTACCTGCTGAATGTTCAACCTCTGCTAAATAAATCTTCTTCTGCAAGCTTGTACAAATACACGGGGGGGAAAAAAGTTTATTGTGAAAAACTAAGATATCTGTTGATATTCAGCAGCTGATCATACTTTAAAACAGTTACTCATTACGGTTAATCACCTTATAAATTGCTAACTCTTTGGATATTAGTCCTTAATTGCGAGCAAGCAAGCAAAAAGCAATTTAGAGCTAATGAAAGCTGATTAATCGCTTTTGAAAGACTCTTCAGTTGGAGACCATGGAGTAAGGAAGATGGTATGGGTAGATTTGTAAAACTGGCATGTAGGAATAAGTAGTTTCCTTCGTGCTGCTGTGATTTGGAGTCTCTTTACAGGAAGCACAGTGGCAGTTCGTTTGTTTTTATTGCTTTCTCTTAGTAGCACGATTTATCTCTTGTGGAATGGGTTTAGCAGTGACTATTTTAAGTGTGCAACTGTTTTCAGAAGAATTATTCCAGTCCAGATGTTTGTAAGGCTACTTTTGTGGAGCTGGCAGCTCAGTGCCCCTCTGGCAGAATCTATCAGCTTATCACTGATAGCTCAAATTCCATGGCAGTTGCTCTTGCTGCAGATGGAAGTGTTGTCTTTTATTATTACCTTTTCAATACTCAGCTGTTGTTGGAAAACTCTGGAGAGACTTGAAATTTTGACTGCATTACACTGTCCTGAACTTAAGACTGGTGAAAATGACATCTCGTATTCTATTCAATATTTATTTATTGTTATTTATGGTTGAACAAGAGCTCTGTAAACAAAGGAAGCTGCTGTTCACCTAAGATAGCATGCCTTTTATCTTGGACACAGGAATATTATTATTTTTGAGGAATTAGCCACTTCTACAAATCCTTTTTCCTTCCCTTCCAGATTTGGCTCGTTAGGGTGACCTGAATGTAAGTACTTCCTTGTCTGTAAACACACATATATATCATCTTACTGATCATGTTTAGAAGGCATGGGTGAAAATGTCTGTGCAGCCTTATCACAAAAGTAAACACTGAATTTGTCTAGTGGCCACTCAAAGAAAATGGATGTTGTTGGTGTGTCAGTTTTCCCTGAGCATGTGTGTGTGTTATTAAGTCCATAACCACCCACTTGTGACTAAGATTTACAAAAGAGCAATACAATTGCTGTTGTTCAGCAGCCTTAGTCTGCACTTCCAGGTCTGGAAAACAGTACTACTCTGCCTTTGAAAACCTGGAAAATAATTAAAAATGCCTAATGCTGGAGAAACATGGCTGGGAATGCCTTTGGGAAGGGCATCATCAGTCTGCTGTTTGCAGTTCTGAATGTAGACTGAACTGCTGGAAATTTACAGCTCTTGATTTTTGGGCCTGTTTCTTCTTTTTAATATTGCTTTAAGCATTGGCAGGAAGAAAACTTGCTGATTGGGGTTTAAGTACTGCTTTCAAATACAGGTTTTTCTGGGTGCACTGGGAGGGGTGGGAGAAGGTGTTTGCCTTTTTTCCACATGGCTCATTAGCAAAATGTGTCTTAATTAAAAAACAGTAGCAGTAATCAGACAGCAAAATGAGTCAGATATTGAATTTAGGGTATTTAAACTGCTACAGGCAGCCTTTGTGCTTTAAGCAAACACAAAGTTGTGCCAGGGGCAGAGAAAGCTCCTGCATTTCGACCTTGCACCAGGCTTCAGCTGGCTTTGAAATGAACCACTTCACTTGCCAGCAGGAGTCCCTTGCTCTGTTGGCCGCCCTGACCTGCAAGCCAGTTGGAAAGGCCCAGCTTTCTTGTTCTGTGCAAACTGATCTTGCAAACTTCTTTTCCTGATGAAAGGGAAGACTACGCTTGTTTTCAGCTATTCTGTTTTTATCACCTGCTTCTATATAGCCCAACCAGATCCTCACTGGGGGTAAGGCTAAAATAACCATAGAAGGATAAAGTAGTTATAAGTACCAGTCTTGCTTGGGATCTAAAATTTTTTATGGGGCTTTATTAGCTTGTAAAAATCCTTCCTAATGTGAGTGTATGTCTTTAAATACTAACCAAGTGATGTACTAATGATAATTAGTTTGATCCATCACATTAAGTATGAGTAGAGGGAAATATTGCTCCTTTGGATTAAAAAAATCCATTTAAGAAAGATGAGCTTGTACTTGGATCTGATAGGGGACGTGTACTTTGAGCTTGAACCCTGGCATCCAAAAAGAGGAGGAAGAGTAGAGGGACACACTTGATTCTTGGTGTCCTTAAATTCTTTCTTGCCAGTAACTCTTGTTAAGGCTCCGAAAGCCCCAGTGCATCCCTGGGACAAGGCGGGGAAGGTTTGTAAGGGAAGTGCCTTGCCAGCTGAAGGCTGCTGCAGCAAACCTGCCTTTCCTGGAATGCAAAGTAGATGTCTGTCAGCAGATTGAAGTGTGAAGCAGAAACGACAAGGTTGCCAACTCTCCTTACCCAGTCTGCATTTCTGCATGCTCAAAACCAGGTCTTTTTTCTCTTTTCCCCCCGCTATCTGCAACTTAACTCAGAGGTAGTGCTATTTCCAGTTCTTCATCTGTCAGCAAATATTTGTATATGCAAGTTGAAGTAATGCTTAAGATTCCCTGTTTGGGTGATGCTGTCCAGTCCATGGGACTGAACATGTTCTGGACCTGAAATGTATTGGCAACTGGAGGAATATCTTAAAAGCTGTTTAGGTTTTGCTGTATGAGTGACCACAAACTGGAGTTATTTATAGTTTCCACTTGTAAAAAAGGTCACAACAGACCTAGAAACACAGATGACAAATAACTGCAAAATTACAGATAAATCAATTGAAGTAATATCAACTAAAGATAATGTGGAATTCTGTCTCCCAAGCACGCCTCAGGAGAAGCATGGGCAAATAAATATGCTTTGCAGCATGCCCTGAATACCAATATGACACATGAAGGAAACAAATCTGAGTCTTGGAGAATAGGTACCTCCAGGTCTGAGCACAGGCACTTTGATTTCTGACAGAATGGCAAAGGAAAGTCCGTTTCTGTGCCTTGAACTTGGATTTAGTGCTTTTCTTAGCTGCGTTACAGTCTTGAAAGTCCTCCTGTTGGCAAAATGATGTGCTGCTCTGTGCTTTGTGTCAGGCACAACAAAGATTATGCTTGCTTTAATTTTCTGGATGTCTCTTTAAATTCTTTCAGCCAGCAGAAATAATCCCAAATGGCTGAAGTGACAAAGTCTGATAGACTTAGCCCTGAAAATTACAACCCCAAATGTCTGCTCTGTCATGTTATGGCTCCTGGAGCAAAACCAGCAGAGGTAGGTAGCGCTTCCACTGAAGCAGCTGCAATGCAAAGTCTGAAGCCTTGCTGGAGCTGCCAGGGAAGGGGAATTTGCCCTCTGCCACTGGATGCTGACAAGAGAGATGCAACCACCAACTCCAGCAGGGGTGGAATGAAGACAGTGCTCTCTGGTAAAAGGGAAGCACTGGAATAGCTCTGTCCTCATCTCCCTGGTGTAATTAACTCACCTTCGTGTTTCCTACTGCACAAACTCCTCTGACACATCTCCCTCCAGGAGGCTTTGGTCCTTGCTTCTTTACCTCATGAGCATTACCAAGTGCTCCATGTTCTCCTGTCTGCAAAATACCAGACTCCTCAAGCCCAAACATGACAACCGCACAGAACAGAGATTCCCAGAGATTCCAGCAGGGCAGCTCCTCCTTGCCTCTGGCATTTCAAAGGTGTCACTGCAGCTGGGAAGGTGCCACTTGAGCTTTGAGCTCAGCTGGGTAACCATGAGCAGAGCGCTCAGCTAAGCCTGTCTGGGGAGCAGGATTGCTGCCTAGGCGGGGTGAGGCTGAGATTGCTTTGCCGTGTTCTCTGCTTGTGCCTCTAGGACTGCAGCGTAGTCCCAGGCTGCTTGTCAAGCCTGCCTGGAGGATCCCTCCCCTGCTTGTTGTCATCATATCTGTAGCAACCACTGCATCTGCTTATGTGGAAGAATGTGATGCTCAGAGGGTAATTATGCCTTCCTTGCTGCTTCTAACGTTGAAGTTACGGGTTTGGCTTTCTGTCTCCTTTTGGAAAATTAGTCACTTGCCCGTGTTTGCTCTTTATTTCATGTCCCTCTGCCATCTGTTTTAATTTATCTGAGGGATGTGGCAGGGAGGCAAGCCAGCTTCTGGGAGGGAGGGAAGGAGAAGCAACAAGAACACAGGATGATGGACTTGCTTATATAACACATGACTCCCAAATCCAGCTTCAGTTCTTGGGTGGTCACAGAGTGAACCTGTGATGATTTGATCATTTTTGGCTGGAGAAAGAGAAAATTTTGTTCCCCTATTCATAATCCCCCAGATGATATGACAGTGATTTGTTTCTATAATTCACCAGCTGAAGGGATTTGGTTTCCTCTCTTATGTGGGGCTGGCCTGAATCCCTGGTCCAGACCTCTCAGGATAGTGGCCTGGCTAGTTGTCTGTTGTGTTGCATATATTGTGGAAGAGCCCCAGAGGATCAGGTCCTGGACAATAGTGCCCATGGGAGCTGCTTCCTGCCACCTCTTCTGCTGCTGATGTTTCTAGCTGTGTAAATAAATAAATATCTGTGAGAAATAGAGTCTGAGCACCCCATCCCCCAGTGCGAGCTCCACACTGAGCAGAATGGCACTATCACGATGGTGTGGCAGGACATCCCCCCTCTCTCGTGGCTGGGGCATTTGGAAGAGATTACTCAAGGTTTCCTCTCTTATGTGCGAGGAGTCAGAGAGCCCAGCAGGAGGTCAGAGAGCTCAGCAGGAGATCACCTCCAGGCTCCTGAGACTCTGAGCTCCAGCCCCGAGTACACATCTTGGTATGAGAGCACATGTGGAAAGAGATAAAGGAAAATAAACATCGGTGACCAAAAGACACGGTTCTTATGTCTATAAAAGCCCACACAATTATCACAGAGGCAGAAGTCTCTTACACACTCTGTGGAAACGTGTGAGAAGATTTCTCCCTGGAGCTTGGACGCGACTCGAGGTCCCTTTCCTGGGAGCTGAGAGAGAGGATTTTCGATGTGTACTCCATCAAAGAAGATGGTAAGAAACATTGAATCCTAAGTTATACTATTTCTTACCTAGCTGTAAATTTAAAGGTACCTTTAACTCCACATGTATTATACTAGGATTGTCTTTTTGTCTTATCCCTGTGTAGTAATAGTCTGTTTTAAGTCTTATGTCTGTTAGTTNCTGGAGCTTGGACGCGACTCGAGGTCCCTTTCCTGGGAGCTGAGAGAGAGGATTTTCGATGTGTACTCCATCAAAGAAGATGGTAAGAAACATTGAATCCTAAGTTATACTATTTCTTACCTAGCTGTAAATTTAAAGGTACCTTTAACTCCACATGTATTATACTAGGATTGTCTTTTTGTCTTATCCCTGTGTAGTAATAGTCTGTTTTAAGTCTTATGTCTGTTAGTTTTGTGTCTATAAATAAATAATTCATTCTATAATAGACTGAATCAGCCATTATTAAAGAACTTGTGAGTAACAGTGGATCTTGGGGTGCTGGTCACCTCAGTACAGCTACTGCCTGCTGCCAGAGGCCGGGGCAAAAGACAGGAGCTGATTTAAACCCACATCATCCATTCATAACAGATGGCAAGTGTTCCATACAGACAAAATCCCTTGTAACCATGTGGTCACCACCCTGTCCTTAGAGGCACCTATCCCCTTGGACTTGAGGCTGGGATCTGAACTTGAACCCTCCATATTATAAGTGGGCCACTCACTTCCTATCCCCACTCTTTGGCATCCATCCTTTGTTTAGTTTGGATCTAACAGGGCCTGAAATGTTCCATTCAACCGAAAATTTTATGTATTAGGAAAAGATGTTTGAAATGTTTGCTTTAGTCCTGTTGAAGAAAAAGCAAGCTTCCTGCATGTTTTTATTTGAAGATTTTTTTTTTCTTTTGGATTGGCAGTGAATCAAAGAAGTGACTAATCACCCACTTTTTATCTGATTTGTACCACTAGTTTCTTACTAGGCAGGAGTGGCTTGCTTTCACTGTTATCAACTAAATTTGTCCAGGGGGTTGAAAATGCAGAATGGCTTTGCTTGTGTTCCAAAACACTGCCTTTTCAGGTAGGAAACCCATGGGAATCACAAAGCAGTGCTGGAGCAAGGAGGTTGAGAGGCAGTTTTAGTTCGGTTGAACAGTCATAAAGTGCAGCCTTGTTTCTCCCACTTCCCACTCATCCTTATGCTTTGAGGCCATGTGTTCTTTGGCAGCCCTCTGAAAACGCTTGCGTGTGCAGCTGTAAGTCCCAAACCTCCTTCGCTGACAGGCCTCCCTCTGAAACTCTCTTACAAGCAGGTTCAGTAACAAAACAATCAATATTTTCAAATGTGTGCCTGGAAAAGATCTCTATTTCAATCTATATTGTAAGAAAACATGATTTTCAAACTATACCCTGGTCCAACAGCTGGGGATTTATTTTTCTGCTGTGTGATCAGCAGGACAGCTTTGAGGGAGAACTGGTCTCAGAAGAGTTTGGTGGAAGAGGAGTGAAGGCAGCGTGTCCCTGTGCTCCTCCTCTGCAGCAGGGATTCTGTGTGGCATAAGAACAGCACAAGTCCGTGGCTGATCGCTTATAATTAGGAGAGACAGCAAAATTCACTTAACCTTTAATCTCATCTCTGACTAGTTTTTGGAGACTGATGCTATTTTAGACAATATTTGTCTTACTGCATATTTCCCAGTGTCTTTCTCTGTACTTGTCACCGTGCCATTTGTCTTTGTTCTAATCCTCACCTGATCATCTTGGAAACTGAAGGTGTTTTTCCCTTGATCTTACTATCCATATGGCGTGGGATAACCCTATCAGATGTAAACTCTGCATTGGGTTTCCTTAAATAGCACTTCTCTAACATTTCCTTTATCAGGACTAACTGAGACAATTCAAGCTATTTCCCCTGAATGATGTGCATGTAGCCCTGGCCAAGAAGTACTTCAAGGAAAACAAACAAAACAGTCCTTAAAGCTATGATTTTGGAAGAGGGAGCAATATTAAGAGCATCAACCTTTTAGAGGAAGTAGAATTCAAAATGGTTTTTTTTGCCAAGTCTGCATGGGAAAGAGAAGAAAGCTCCCAGAAAAGCAGGAAGAATTTGTGGAAAGCTTTCTCAAAGTGATGCATCCATGGCACAGGATTTTGTTGTGGTGGAATGTCTGTTTTTTTTCTTTCAGACAATCCTTTTCTGCCAGATAATGCCAGCCTGCCTTGTCTTGATGACTTGTACACTTACACTGGGGGCTGTCTTTCTAAAATTCAGATTCTGTGCCTTCAGACTTAGGTCTATACTAACCAGGATGTGATTTCTGCTGTACTCTGCATGGCTGCCACAATGCTGGTGATGCAATACAGAGAATTATTTGTATATTTCTGCTTTCTTCTGCATGGAAGCAGAGCATTAATATGGGCAGGTAACTGATCAGACTTTCCATGAGCACCACAGGATAACCAGGAAGTCCTCATTTGCTACTTTCACGTGCTTTTCCAATTGTGTCATGTTTTTGTTGTTGGTTTTTTTTCCTGTTTGTTTGTTTGGTTTTAATTTTTTTGGGGGGGATTTAAATCCTAGCATTGACACAACTGAATATTTTAACCAGAAGAATTATGTTCACTCAGTGAATTGGCATAAATGCTAATGGCAGAAACCTCATTTGTTCCAGGGCTGTTTAAACCATCTGTGTCTTGAGATCTGGGATGTAGCTACGCTGGCAAAGCTTCTCTACTGCAGATTGGGCTTTAGCTTTCCTCCGTTTCAGAGTTTCCAACTACTCTGCAGCTCTTGAGCGTGCCTTTCTCTGTACTTCAGTTTCCTATTGCACTGCAATGTGATTCTCTTTAAAAGCACCAATATTAGGCAGAATAAGTCCTATGACAGCCAAGTGTGTGGTGAGGAGAGCTGTGGAGATGAGGAAGAGTACATCACGTGGAAGAGTTGTGAGGAGCACTTGAAGGCAGTGGAATGGCTGCGAAGGAGCGGTGCTGGAGTAAGCCCTGTTTAGCACTTGCACGTGTCTGTATCCCACAGTCCTGCTGAACTGCACTGAGATGATACAAATGCAGCAATTCCTTTGGAGAGCTGAGATGCATCGAGTAGCGCATCTGCGCGGGGCGGTGGAAGTCAGCGTGTGGGATTGCTGAGATTTCTGGCAGGTTTCCTTGGCTCAGTGAGTGTCTGCAGCAGCGAGGATGAGACGAAGGCAAACTGGAGCAGCTGCCGCCAGCCCAGACTGGCAGCTGGTCTGGAAATGGCTTGTGCGTGGTCAGGACTGGGAGCCCAGCAAAATCTCCCAAGATCTTATTTTGGCAGAGAATGACTGTCTCTGTGGTCAGCTGCCATCACAGCTTGCTGAATAGTTCCTGGAAACATTCAGCCTTGGGTAAATTTTTAGGGGTACAACACTTTCCAGAAAGCTTGTAGCAGCAGGACAGTGTAAAAGGTGTCCAAACACAGAAACAAGGATTTATCTTCCTTAGGAAGCTTCCTGGATCTGCCAGGTCTCTTGTTGTAGATGCTGTGATTACTAAATCAGCTCTTAAACTCTCTAACGCTTTGTGAACTCATTTTCATTTCTGATAGGAAAATAACAGACTGTCACACACAACTTTTTCCTTTGCATAATTCAGATGTAGTTGTGACACTTGACATACAGCACAGATGACTCTGAAAGGCTCCTTAAAATTTAAACAGATGACTCAGAATTAATTATGAAAACCAACCTTATAGTTGTCCTAGGAATTCAGTACAGATTATCCAGATTATCATTGTCAAAGAAGATCACCCAGCTTCAGCTGATCCCAAAACTTCTCATTGATAAAGCAGCTAAAGAATTGTGAATGATAGCCTAAGGCAGTATTTCCAAAGTTCCAAAGTTTTTTCTTTTACTGTTGTTGATTTGTTTTTTTTTTTTTTTTCCTTTGAGAGTCTATTGATGTTGGCTTTCTAAGATCTTTTAAAATACAGCTTTGTTATATTTAAAGCCTTCAGTACTGTATAGAAGTTTAGGTACAACTTTGTCCTAGGGATTCTTGTAGGCGGCACTTCAGCTCTTCGTTTTCTGAGTAAGAAAAATCTAGGCAGTTTCAAAAGAGGATTGTGTAAATCTAACTTTTAGATTTAGATTGTAATCGTAACATAAAGAGGAAATTTCTCCATGAGTTGTATGCTGAGAAAATGAACTTGGTGTTTTTATATGATAAGAGTGTTTCTTTGAAAACTTGGTGCACGCTTGCAATATATTTCAGTATATTTCACAGCGACTGTTTGAAAAAAGCTGTTTGACAGTACTTGCACACGATAACATGAAATATTAGTTTGGTGGTGAGAAGAAGCATTAAACAGACTGTGTCTAATTGCCCAAATCTGCAGAAGGCACATCAGTGCTCTGAACTGCTGCAGGAGAGTTCAGAAAACCTCCAGTGGATTCTCAGCAACCGCAGGCTTTCCATGGCCCCTGTTGTTTCTGAGAGAGATCAAGATTGTAAGATGTGCTTTCACATAATAACATGATAAAAAGCAAGAGTAAAGGACAGAGGCAAATGGTTACAGTGCTGATCTTCAGAGGCTGGAAGAGGCCTGGAAAAATCAAAGGTGAGCCCTTGCTTCTGCATGATCTGGCTTGTTTGTTATGTATGGGAGCAACACTGTTGGAAATGGTGAATTCCTTTCCCTGGATTGCTTACAGCCCAGCTGTCACACTGGGAAACTGGAGGATTTCTCTATGGACTATAGCACGGAGAAACTATTTTTCTAGCAGGAGATTGGAAAAGACCAAATTATAACTTCAAAGCTGTCTGCTCGAAAGTGCTTTTTCAATTTTACCTTTGAAGCTCCTGAAATTTATGGAAAAAGGCTTTTAGCATTTTATCATCAGTGACCCGTTGACAAGCAATGAGAACTGTGGTACAGGTTGTCACACTGTTTGCCCTTGTGTAGGTGCACATGTGTATATTGCATCATATTTTTTCCCATTATTTCCGTATTTTCTATTTTAAGAAGTCATCATTGAAAACTACATTTCCTTAGTGTTCAAAATGCTTCTTTGCTCTTTGAAGCTGAAGAATGTTATAATGTTAACTCTTCTGGAAAGGAGCAATGAACAGATTCAGGCAAGCGCCCACTTCTGTACAATCCCTTGGGGTTTTTTTTCCTCATTTCAATTTTTCCCATTTTTGGCCACTAAATGCTAACATTGCATTCTGTGATTCTTTTTCCTCTTTGTTCCTTGATTCACGATCTTTAGGATGCAACTAGTTCATATATATCAAACCTTCCCCCTCCCAGTCCCATGATTTAGAGGCTTTCTTGGAAAGATAAAGGTGATTATATACACATACGTTAGGAGGATGCTCTCTCTAATCAGTTGACCTGAGTACCTAAGGCTTCAAAAAAGACTGAAGAGAAATAGCCAGATCACCAGCTGTTGGAACAGGAAAAATGAATGTGATTGCCAGCGTCCGAAGAAATCATGTGTATTTTTACTTGGAAGCTCCATCTATTTGTGCTTGCTTAGCTCTGGGATTTGAAGTTGAAAAGTTCCAACACCATTAGCTGCAGTTCCTGGCTCTGCTGTTACTTGACCCCTAGTGCAAGATTATTATCCTTCCTGATAATTCAAATGGATTGTTTTAGACCCAGGCCAGCCATCACAGTATTTTCCACCCGCAAAGAGTTTACTTGCGTTTCTTTGTTCTCTCTGTTTCTGATAATGCCTCCTAATGAAAAGAAAAAAATCATTAGGAGCTAATTTAGGCCATGCAGCAAACTTTATCGTAAAATCTTTGAATCTGTTGTGTGGGAAATAACACTGTATTATACGCTTACACATTTTCTTTTGATTACTGCAGTGTGACCTTGTTTGACCACAATATTGATTGTCAGTATTCTCTATTCACTAGGTAATAGGCAGCACTACATGGAAGAAAACTGCAAAGACGTAACCATTTATCCATCAACTATTCTGAGCCCAAATTCAAATTTTAGTTTGGAAAAAAGCCCCCTGTAACAAACAGTATAGGAGCTCCCAGAAAGTTTGTGACTTGAGGTAGTGTTGTAGGAGGTAAAAATGCTCCAAAGCACTGAAATCCTTGCTTCCCTATTATTTTCAGCTCGTAGTGGAAAAAAGGCTGCAGACCTTTAAATACCACGAAGGTTTCTCTTATCTCAGTTGGAGATAAGATATTTTGTGGAAGGTAGGTGCAGAAGAGCACTGACGAAAGAAGCAAAAAACCCCCCAAGCCTAAGAAAAAAACCAGTCAAACAGAAAACAACAAAAAACCACCACAACACACCAACCCCCCAAAACAAAATTCGACTACATCTTACAACCATCAAATATGGCACAGGATCATTAGATTAACCTTTTGTTATGATGAAAAGCATTGCTGTAAGATGTTTTTCAGCTGTATTTAATGAGATCAGTAGGTTTATGCTCCTTATTACGTTGAAATGGATAAAGATCTTAATTTATATAAATGGGTACCTGACACGGTCTGTTTTTGTGGGGGTTTTTTTTATATAACTGCTGCTTTTATGTTGGCTTCTGACTTCTGTGATGATTAACAGATAATTACTTTTCCTGTAGTGAGCAGTGCTGGAGTTGGGTGGCAAGAAGGAATTATGTTCTTTGCGTGGATGTTGCAGCAGGAATGGTGGAGCCGGTGTCACTGAGGGGTAATGCTGGACAAAAGCAGCTGCCTCTGCCCAGCTCAGAGAACTTGGCTGCCCTTTTTGGTTTGCCTCTGTCAAAATGTGCCTCTTCAGGCCTGTGAAACAGATGAATCTGTTTTAATGCTAGAGGTTGATACTCAGCTGGGAGTTGATATCGGTGCCAAAACTGTTTTAGAAAGGTCCTTGTTGGATGCTGGAGCAGGACAATACAAATCAGGCAACTGTGCTGGCCCCTTTCTGCCTCCCTGAACCGATTTCTCTGTTCTGTACCAGGGCACCTCCTTGCCACCTTGGTATCCACCCAGCATGCCCAGGATCCCACGTGCCCTGCAGTGTCCAGCAGCTGGTGCCAGGCAGGGTGGTGGGATCCCTGCTGTTCCTTGGTGACTGCTGGGAAATTGTGCTTTGTGATGTACCTGGAGATCTTGGTGAGTGAATGACTTCAGTGTTTCTGTGTGTAAAATGGACAGTCCAGCACTTGTGCTTCGTAAAAATATTGAAAACTGTCAGCTCTGCAGACAGTCCTGGGATGGAAAGATTGAATTAAGGTGTGAAATGCACTTGGGCTAGAAAGTATCCAGCTCAAACAATCTGTTACAGCTTCCAGTTGTTCTTCCTTCGGTCTGAGTGTGGGCTGCTTTAATCACATCTATTTAATTTCAGCAAAGGTTGCTCAGATGCCATAGTGTGGAGTGCCAGTAGTGACCCCCAGAAAGTTGCGCTGCAGAACCACTTGAAAATAACAATGCTCGGTATTCACAGGTGTCAGCACAGTCAAATGCTTGCACATTGCTCGAGGTATCCTTTTCAAAGACGAGTGATGATGAGAAGTTTGGGTCTCTGAAACAGTGAATGGCTGAAGCCTGCGGGAGCTGCTCTCAGCTGTTCAGGGACACAGCAGGTCCTCCTTTCTCCTTCTCTCGTCCCCTCCTGTTTGCATAATGAAAGGCAGCAAAAAGGGGGTTTGTTCATCAGATGCTTTGAACACAAGGCAATTATTTATCAGTCTTTTTCCCCCCAGTAATTTCATTACAGCTGGAAAAATAGATGCACTCCAGCTGGGGCTCCTTGCCCTGTGCCACTGACGGTCTCATACGTGTTTTTCTGTTTCTGCCTGAACAATTGCCAGATCAAGGCTTAGGATCTGTAGACCTTAATAGGTTTTAAGATAAGAACTGCTTGATTGTTACTTTATAATGTTTATTTTCAGCCTAATCTTTTACTGCCATGACAGTTGTTACAGAATACCCGGAAGGAGGATATTGAGCTGTCTTTGAATTACAAGAAGTTGATGTCTTCGTGGCTCTTCTTTTGCTCACATGTAAGAGTAGGGAAGAGGTGCTTTTGACCTTTTTTTCAACTGCTGGGAGTGTGCTTTCTTGAGTTTTCGTGTGGGTGAGAAGTATGCCTGAGAAGGAAGCTGGGCTGCGTCAGTGACAGTATTGTGCTAACAGGAGTCTGCAGAATAATTGCTGAGAAGTGACATCCGTTTAGGAAATTGGTAGCAGGGGGCTCTTAATTTGCTTGACTCTGGCACGGCAAAGTTATTTTCCAGTCTGAAACTGAAGCAAGTGTTTGCATTTTTGACTGCAACTGGATGAGCCACTCACAAGAACAATAATAATAACAGCAGTTACTTCTTCAGACTTCTTCCTCTCCATGTGTTGGCTGCATTGCAGGTTGCTAATAAAAGTGGAGTTACAGATTGCAATGGCTTATATGTGAGAGTAGGTCTTTTTATATTCTCAGTTCACCATGGATGATGTTTACTGCACTTCCACTTTAAAAGCAGTTATGTAAAACCAGCAAAGGTGTGCCAGAGGAAAGGCAATCGGCTTTGAAAAGTTTTCATAAGCTGTTTTATTGAGTATTTATCTGTGTGGTCTCAGAGCAGGTAGTCTAAAAAGTAGCTGCCTTTAAGAATGTCACAAATGCTGCATGGGACTGCTGGGAGAGCCCTATTTGGATCATTTATCTATCAAAACAAGAGACTGATGAGCACAGGAACTTTCTTCTGACTACAGTAAAAATGTCAGTCTGAGCAGTTCTTGCCACTTCAATCCTTTGCTGTTCATTTAAAATTCTACTGCCATTTGATCAGAACATTAAAGGCATGTTCAAATTCTGTGTCCAGTTCAATCAGGATATTTTTATTCCTATATGCATGCTACAGATTCTAGAGAATTAACAATTCAGTTGCTAGGGAGTGAGGAATCCACATGCCTCCTTATGGGCCTGGTTTTGTGTGGTTAGAAATTATATTTTATTGGTTATAAAGAAGCTTTTAGTGCTAATGCTGTAGTAATGTATAGGGGAGTTTTTGAAAAGACAATAACCATACTGCCTATATTAACTGACTTTAGCCAAAAGTCATAGATTCAGCTGCTTGCTTTTCCTAAAGCTCTGTTTATAACCAGAGAAAAGCTCATAAAGATCTCCCATTCTCCATGAAACTGGATAAAGAACTTCATGCACCAACTTCTTGAGAAAGCCTTTCAACATCTAGGTGACTTCCTGTATACCTTGAAAGAACATTTCATCTTGCCTAGATATTTAAATCAAATGAGTCACAACCTTAGGAAATGTTATAGCTAAGTATCTAAAATGGAAGTGATTTAACAGAATTAAGTGTAGTTAAATAGTATTTTCCTACTCTAACATATTGCAAACACTGTGTCAGGAACTGTATTTGTCTGTTTAATTGTATTTCCAATACTTGGGCTTAATGGTGCAACTGTTCCTCTAGGTGCCTCAGCAATTTTCCTACCTGTTTATATGGATTTAATGAAATAAACCTTCTCTATCAAGGAGATGTAGCTCTTCTATCAGTACTTAGAATTATGACACTAATAATGAGCGACAGTGGAAAATTCACGTACATATAATTTTAATTGTCCATTTTTTATGTGTTTGGACATCTGGATTGCCAGCAACACATGACACTTAAACTGATTGGATTTTTTTCCCCCCATTAACCATTCAGATGTTTGATAATATCAGCAACAGAGTGTCTATGAGTAGGGAGAGAAGTTGCACATTTCCTGGCCTCCCACTTCCTTCCTCATCAGCTAGAAAAACAGACACTAGTAAAGGTAAAGACAAGATTTTGCCTTTTTGCTTTAGCTGCAAAGAAATGTAAGAAATGGATGACTTAATGCCCCGGGAGAGGTAGAATAAGTACTTTCCTTTTGCTCTAGTGGCAGAAGTGTCTTAAAGTGAAGCCCAGCTCAGTCCCCTGTTTCATAGAGCTTTTAGGATATCTTTCCATGCAATTTTACCAAGTGCTCCCATTTGGCTGCCTTTCCCAATCCATACCCCTTGGCAGCAGCAAGCTGGTCACATTTCCCAGTCTGAGCAAAGAGTGCTGTCCATTAGTTCTGCAGCAGAAAACCCAGCAGCAAATCCTTCCTGATGCATCTCCTGGGGAGGAGATTTGCTTCTTGGGTCCACTGCTTCTGATCTGTCTGGTAGAAATCCAGCCTAAGTACACTGAAAGGTTACAGAGGACTTTGTGAGCTCTTGCTTGAACTTCATGCTGTGATTTATTATGCCTGGAGAGCCATATGGAAATGTAATGGGTGTGTAGGATGCTGAGAAGCTGTTTGAGACAGGGAGCTTACCATTAAGAATGACATACTGGTTTCAGTGGCACTTTGCCTCTATAAGGTTTTTCATCTGGAAGCAACTATGGTTTCACCCAGGTGTGGTAGTGTAGAAGGGTTTTTGAAGGTGCAAGCTGGAGTCCAGGGTGCAAGCACTTTGCACCAGTGCTTGGGAGCCTTGATGGATGCACAGGGTGCGCTGAATTCACACGCTGATTGATCCTATTAATTGATCCATCACGATCCCCTTGCCAAAAGGTGCCTCCTCCCAGGAGGAGCCATCTAAGTGCCTTAAAATTCTAAGAGCATGGATTCAGACATGGCAAATCAAAATGTTCACCATGACTTGTATAGGGCTGCAGTAATTTTCTTAGCTGCTAGTGAACAAGAGAGCAGAGTATGAATAACTTAAAGACAGTTTAGCTGGCCAGCGGCTGTAAACTCCTCTCCAAGTAAAGCCAGTGGAAAAATTCTTTGACTAAGTACTTCTTTGTGTGCTTCAGGGTAATAAGGCAGAAGGAGGCCCTTGAGTTTTCTTCTAGCCAAGGCAGAGGTATAGGTTGAGGATCTCTTACATAAAAAGATGTACCTCAAGGATGTATCCATGAAAGATATTTTTCACAGAATTTCTTTCCAAGTCTTATATTCTCTAGTAAGTAAATATTTTTTTCCAGAAACAAGAGTGTGGCTGAAAATAACTGTGCTTCAAAGGGCCACAATCTCCTCCATCTCAAGTTAACTTGGTGCTTAACTTGAAAGTTGATCCCTTTTCCATTTCACATGGCTGAAGCTAAACTGTGGCACATATTGGATTCCAGTGCTATTGGCAAGAGCTGTTGTTTGAAAGCAGTGGGACCAGAAAAGAGCCTCTTCTGCCAAGGATGGCAGATGACCCAGCAGCAGATGAGGCATGACCAGTGTTCTGGGCTAGATTATCCTTGCCACAAAGGGATCTGGCATTTTCCTTAGTGAACCTGGCACCTCAGGAAGCAAAGCACACATGTGAAGTTCAGGAAGGAAAGTTGGAGTGATCTGTGTAGTTGGTAGACTGCCTTCAAGCACATTTAACATTGTCAGCTTCCTCTCAGGCTGAGCTTTACCCCCATGGTGCACACTGAGCTTGTGTTTCTCAGCAGGAGCTACATGAAGGATTAGAAGTAACAGCATTTTTCTCTTTTTCTGTTGGAGAAAGGTATCCCTAGGCCTGAGCTCCTGGTGCAGGAGAATGAACATCATCTGTGGATCTTTCTTACACTGTGGTGCCTTGAGTGTATGGACAAAATAAAAGCTGTCTAGGTCTGTCTTTGCACTGCTGACACTGGACTTGGGAATTGGGATGGTCAGATAGTTCCCAAAGTGACCCCTCCCTCTGTTCCCTCTGGGAAACTGCCATTTATAAGCTGGAAAGGAATGGCCCTAGCAGCCACCCATATTATAAATCCCAGAGCGACAAGCTTCAGGGAGCACCCTGTCTCCTTGGCTGTGCTGGTCAAAAGGATGAAATGCAATCACTCAGGAGGTGTGTGGGAGTGACAGCTGCCTCATGCACCTCTAGCGTGGCTGGAGATGGTGTTTGTCTTCCCATCGCTCCTTCATTCGTGAACTGTGGCTTGAAAGCCCCATGGGGAAGCTCGGAGAAGCTTTTCTCCCAGGAGGGCCTTCTGCTGTGTTCAAAATTAAAAAAGTACCATGCTGGAGCATTAGGGAGCAAGCTGCAAGTAAATTATGACAAATCAATTAGCTACAAGTGCTATTCAGAGAGTGTTTTGGATTGAAATAGGCACCTAAGAGCGTGAAGTATTCTGTCAAATCATTGAACATAAGGGTGAAAAATGGAGGAAGCCCATTTTAGTACACATGTTCAGCCACATTAATTAGAGCAAACTGATCATTTTCTTCTGCTAGGAAATGTTGAATCAGTACTCTCAAAAGAACAGCAGCTCTTTAGAGGGAAAACTCTCCAGCAGGTTATTGTGTACAGGCTCCCCTTATGACTGTGTGTGATTTCACTTCCTGTGTGTTGTGCTCCACACTGGGAGCAAGTAACATTTTAAACCACAAATATTGGGATTTAACTGACTAAATCCAGCCATCTACTCCTTAATTGTCACCCTGTGCAGAGCAACACTCATCTCTAGGGGCAGAGTTATTCTCAGCCTGAGGTAGCTGTCTCAGTTGAGTCAGGTGAATTATGCCTGGAGGCGCTTATTGCTCCCCACTGATTGTAAAGGGAGCCTGGGAAGACTGACTCAGAGATAGCAGTGTAGCCCTCTAGAGCTACAGGAAACAAACCCTGTCAGATGGAAAGCTGACAGATAAGATTTCCAAGCAGAACATTTATCACATCCATCGCGGTGTTACACAGTGGCCAGAGAAGGTTGTAGAAATGACATGAAAATTTCAGAGCTGCAGTGGTTCCTCAGTGAAGATAACCAACAGAGCAGGGCATGCAAGGAGCACTTTTTAGGATGTTTGTAGCAATGTCAACATTGAGATGACCTCTGCTGGGGAATTTATCCCATTGGGGTTCACCAGCTGTCTTTAAACCCTTGTAAGAGGCAACTCAGTGGAAAAGCAAGAGAACTTAGGCTTCATCTCATTTCAGCCCATTTGTGTTACTCTTATAAGATAGGTGCTTTCCTGTAATACTTCTGGCGTTAAAATTCTCCTTTTCCCTTTCTCTTCTAGCTGGAAAACGGTATATGGTGCCACTTGGATTTTATCTTATTGGCAATAATCAGTTTCTCATAAATGAGAATATGGAAATATAAGACGTGAGGTAATGGTCCGATTTATGGAACTAAGGAACTTTTAGTGAGTCTTCAACAACGTAATTACAATCTCAAAGAATTTATATATTTTTAAAACTTACCATGGACATTGGGATGTGTTGAGGGCCTGTGTCTAGCTCAGCAGAAGTTGGCTATTTCCCTATATTAAACTGTAAAAGCACTTCTAACTTCAAGGACATGGAACTGCAAGCTGATAAATATACATATATTTTTTTTTTTTGAACCAATATGCGTCTCTATAAAGACAATGAATTGTGACTGCATTCTCATCTTGTGCAAAGAACAATAAGTCTTAGAAGGCAGAAGCTTTAAAGATTGGTACTTAATTAGAAAGTGTCCTAAATGAAAAGTCAGGGTTTTAATAAATTGCCTCCAGGATGAAAGAAGTGTCTCTCAAAGGAAATTGCAGCAGATGTGTGAGTATTTGGGATCACTGGGGAGACCTTGGCATTTGAAGGCAGAGAACTTTAACTGTGAAGTGTTTGCTTGGTAGTTTTGAAGAATGTGTCTCTGTGCAAACACTGTGTGTGTGCATAACATTGAAGAATGTCTGTAAACATACAGATATATACAGGTGTTTATACACACACACAAAAAAAATCCCAAAACAACCCCCCCAAAAAAGCAAACAGGCATCTTTCTGAGTAGCAGTGGTGGGTAGGAGGGGAGGTGGTGGCAGAAGTTGTTGTAGGGTTTTGTGAGGAAACAGCACAGCCTGAAAGGGACACCTGGAGCCAGAGATGGGACCCCTGATGCCAGGGCTGGGGTACCCTGCATAAAATTACCCTTTGCTGCCTCCTGCACTACTGGTGGGACTTCTGAGAGTTTGGTGCGTGCCATGGGTCCTTGAGAAAGCAAAAGCTGTCAGGGCTGGAGGGGAGTGGGGAATCTCCTCCCAGCAGTTGTTCCGTGGTCCTCTTGGACACCATGGCTTGGTGTTCCCAGCTCATGGATTCCAGCCTGCCCTGGGCCAGGCGAGGTGCAGCAAGGAGGTCTCTGTTCCTTCCGCCCTGCTGCCCCCACGGCATTTTGGGGGGGTCTCATGGGGCAGGCTTGGAGCCATCCTCTCCATGTGGGTTTTGGTTACCTCACTCTTCCCACACCAATGCCATTGGCAGTAATTTCCAATAACTCTCACATCCTTCCTTCTAAGTGATCCATGAATAACTTGGAAAAGCTCCTTTGGGCCATTACTTTAAACTGGCAGTTGTGAGTGATGCTGCCGTGGGAAGCTGGTACACAGTGTCTTGCACTCTCTTTATGACCCAGCTGATCCAATATGCTGGTGCTTGCAATGGGCTTCGAGGGACCTTGATACTCACTCTGTGTTTGGAGTCATGTTTGTTCCTAGCATTTTTTGTAATTGCCCAATTACAGAAAGTTACTTTTGGCAATGAGTGCTGCCAGACTGGGTTCCTCGTAGTTTCAGTTAAGACTAATTTTCTTATATCAGTGTAAAATTTATTAAGTCAAGCAACATCCTATATTAGTTTATTCCTCAGTTCAGGCAGAAGTATTTTATAAACTTCTCTGCAGGAAATGTCCAATTGAGTTGTTTACAGTTTCTTGCCAGGTTCAAAATTACATTAACTGTTTTACCAGCATAACGGGGGATTGTTGAAGAAACATCTGTTCTGAAAGGCTTATCAAATTTTTACCCCCTCATCATCAGATTAGTGTTGTCTTGTTCATTCAGTTGTGCTGCCTGACAATTTACTGCAATTTTCTGCTCATTCTTTTGACCTAGAGTTTGGGATTTAAAGGTTACAAGCACTAGGCTAGTACGAAGCACTGGTTTAGTAGGAGAGATATAAATATTTCCTGCATCATAGCCCTTTTGATAATATTGGTAAGCAGAAGACTTTTCTTAATATCAAGTAATGAAATGAATGTTTCTATCCAATAAGGGTCCTCAAATTGCTGCTCCCTACATCCTCAAGTTCCTGCATTGCAATGACAGCATTGTATTGTGGGGAAGGAGAACTTTGGGAGTTACTGTGCAGTTCTTTTGTGTTTAGAAAGGATGGCTGGCAGGGATTTCTAAGACCTGTGCACCCAGAAACAGAGGAAGTTTCACTTTTTACAGTATCGCTGCCCACCTTGCTGTACCTGAGCACCAGCCCCTGTTTTGCCTTCCTCAAACTGCTTAGTTCCTCCAAAATGCTGCCAGAATTGCCTGCCCTCAGGAGCCAACAGTTAAATGGGTGCTCTCAATCAACACTGGAATATTGATGTTAATTTNCATATAGGAATATATATATGTGTAAAATATTGTCATATGAACTTCATGTGAATTCCCTGCTGATTTTAAGAATTACAGGATGATGAAGGCCCTCTCCAGACATTCTTTTCCTTAGAGAACAGTCCAATCCTCTAGAATTCCATCTGGGATACCACAGAGCAGCATAGATGAGCTGCAGTTTCTGCAATAATCATGTTAGTTCTGCAATAATGGCATTGGTTCATTAATAGAATATCAATTCTCCAGTTATCTTATTCTCTCTATTTCAAATCCTATAAACCTCATTTGTACAAGAAAGCTGATTAGCATAATGCTGCAGCATGAAGCAGTAACAGCACAACAATAAATGTGTTCTGCATTTTCTTAGTAATGCCTTTTTTTTGGTGATAAATATATAGCTATTTTAAAAGCAGCAATTACAAGACTTATTGCTTTAATTTTTGTGGGAAGTACTAAAGGACGAACAATTTCATTGATATAATGAATATAACCTTGCATACAGCTAATGCTAAGTGATTGGGGAAAACGAGACTATTTGAAAGATTTTGTGTGCATATATACAAAGTAAGTGATCCTTCAGGACAAATAAGGAGGGAAATTTGCTAAGGAAGCATGTTTTACTGGCTTGAGGATTTTTTAAAATTTGCTGGACTAATAGTTTAGGCAATCCATTAGGCATCTAATGGAAATATTTAAAACAACTATTTTTAAATGACATTGTCACTTGTAAGCCAAGTAAGTCAAGTACAAATACAGTATGCAAAGCTGATAATAGACTTTATGTGGTACACAGCAAGTTTGGAAACACAGAATCCATCCCGATGCATGTCCGTGTTTAGAGCAGGTCAGTGCCGTGTTTCTAAGTCTGAGCACACTGATACTATTCAGAACTTGAACAAAAGAGGAGTGAAATAAGACAGAACTTGCTCATTCTTTGAAAAAATTTGTAGAAGTTCCTTAACAGAAGAAATCACGTATCTTGTGTTTTGAGCAGAGCATAAAGAAATGTGGGGGTTGTGACTGACAGGTTTCAGTCTTGAAAATGATAAAAGTTTGAACATCTTTCAGAAAAGACCTTGAAAGTAAGAATGGTTGAATCATGCTGTTTGCCTGTCTTTTCCATGATAGCCAGTTTGAGCTGCACAACGAGATGTAGCTGTTTATAGCCCTTTTCAAAAGGGAATGGAGTATATGCACATGATGCTTTAAATACTTTTCTCTCTCTGGGGATACTAAAGTGGTCATTTTGGGGAAGAAACAGAGAAAGGAAAAATAAAAAGGATTTCAGGTATTTTCTTACTTAAGAGAAGTACTTGTTAAAAATAACCATTATGTTTCTTCCTCAGAAACTCTAAAATCTGAGAGCTTTGCCTTGCATTCAGTTCACTGCAGTCTCAGCGAGCACAGGTGCAAATAGGCAGCACAAGGGCCGGTCTCCCTGGGGATGCTGCTGTTGTGTATTTCCTCCCCAGCCCCTCCTGCTTGTCAGACTGCTCCTCTCATACAGCAATTTCTTCAGTGTTACACGAGCTGCATTACAGAGGAGAGTTTAGAAGAGCAGAACGAGCACGAGTGATGCCTTTCTGGAGGCCTCTGGGGGAAAAAGCTGATGAACCACAACGTTCCTCCCTGCATGCAGCTGATGATAGCAGCCAGCCCAGGGTTGCACTGGCCCTGTTTACCTCTGGCAGAGATAAACTGGGCATCCTTGGCAGCCTCATGTCCTAGGAAAAGGGGGATACTTAAAGTTATAGCTGACTGTGCCTTGCTGTGGGCCAGTAGGAGAGGCAGGAACAATAACACAGATCTCTTGGCAGCATCAGTTCAGAGCTTTAATGACCAAGTGGCCAAGCAGTCAGAAACTTCTACAGAGCTTGACTGAAACATGTTCGCTTCCTATCTTGGCCCTAAAGAGTTGGGAGAATGGAAGGACAAGGTGCTCCTGAGGAAGTAGAAAATGCAGAAG
The DNA here is from genome assembly GCA_013389985.1 of Dryoscopus gambensis. NCBI lineage: Eukaryota > Metazoa > Chordata > Aves > Passeriformes > Malaconotidae > Dryoscopus > Dryoscopus gambensis. The sequence goes on along the minus strand of WEIT01012742.1, from coordinate 98,558 downwards.
GCGATGAATGCTTCTTGTTCGTCCATTTTTTTGCAATGTGATGAGACAGTTGCCATAGAAATGCTGTTCTCTGCTCGATACAATGGGTGCCAGTTCCAGGAAGCCATTGACAGCTGTCACAAACAGCTTTCCATGAGTTTAAATATCTCAGAGTAACGTAAAGGGAAATAAGTCCTTGTGTTTCCTTATAGATCAGATGCTGTAAGATTTACTTTTACTTAGGGGAATATGAGTGAGCTGGGCATCAGGTGTTACAGATGGTCTGCAAAGTGAATGTAACTGCAGTTTGGTTTTGCTGTAAACACAGAACAGCATATGTTTTCCAGAAAGAAATTAACTTGCATCTTTTAAGACTGTTTTGATAGACCAGAACTTGAAACTACCTTGATTTACATACCAGACTATAAAGCTACACAAATGAATTTGTTTCAGAAGACAATTTTGGCCGTGTGAAACAGGATACTCCATAAGAATAAAATGCTCAGTAAGAAACAATTTTCAGCTGTAAATAGTTTAGGATATCCAAACCATCATGAATACAGCTACAGTGTGTAGTGTGAAAGGTCAGTTAGCGAGGAAGAGGCTGCTTAGTTCTTTTTGTGGCCAACATTCCTTATCCCAGTTGTGTGCTCAGCTATGGCAGGAGGTAACAGCAGCTGAGGGGAGAGCACTGAGCATGTAGTATGAGCTTCTGGTAATGATAATTGGTTATCACTTTGATATCACTTTGGTTATCACTTGTTCTGCAGAGCTCAGTTGAAAGCAAACTCCTTTGGGCAGGAGTTACTCGTCAGAGCAGTCAAAGATGAGCTGGCCCAGGGGAGGAAGAATGACCTGTACCAAACAGCCAATGGAAACAATGCGCAAGAAAATGAAGGCTCTAAAATTGTTTTGCAGACAAAAGAGGCATTTCACAGATACATTTAGTAGCTCATGCTGTTTACAAAATTTTAGTGGCCCGGCATTATGCTTGTAAGAACTTGTTTCTTTTATTCTGAGATGAGAAAGAGATGATTAAATTATTTTATGTGAGCAAATCCTGTTATGGAAGACTAGACTCTGTTACAAATGAAGACACGGCCAGGTTATTTCTTTTCCCCCAGAGCTTTCTGGACTGGAACAGCAACCTTAAACAGTCTTATAGCAAATTAAAAACTGAGACTGGCTTAACTTTTTTTTAAGAGACTTGCTGCTTTCCTTTTCTGATAGTTAAATTTGGGTATGCATAAAGACATGCCTGTAGTAATTAGCTGTGAAATTTATCTGTCCAGGTGAATGTGTTATGTAACCTACAGACAGAGTGCTTACTAAAACCTGAAGTTTGGAGGGTTGTTGCTTTGCTTCTCCTGCGCTGCCCTTCCAGTCTAGAGGGACCTGTCTGGCCCATCACGTCTTAAAAACTGAGGGTAGGGTAGCTGCAGGCTAGTTTATTAATTAATGGGAAGACTAAGTCTATGTGAGAGTCAAGTTCAGAGATTTAGTGTTCCCTTTTCCTTTCCATGGAGTCTGTCCAACACTATAAATTGCCAAAATATTCACAGCCACTCTGATGGGAAAGAAAGAGCTTAGCAAGGCAGCACCCAGTCCACCCTCAGGGCACAGAGATCTGGCATTTGTCTTGCTCCAAGGCCTCTGTGGATCCAGCAGGTGAGCATCACAACCTTTATCTCAGACTCAGTGCCTCCCACAGGTCCTGCTGGCAGGGTTTTGAGTCACTCTGGCTCTGCCCTGCTTCTTATTAATTCTTGCTATGCAGCAAAGGTGCAAGGAGAGCCTGCTCAAGTCCTAAGGGGGCAGGGAGAATACTTAATGATTCCCCTCTGCTGGAACTGACTGAGCAGAAATGAGCTTCACCCTGTGGGCTACAGATGCTGTACTGGGAACCCGGGGGACATGGAGGTCCCAAACTGACTGGGACCCGAGGGAATTTGAGGTGCAGATCTTTGATTGAGGGCTGTGGTCATCCCTTCTGAAGGGACACCATTGCTCAGCGCTTTGTGTCTTGGGGAACTTGCCAAGATCTTGTTCATTATAGGACAAACTTAATTTGGCACTACCAATTGCCAGAAGCCTGAAGTCACGTTGAGGTTTAGAACTGTTTCCTGCAGCTACTGTAAACAAATATGTGCTGTCTGCTAAGAGCATCATGTACTTGTTCAGCATTAGGCTTACAGACAGCTCTGCTCTTGGAGCAGTGCTTTTATTCATCGTTGTGTAAGAGTTTGCAAACCTATTTTCTCAACATCAGTACTGATCCTGTTCTTGCTTTTCCACCTCTGATTTGTTGAATATTGTTAATCTTGGCGGGATTCAATTGCTTGAAATAACCACATTGTCTATCCTGAAATGGCCTACTGTGAGGCTTCAAATTTGAGGGCTCTTAGAGCTGCAGCTCAATTCACATGATGCTGCTAGCATTTTGAAAGTATTAATTTCAGTTTGTAAACATTTGTGCTTTGATGAATGGCAATCTATTGTCAACTATCCTGCACCTTCTTTCTAATTCTCTGCTTTCACAGCCAGAGACAGGACATATTTTACCCATGCTGTGTGTGACTTTTTGCTCTTTAAAAACATACATTTTGTCCCATTCTGTTGAAAAGGGTGAAAGTTCTCCACTGGGTGTGTGGATCTGGCAGCAGTACCATCCACCCATGGACAAAATAAATGCAGCCTCTCTTGGAAGTGCACCACAGCATGAGGCTGTCTCATCCATGTCACTGCCCTCAGGAACCAAACCATTGCAAATAACAAGGATTTTGCTGAAGAGGTGTTTCAAACATGTTCTTCCTGCAATCCACAGCCTGTGCTACGAGATGGAGCTCCGGAGGGATCCCTCCCTTCCCGTACTGTCCTGAATATTGACACTTGAACCTGCTTGGACAGATGTCCCCCTTTATGTGTGTGAATGTTTTCTTCTTGTGGTGATTTCTCCCTGCCCTGGAGGGAGAGGCAGTAAATCTAGAGTAGATTTATGGCCTTCTGTCAGCCGAGGACAGCCTGATACACTGAAACCACTGTGATCTCCTAGAAAACATGGCAGGGTAATCTATCGAGTCTTGTAAAGCACACAGCTGTCTTCTCTTAGAGAGGAAAAGTCTTCTGGCTTGTAAAACCTTTGGAAATGAAAGATAAAGAGCAGTAAAAATTGCCCAATATCTATTTTCTGGAAAGTCTGGTGGATTTTAAATTTTTTTTAAGCAAATCAGTAACCTTTATATGTCTGCCTCTAAGTCACTGGCATGGAAAATATCCTAAACAATACTTACATAATGTTGCAAGATTTCTTATTCCCAACGCATTAAATGTTATTTTGTTCTCTGGCAACCTATGCCTCCAGTAAGAAATTTCTCTTCTGGGAATGCCACAGACTGTGCAGAATGCAGGGCACAGTCCCTGAAGTGGATGTGTCCAGGTCTGAATTTGTGGAGACTGATATTCCAGTTGGAGTGGGTGGTGTCTCAAAAGCCTCAGGTGAGAATCAGAAATGCAGTATCACTGTAATATCGTGTTGATGGAAGGCTCTGCTACCAGCCTGGTTACAGCAAGAGCATCAGCATTCTGAATTAAATTGCTTGAGTCAAACCAGAAGGCATCAAGAAAGATTAATTCCTGTTCAAGAACACCTGATGGGCGATGTGGTTTGAAATTTTTATTTATTAAAAAAAAACCCCAAAACAACCAATCCAACCAAATCAGACACCTCCCCTTTCCCTCTCAGCCAGTCCCCTGGCTGCTTTTTATTTTGCTGTAGCTCAAGACCCAACACCATGCATGCTGTGGTGAAAAATGTCACTGATATTACGTGAAGATAATTACTGTTTTCAGTGCTGCTTGGAGCGTTTAATTTCATGTTCAATACAAATGAAACAAACTGCTTTCACAAAATAACTTCAGAGTTTCTTCCCTCTGTGTTTCCATGGAGGAAATCTCCATCTCACTCTGGATTAGCTATTCCCTTAAAAGAATACCTTTGCCCTGGCTAAAAGTCCCTATGAGGATTGCCCCTGACTTAAGGGAATATTGAGTGGGAGACTAACAGAATTGAGTTAGAAATTCTTTGCTTTTAAATAGAAAGCAACAGAACAGGAGGTTGCTTGAAATCTCTGTCAATCTGTTCGTCCACAGATAAAGTGTTTTAATCATAATCATGAAATTCATGCTACTTGTGATAATGAGTGATTATTTGTACTTAAGCGTTAAAGGCACAGTGTAGCTACTTGCTGCATGGATTTACAATCTGCCTTGCAAAGGACAAGCCCCAAAGGGGCTACATTTCAGTGAATTGGAAGAAAAGGAAAAGGACAGCTGGATGTGTAGCCCTTCTGTACCTTTTTGCTTTCAAGTGCAGCTCCCTGAGTGAAAGGCCATTTGACCACTGCAGCTGATGGCTCTCATCCCCAGCTTAGCATCTCCTTAAATTGAGTCGGTGGTGGTTGCAGGCATCTAAAGAAGAGCTACAGGATGCAGTGTCTTGCTCTAGAACATTGCTTCCACCTTGAAATATTCTTTTAAAGCAGCAAATTTTACTTTTTTATGGCAATTTTAGAAAATTGTAGAGAGTAATGGCAAAGTTGTGACAAAGCCTGAAAGGAAACTAAACTGAAATGAAAAGCAGGCATATAACTTTGAAAATTGTCTCCTTTCTCCTTTGGTGTCATAACAACTATTTCTTCTAGTTCTGGTAGCAAAGAGATCATGAGAGGCTGGCAGATACAAGTCTTCCAGCATGCAAAATGTTTCTAGCACCAGGTAGGGCTTCATCTTCTATCTGCTGCAAGACCAGGAGCCCAGATTGTCTATGGCTCATCCTTGTTTCACAGGTAGAGAAGGCACAAGAAGGGAAAAGAGAGCTGACCTGAGACTTTTTGGGAGCCAGCTGAGGTGAACACTGAATTCTGCCCTAGGGTATGACAAAAGGAAAACCGAACTTTTTGTAATTTTAAGATTGTTAGTTCGGGTTCTTGGGGAATAGACGGCCTGATAGCTCCGTGGTTTATCTATCCTGCATTGGTCTCGTGCTCTGCGTGCTTTGCTAAAGTACTCCTGAGCTTCAGCTCTTGTGCAGGGGCCAGATTTCTGTGAAATTATCATCAAACAACACCTATCTGCTGCTTGGGGATCCTGTGTGCTCAGTAAATCAGTAGGTAGACTGCAGAACTTTATTAAGACTTAGGTCTTTGCAATGCCCTTGGTAGTTCATCACTGATAAGCAGAAATACAGCCGTGTAATTTAATAAAGGCCAGTTAGGCCTTTCAGAAATAACACCAGTAGTTATGCTGATAGATCAAGTGTGGGATCTCTGGATATAAAGCATTGTTGTTCATCATAGGGCATAAAAATTTATAGCTGGAGGGATCCTGTTGTGGGAGACTTTCCCCCTGTGTTGAAGTGGGTTGGTCATAGCTAGAATTTGATTATCTGTATTGGCACGTTTCCTAAGTGAGAAAAGCTATTTGCATATAATACAATAATGCCTCCCACCTGACATTTACAGCAGAGACCTTCAGAGGGAAGAAAAGAGAATTCTCCCAATTTTTACTACCCATTGTTCATGGTGATATCTTTAGCTACAGGCTTGTCTTGTTAATTGATTGAATTATTTAAGGTGCTGATTTATTTAGTGAAGGCAAAATTAGTATTTTTGTCTCAGACAGCCGTAGGGCTTGGAAGAATAGTTAAGGTATCTTTCCTGATCATTTAGTGCATTACCTAAGAACATGTTTCCTGTGTACTAGGTAAAAGTACGGGTTCTTTCTCCCTACAGCGATCTCCCCATAAAAGATCAGGATTTTGCTACAGCTCTGGATGAGCATCATGAAGTTATTTAGGAAGGTTCATGTTCTATATGGTAATGTGTGTAAGCCAGAACTCCACTGTGTGTTTTGTGGGCATTTGTTCACTGTTTACAGTGCTTGTCTGCACTTACAGTGTGAGAAACTCTGACTCTGGCTCAGCAGAAAGCCCTTCTGGGTTTGTGTGCTGCTGCTTCCCGTGCAGTGGGATGCCTCTGGCTGAGCAGCCCCCTCACTTCCCTCTCCCAGCCTGTCCCAGTAAAAATGTGTGAGTTGCCTTTGTCACCCCAGAGCCCTCTCCACTCCAAAGCGTGCACAACCACGAGCTTCCCGACAGCGTGTTGCACCTCATTGCTTGTAATTTATCCTTTCTTCCGCAAGGAGCAACGCTGCTAAGTCCTTTAACTGGGGATTAATCTTTCTGTCTTTTACTCTTTGAGTTGCTGCCAATCTACTATTTTTATAAAACAAGCTCTTGGGTGATGTTGGCGGATCTCATAAGTCACTGCTCAGTTTCTGCCCTACCTTACTAAGACTCCTGGCATAAATTCAAATATGTTCAGCTACTCATTTCTAATTTGGTCAGTACAGAACAATTTTATGCCCATATTACTGCCCATATCCAAGCAAGCAACTAATTGCCCCTTAATTTACCCTGTACAGCTGTACAGATCAGAAATACAGGGCAGGAGTTACCCTGAGAGGTTATTCAGAAATGCTATTCTACCCCGCAGTGCTTAAAAACAGGAGCACTACTGCTGAGATGCACCCTAGGAGAATGTACTCTTGAGGGGAGAAGCAGGCTCTGAATTTCAGAAATGAGGGCTGATCATTTTGGAGGTACTAACAATGAGCTTTAGCAGAGTTTGTAGGGAATGGCCTTTATAGCTCATTCCTTTCCTTGCCTCTAAAGCTACTGCAGTCTTTCTGATAAAATCTTCATACCACTAGTCCCAACAGAGACCTAGAAGCAAGGAGAGGGATATGTATTATTCAATCTGTGGTTTGCACCATGCTTCAGGCAATCTCTCGATATGAAATGGGTGGTCAGTGCTGTGTTAGTCACAAAGCAGCTCTGTTCAGATAAGCCTTGGCAATTTTGGATGTTTATGCAATGAATACTGGGTAAGTCGCCTGAACTTCCAAAACTTTCTGAGGAACAAGCTCTCTTTGGGATGTCAAATATTGTAGTTTGTGCTTTAAGCTAAGTCCAATAGCTAGAAATACCTTCTCTTACTGTTTTGCAACGTTTCTGGATCTGGTGTTATTCAAGCAATGCAGAAATACAAAAAACCCACCATGAATATGGGAGAAGACTGTGAAAACTCTGCTAAATCTTAGATTATTTTCAAAAAACCTCAAGCATCCCCCTTTTATTTTGAATTCTGGCACATATTCAGATTATTTTCCTACTACATATGCAGATTCCACCTCTTATAGTGGACATGCAGCGCTGGTTAAAATCCGATCTCATTTAAATTTCATACTCTACCATTGAAAACGATTAAAAAAAATGCTGCCAGAGACTTCAGACCTACAGTTACCAGTCATATGATGTCTAGGTCTATTTTGCTAACCATTCCCAATGCTTAGTTTGTTCCCCAGCCTGCAATAACCAACTTGAAATTTACTGCCACCATTAACTTGCTTATTCTCTAGAGACTGCTAATGCAGATGATGAATACCTGTATTCTGTACCACGTTATTTTCAAAGGCTTTCTTTTTCCTGTTGCAAGATATGAGGCTGATCCTACAGTCTATCCGTGGCTGGATAGGGCAGCTGGAAGTTGCCTCTTCCACCATCCAGCCTCCTCTTTGTAGCTGGAGGCTTGCTGACATTGGAGACCAGGTCAGCCATGGCTTTGTATTTAGGAGCTTTGAAAATCCCCAATAACTGAGACATTACAAGCTCTGTGGACAACAGCACTGCCCTGTCCTGCCAGTGAGGAAGTTTTTCCTAGGGTCCAACCTGAACCTATCAAGGCAATGTTTGTGAATGTTGTCATCCTTCATTATTTTGCCTGCCGTTCTCAAAACCAATTTGGCTTTGTGGTCTTTAACCTCTCTAATAGCAGTTGCACTAGATCATCCCTTCTTTAGTCTGATGGATCACCCCTTCTTTGAGGATGGAACAACCCCTGTTCTTCACCCTCTCCTCACCAGCCATGTGCCCTCAGCCCTGACCATCTAAGAGAGTGGAGTGTCTCCATTTTCTCCACATGAATCTTGATCTCACCCTTCTTCCCAGAAGTGGCTGAAGTACTGCAAGTGTGGCCTGATCAGTGCTGACTGGAGTGGGATAATAACCTCCCAACCTGCTGGACAGGCTTATCTTAATGAGGTAATTTGCCTTATTTGTGATAAGAGCGCAGTGTTGGTTTATGTTAATCTGGCACCCACGGTAACCTCAGGAGCCTTTTGGCGGAGCCAGTGTCAGCCCATTTGGTTTCCTGCCCTTGCAGGTGCCCGGGGTTTTTCTTCCCTGAGTGCATAGCTTTGCACTTGGTTGTGTTGAACCTCATCATGTTTCTTTGCTCAGTCCTCAAATTTATGGCCAGGTCCCTTTGTGTTGAAGCTCTGCCTTTTGTCATGTCAGAAACTTCTAATCTATTACCCTAGAGGATACAAAAAATTGCAGGCAAGTTTCTGCTCTGATTTATTCTTTCGGGGGAAATTTCTCTATCCATTAACTATAGAGGGAACCATGGAAGACTTATTCCCTAAGCTATGGTTGGCTTTTGAGTGTCTTCAGCTTTAGTTTTCAGAAGTGAGAACAGTGGGAGATAGGGAGAAACTAGTATTGTGTTTTCTTTTCATCCTGCTGTGCAGTGCCAAGCCTGAATGGAACAAGAGCTTTTTTTTTTTTGTTTGCTGTGATGTTCCTCTGCTTTGTATCTGTTCTGCCTTCCAAATACTGTGTTTCAACTTTAATGGTTATGGCACCCATTAAGCTGAGAACAGTCTTATGACTGAACCATCTCCACAGACTGTTAGCCTCATTATGGAACCTTAACTTAATGTTCAGACTGTCCGTGCATTAGTAATTGTTTGATATAAAATATTGGCTTGCCTTCCTGCCTATTCTCTTCTGTTAAGGTTCCATTATTTGCAAATAGAGCAACTCGTGGCCAGTTAACCCACGGTGTTAATTGATTTCCTTGTTAATCTTCCTGTTAACATCTCCAATTTTTTCTTGTCTTTTCATCAGATCTCCCTTTTATTTTATTTTAGACAATAAAACCCCAATGGATATACTTATGCACATATTCTTTCCTTTTAATTTTCATAGTCTCTCTCAAGGGTTATCTGTCTTCTGCTATTGACCATGCAGATATTATTTGAGTGTATTTAGCTTCTGCAGTGGTTTTAAACTCCTTTTTTTTTGCCAGCCATTGTGTAGACTACTAAAAATCTTTCAGCAGAAATGCAGGTCCCCATGTGGTAACTGATGTCATGCACTAGTAGTGTGGTGGGTTTGTTTTTTTGCCTAATTGTTTTGAGTGGATCTCTTACAATTTGTTCATATAAACGTTTACAGATTCCAAGATGAAACAACCATTTTTTTTAATCTGGTGGGAAAATGGAAAAGGAATAATCTTAGGCTGTAGCTTACAGTAGAGAAAGCAGCACAGGATAAGTACATGTAATGTATATCTGGCTGGTATTGCCTAGAGGATTCACAGCAAAAGCCGTATTTGACTCCCTTTGTTCTCTAAAGGATAAAGGGCTATTAAGCAAAACCTGTTTTTTAGAAACCACAAAGATCTTTCACTTTGGTAGACCTCTTCAACAAAAACTTCCAACGTGAAATCAACATGCCTCATTCTGTTCTATCTCAACCCAGACCTGGACTAGGCAGGAGGACAGTATTTTATCAGGGCAAGAGGTGTCCTACTGTTAAGGACAGCAGCAAAAAGGCACTGGGCTGATGAGTAAATGGCTTTCTCTCTCTCAGCCGTAGCAATTTCTCTTTTCAGCCACCAGCCATCCTGGATGCAGCCATATGAAAAGCCCACTGCTGAGGGGGAGTGAGTGTGACATTCTCTTCTGTGGAACTCGGAGCTAAATTAGAACCAGTCCTCCTCCCCCATTTCTTCCTTCATGGATTGCAGTGCTGTGGCTGTATTAATGAGGCACCAGACCTGAGGAGTGTGTCTTTCTAGTGCCAGAGTTCAAGATCGGTAGAAATGTCTGAAAATATTTAGTGTTTTGAAGGTTATAATTTTTTAAAAAAAGATTCTTTCATTCATTTTTTTCCTTTCTTGGTCGTAGCATTAAAAAATGACCCATTTTATATAAAGAGATGTTAAATGCTTGCAGTTTCATTGTCTTCCACCCTGTTTTAGCTGTGGATGAGTTTACCCACATGAGCGGACATCTCTGGTGGTGATAATGGTACCTAGTTTTCATGGATTTGGTGGTTTTCTGTATTACCAGAAAGAGAACTTAACAGATAATAACCCTGAAAATTTCTTACATTATTTCCCACTGTGAAATGTGGGGTTTGTAGGAAAAACAACCTGAAACAGTTCACTGAGTGGTCTCTGGGTTGGTGGTTGTTGGAGGGCTGGGCAGCACTCTGCTCCTCAGCTAAAACAAGTGCCTGCTTCACACTGCTTTGTAAGGGAAGCCACCCTTGGTTTTATCAGTGTCTTCTCTTTCAGCTCCAAGATCCTGATTTCGTTTGGCACTAGGGCTAGACAATAAGCAGGAAAGGGCACGGAATGGATGCATGGACAGTCGTGGAAAAGCACGCCTGGAGAAAGTGCTTGTTGGCTGCAGGTTGGCTGCTGGTTGAAGAATGAATAATTGCATTCCTTTTTAAATGACACACTTTAGAAGTGGTGTGGATATTCCCTTTTTTTAGTCAGTCACATGTCCCGATCCAGAGATGTGTTTTAGTTCTTTTTAAACTCGGATGATACTTTGAAATAAATAAAACTAGCATGTGCTTCAACACTGTTCTCAATCATGAGTTCTTTTCCAACGTCCTGGCCTTAACTTTCAAAAAAGTGATCATTTCTAGGATAATTTCATGCGTTCAGAATTCCCGTGGGCATTCAGCTGACGTGCCTCATGACGGACACCCAAAACCCAGAGCGTGTGTGATCTGGGCCATGCAGGAGCTGAGAGCTGACCCACAGCCCGGTGCCTTAGCCACCATCCCACCCCCAGCCACAGAAACTGGAGTGTGCACGGGGCAGGAAGCAGAAATCAGGGCTGCTTAACCAGGCTGGTGATTTCAGTGATGAAGCTGACAGAGGAGCAGAAGCAGAGAAGTGCACTGAGGGGAGCAACTTTAAGTACTTAATTACAGAGTGCCTGAAGAAGGCTGGGCGCTTTCTGGAGCACAGATCAAGTGCTTTCTCCTCTGATGGGATTAGGCCGCTCTGGCCACTTGTGTCAAGTCCCTTCCAGACATGCTTTGATTCCTCCCACTCCCCAGAGGACTGTAATTAAGAAGTTATTGACTCCCAAGTGTGCAATTATGTTCTCTGAAGCCCAGTAACCAGCCCTGAATGTAAAACATCCCCTGCTTCCTTCATGAGCATTCTTCTGACACGTAGGTACCTCAGCTTTGGTAGACTGCAGAGGATGTTCTGTCCCCAGATAATGAGTTGAATGTGAAGCGTTAGGGCATCAAAAAGGAGACACAAAGTAGGTAAAACACAAATAAGGGTGTAAGTATGCTTGATAACTATCTTTTAAATAAAAGCTTATATGAAAATCTGAGTATTTGTTGTTTGCCAGAAAAGAGCAATGATAGACTTCCAAGGACTGCAAGTTTGGGTTTTGGTGTTTTGCCAGAGTCTTTGTGCTTTTGACAAAAATAAAATTCAAGGAGTTATTACCCCTTAACGGCTTTTATTTACACTAGCCAAACACCCAGTTATGTCAGTGCCAATTTTAAGCTTCTGTGAAGGCAAAACTCACTTTGTAAAAATAGTGTATTCAAGGCAGAAATATAATCTTCTAGAAAACTGGTTTTGAACAGTAATCTTGAATGTTTCACCATGACAGTTTTACTGTCACACCTGGCAAATATTTACATTTCTCTTGTTTAAGGCGCTCCAGTAATATAAATAAACAATATCTAGGCACCATCTCCCGGCACAAAATTTCGAGCTAAACCCTCCTTGTTGCCAGGTGCGCTGGGCTCTGGGTGGGCATGGAGACTGTTTTTGTCCCTCCCTCACTGCACCAGCCCTTAGGCTTCCAAATGTGCTTCCCTTGTTTAGACTAAAGAACTTGATCTCTTTGATATTTCTTCTTAGTCCACGTTTTCTAGTTCTTTGAATTTTTTCCTTGTTCTTTCCTGCGTGCTTTCCCATATGACCCTGACCCTCCTAAAGTGGTTAAAAATGAACAGAGTGGTCTGGGGTGAATATTACGGTGTAATATTTTCTTTTTTCCCCCCCTCTCCAATAGCATGGCATTGCTGACTCACGTCCAGCTTGTGAGCCCTTAAATCCTTCTCTGCAGAGTCCCTCCTAGCCCTGCTTTGTACAGGTGATTATTCCTGACTCAGTGAAGTGCTTTGAAATTCACTGTGGACAATTAATGGCTCTCTCATTTTTAAATGGGCTGTTCCTCCAGTTTGCCACAGACGTTCTTGACTTAGGGCTGAGCTGCCAGAGTTGTGCCACAATCAAGAACACATTTTACAGTTGTCTGAGCTTGAGCTGTTGTTCTTGAGGAGGACTTTCAGCTCAGGAGATACTAACACCATAGGTCTTCAGGGGAGGTTAAAAATGAAAAAAAAAAAAAAAGGAATATTCTACAGAAAAAAGCGCATATATAGGTTTAAACATCAGGCTCATTGCCTAGTGTCTTTAAGTAGTACCTTTTCTCAGTTCTTCAAGTCATGGCAAGTTTCAAATAAGTTAAATATAAACAACTAGGCTGGTTCTACACCAAGGATTAAAGGCAATGCATTGAGGAAAAAACCAAAAGGTAAACTATGCAAAAGGTTAAGGAAGCACTTAACTTTGTTTAGTAGATGATTCTACTAAATTAAAATTGATTAATTTTACTAAATTCTGACTTAGCTAATGACCATAGTTATCAAATATACCATAGAACCTTCAATTTCTTCACTTCCGAAATTACTTTTGGAATCACTCCCTCTCTCAGCCAGCTGTTGTCATGTCTAAGCTATGAACTCACTTTTAACAGCCAACCTGGAAATACGTAGAAGTACTGCAGTTATTCCAGCTGCTTTGAGCAGGGAAAAATGATGCATGTGTAATATTCTAGGTTAATATTTCCCCAAAATGTGTCCTGAGCATTGTTCATGTGCTGGGAGCAAGACATGAAAATAACAGCATTATCTGGATTGCAGACTACTGCCTTCCAAATATAAGATGAACTTTAACATGAGCCTACAAACCTTTTTTGTGGGGCGTTATCCCTTCAGTTCTGTTTCCTGTGGCACTAGTTAATTCTTGTGTTCAAAAGGAGTGGATGAACAGAGTATTTTAGTTCTGAGTGTGCTTGTTTCTGGATAGAACTGGGAGCACTACAATATTTGTAGTAGTCTGGCTGTTCCTTCGTTAATTATAAACATCTGGTCAAACTGGCATCCCTATTATTGCACATGCAACAGAATGTAGTATCTTCCTGCTGCATCCTGCTCGTTTTCATAGGGATTTCTATTTCCTACAAAACAGTTCTGTTAGTGTTGATAACAGCTCCTGCTAGCTTGAATGTCCCTGTATGGATGAAAAGAATCTATATTTGCACAACAGAAGGTAAAAAAATATCTAATTTAGGCAAATATTTTAAAGTGTTGTTGAATATATTGAAAAACCATCCCACACCTGAAATGACAAATGCCTGTATGGGACATATCAGCCCTCTGCTGTCACACTGCAATATGCTGTATGACATTATTGGATCTCCAGTTTTGCCAGAGTGAAAAGGGAAACAGAATTGCTCCTTCATACCTTAGAGAGGAATGTAATCATGAAATTCATTCAGGTGCTGATGCCTAAATCTATCCACATATTTTCCACTCTAAATGTGATTTTTGACTTCCTGTAGCTTTGCAAAAAAGCAAAAAAAAAAGGAAAAAACCAAACCAAACCAAAAAAGAGTTGTCATGCTGATTTTGCGCCCTAGGATGAATTGGTAATGAAAGTGAAAAGAAAATAAAGACTTCAGGATTAGACACTTGCCTCTGGATCTTGAAATGAGAGCTGTGTTGTATGTTTTAGTCCTCTTTCTGTTCTAGTATCAGTCATGAACCCTCTGAAGTCATTTAAGTGAGGCTCTTGTCCCTCTGTGTGATCTCCGGTGCTTTACTTGAGAGCCCATCTCAGATTTGTGGAAGTGATAAGATGATGTGAAAAGCTGATATCCAGGAGGGGTAGAATAAAAACAAAGGGCTGTGCCCTGCTAAAACCTAGGGCCACTGCCCATGGGGGTTGGGACAGAGGCCTTCACTGGATTTTGGAAAAACCTATAGTGATGAACACCAATTAAAAACACCATGAGCACTTCTAACTCACTGTGGGGTAAAAGTAATACCTTCCCAAATATGTCTAAAAATGTTGCTTATGTAACTTTTCAGTTTTTACAAAGCGATCATTTTTTCTTTTAGAATTTTCACTATGGGTGTTTGCAGTTATTTATTTTATCTTTCTGGGCAAGAGAAACCTACTTTACTCAATGTCAGAGAATAAATTAAGTCATCCTTCAGTGTGTCACTTTTAATCTGGAGATCATTCTGAAGATATTTTTAATGACTTTGCATCTAGAAATATCAGTCTGATAATTTGTCTAAACTCGTTGAATACCATCTCTCAGAGTTACACTTATTTAAGGAAACTTATGGTTTAAATCTTGGCTGCACTGTATGTAAAATATGTTTCTTAAAAGCCTTCCTATCGTTTACACGTATAAGTATTAAGATATATCATTTTATGACCTTTACTGTTATCTTATTTAGAATCCTGGAAAAATCTGAAAAAACCTAATTTGATTCAGGAAGTATATCTATTATTTTTATTTAACTAGCAGGGTACTATTTTAAAATTATAGAAATTAATCTGAGATGCACAATTTTCCTATTTAATTCTGCCTTACCCACAGACCTGATGGATGGCTGCTTGATTTTGCTACCACTAGCTATGAGATGCAGGGGAGAGGACTTCCTCTAGGCTTCCTCTTCTTCCTTTGCTAAATTTTGATCCCAATGTGTAAAAGCAACCTCCAATTCTCCTCTAGGAGCCAGAAAAGGCTGTCATGCCTCATGAATCCTCTCCTGTCATGGTTTCACTCAAGCTGTCTTCCCTCTTTCCCTCATTTTCCTGAGGAGATGTTGCCCTTGCACTCTGTGTTGTCTTTTTGCTTCCTGCTTTATTATCCACAATATTCATGCACTAAAATTGGCTCTCTTAGAGAACAAACCAAATTCTACAGGACAAACCCGGGTACCAAGGCCTAGAGGTTTTATGCCTGAGCCTGCTGCACAGCAGTAGTAATGACACAGGGCAGCATCACATCTGTCCCCATCCAGGAACATCCTTTGTATCCAAATTCTGACTCCTTCCTGCCATAGTACAGCCATGTAATTCAAGTGTTGTGGTGTGA
>WEIT01012742.1:20284-83124 GCA_013389985.1 Dryoscopus gambensis | reverse complement strand
CTAGGACATGGGTTTTCATCTTTTTAGCTTTTACCTGAAAAAAACCCCAACCATGTGATAAGAATTATATATAATAACTATGTTTTGGTGCCTCAAGGGCTACCAGCCTGAGGGAGAATATCTGAGAGGTGATTATAGGCTCAAATCAAATATTGCTTTGGCCCTGGGTCATGGCTGCAGCATTTCCCACTACATAAAACTGGCAAATGGACTGGCCCAGCAGGTGCTAAGTTTGGATCTGGAAGCACACTGGAGATTGGTCTGGGGCTCAAACCTGGGGGACTTGTTGACTTCCTCGCCTGTGCTGACCGTGAAACTGAATAAAATGAGTGGCTGTGATGAACTGTGCCTTCCCAGAGGATTGTCTCATTCCAGCTGCTGTCCTGTGAGCACACTCATACTGACAGTCTTTATCTCTGTTCTTGGCTCTTGCAAATAAAGGGATGATAAGAACTAAAGGGCATAAAATTGTGCCAATATCTGTGGATAAGTGTACAAATGCAGAGCAGGCAGTACTTCCACCAGGAGCTTTTCTGGTCTAACACATTTTCTCCTGACATTTCAGGAATATCCTGGCCAGGCAGCAATTTTCCATGAACTTCTTTCCAAAATATTAGTTATTGTCAAATTGTGTTTGCTCCAGAGGTGCCAAGTCTGAGCAGCCTCAGAGCATCTATACCACCTGGTTTGGTGGATAGGCTTCTTTTTGCTGTTGTGTTGCACAGAGACAATTCCACATGGCTTCAGGTGCCTGTTCTACAATATAAATGTTTTCCTTTTCTAAAGGAAGACTTAATTCTAGATGTCTACTTCTTCTGTGTAGGAAACGACATATACCCCTGCACATAGGAATATCTTAAACTGGAATGGGAATTCCTGGTTTCCCTTAAGTAGCTTCCATGTTAATTTGCACATTGGCCCCTGGTGACAATTTTTAACCAAGGTACTACACTTCCAATCCCTTTGGCTTCTTACATGCTGCTGAACATTGGCTTGACCAGTGCATTTGGCTTTGTAAAGGAGTCACCACAGAGCAAGCAAGGTCAAAACTGTCACTGCTTCAAATGAAAAACAGGATTTCAAATAACTGAGGAGATTAACTTTGTCCTTTGAAAAGCAACTCTGTTTTTCAGGAATAAAATTCACCTCTGCAACTGCAAGAAGAAAATAATTATCACCAAGTTACCAATAGGAGCACTTCTGAAATGTGCATGTGTTTGGAGTGAGATGTTTAAAGTGTGCTTGAAATTTATCTTAATTATGGCTCTAAGCTTGTAAGATGGTGAAAAATAGTATTTCTATTTAGTAGGAGTGGGTGGTGTTATCTATTAATGTAAGTCTGAATTTACACAGTAACATTTAAAGTCTATTTATAAGTGAAAGACTAACAAACAGATGAGTGAATATAGGTCAGAGAGGGGAGTTAGAGAGAATGGGAATAATAACACCTCTGACTACACGGGCTGATGAGGCACCACTGCTGCCAGGGAAAAAGGATCAGAAAAATAGCTTGGTGTCTAAGTAAACTGTGGCTGCTCGCAGCAGAACAAAATACCAAACATTCTGACTGAGCTTTACAGCCCTGCAGGCTGCCTGAGGAGCTTTGTATTTCGTCCCAGAGGCAGACAGAGAGTGCTTATTATTCAAATACCCACCACTTATCCCTGATAATGCTTTCAAGGCATACCTGACTGAACTGTAAAAAACTCAATCTGGTCAAGTGCTGTTTTAATATGCACTGGCTCTCAAACCACCCTGGATTGTTTTCATGAACTACAATTTCACTGTCAAGATTTAATTAAGAAAATATATCAGAGACTTTGGAATAAATAGGGTGGTCAGGGGTGTTGGGCAAGTGGACTGTGGGACATGGCAGGGGCTTAACAATTTGTGCACTGACCAAGTCGTCTTCCCAAAAGTGAAAAGGGACAGGATTGCTTAAAAAAGCCACCAAACCATGCTCCACCTTGCCTATAATGCACATGGTGGTTTTACATCATCCTCATCACTGTGAGCCACATTATGTAGTTGGGATTTGATTGTATTAACCTACATATTGCAGTCTTGAAAATCCTGGGATAAGGACACATTTTATGGCACTATAAAGTCATCATTTTTCTGCTACTATATGAAGATTATTACGTTCCCTGAAAATACACAACAGATTCAATCTGAAATAGAATGTATTTTTTTTTTCTGTACAAGCAAGATGTCTGGCAGGCAGCAGGAGATAAAGAGAATGTTTATTATTAAATTTTAGTGACTGAAAGTAACATTTGTGTAAATGCATATACATAGAAGCACTAAAAAAAACCCCACAACAAAAAATATTAAAGCTGACATGTTGATTTTAAATAAAGTTCGGAAATAGTGAAGCCTAATGGGCAGCTAGGCATCATTCCCAAATACAAACTAATATAAATTAAGAAATGTTTCTACTCTAAACCTCATGTGTTAAACCTAATCAGTATTTTCTGTATTATCTCTGAGTAGAATATGGACAGAGCATTATCTGTTTCAGTAATGCAAAGTTAATTTTAGCTGTCAGAAGGTTGGAGTCAAAGACCTATAAAAGAATATATTTCCTGAGTGAAATCTAAAGGGACATTTTAATTTGTTTCTGTTCCATTGCTTCTGAATAAATTGTTTTGAAGCAGGTAATGAATTCATGTAAGTGCTAGTCTTCTGTTCTGGCCCTATAATTTCTAAAAGCATTCTTAAGAAAGCTCTTTTTCTTACTTTTAAAGTATAATCAAATATGTTGGGGTTTTTTCAGTGTTAAAATGCCTTTGTGAGGGCAGTTCAAGCAAGAGTTTTCAAAATTCAAACTACCTGAAGTAAAATTTATACAGTTGTGACAGACTTCTTTAAAATTTTAAATATGCATTTCATGTATAATTTTCAGGGCTGTAGCTATAGCGGCTGTTCCCAGATGCTCATCACAGGGAAGAAGAATCCTAAACTTGGAGAAATTTTAGAAATTTCCACTAGCAAAATGACTATTTGAAGGTAAGTCATTTGAAGGTAAGTAATTTGGAATTGTTGAGAGACAACATGTGCAAGCAAAAGCCCACAACGTATTTTTTCAGCTCACAACAATGCCTATTCAGCTTGTGAGGCCCAAAGTTGCAAATTTGTCTTCTAGCTATGCAAGATAAATTACAGAGAACTTTCAGTGGAAGCAGGGAAGGTACCCGCAAGCACGTTTTTAATAAAAACACACACGCCCTACTACCAAGACCCTGGCTATGAAATTATTAAAACTGCAGCACTCATCGCCACAGGACGCTGAAACAGCCAACAATAAAAATAGATTGAAAACAGATCGCAGCAAATTCATGGATGAGGATCACTGTTGTTTGAACCTGATGGCTCTGCCTGTAACCTCCATCCCAGGAACTCCTAAGCTGTTTTGAGCAGCACTATTCCAGTGTGGCTTCGTTTGGGAGGTGTCACAAAGTGCATGTTTTTTGGGCCTTAGTGAAAAATGCCTGTGTAGTGACATAGAAGATCTTATTGGTTCCTAGCAGTCAAATATAAAGAACTTAAGAGGGAGAGTGTTCTGTTTAGTGCCGCAGGATTGTTGCATGCAAGCTGGAAAGCTTTTGCCAGATGGTGAATTGACTGAAAGAATTCCTCTAGCCCTGGAGAACCAGGCTGAAAAGTTTTCTTTTTCCTCATTGATTCTTTTTCGCAACAAACAAATGGTGTGGCTTGGGATGGTGAAAGACTGAACTGAGCAGCCTTGTCTTAATGGGGGAAATGAAAAGCAGAGTGGCTGTTGGGGACTCGAAAGTGTCACCTGCAATTGTAATTGCACAACCGTGACAAAGCAGCAGCTTCCCCTTTAGAGATGGATTCTGGGCCCTGATGAGCCAGAAGGCTCAGTCTCTTCCCTCCATGGACTAAATGATTTGTTTCACTTGCTGCTGCTGTGAGCTCTGCCTTTCTTCAGCTGAGAATACGTGAGGGCTGTGCTGTACCAGAGCTTGCAGCACACTGAGCTATAAAAGCTGTCACTAAACACAAGTCATTTTGTGTGTGTGTCTCATGAGGGAACGGGAGGGAGATACAAGAGTTGGCAAGTTAGCCCAGCACTTCAAAGTACAAAAAGCCTCTAGTTAGTTAGACTTCCTTAGGTTTTCCTCTATATGCCTTATTTTTTTCTAGCTAGATCCTAAGATAAGCTCAGGAATGCAGATATTTCCCCATATTCCACAAAATTATGACTTTCCTTTCTGTAGGATAACCTGTTAAATTTTGCCACTACCTCCTTCTACCACTGGAGTATCGACGATACCAAAAAATAGTCCTTCAATATTCTTCAGGTTAGAAGGCTGATTTGTTTGAAACAGGCATGAGTAGCCTCTGTGCTTCTGCTGTCCTGCAGCCTCTGTGTTTGCAACACGAGTGACCAGAGTCCAGCCACCCAGAACTGGCAGCAGCAGCAAGGCACCAAACACAAACTCTCACTTTGCCTCGCTCTCCTCTTGCAGAAAGAATATGGAAGGAACAGGGTTCCTTCAAATCCATGCAGAGTTTGTTTTGTTTGGGTTTTTTCCCCCTCTCTGCTTTCCAGCAAGGACAGAAGCTGGTGGAGGCAACAAAGCTGCCGTTCTTGATGGAAAAGTTATTAAAAGCTGGAACCACAGCTTGCAGTCCCAGAGAGGGCTCTGCTGGCCCACCTGCTTTTTATGAGACCAAAGCGAGGTTATTTTTGAAGGGTTGAGAGCCATCCTGGTTAACCTGCTTTGAGTGAATCCCTAAGGACAGCTGGATACAGGAACATGCATGTGTTATGTATAGAATAAAACAGCTGCCTGTGGAAACATTCTTAGGGCTGCAAGATTACACCTGAAGGTGCATTTGGTGGGCAGCACATAAAAACTAATAAATCCCTGCCTATGTGGGTTTCAATTGCCTGGCATAACTTCAGCTTCTGAAGGGCTTTAGTTTAATTGTTACCATTGTCTGGCTAAGAAAGACCACAAGTGTTTTCTAAACCGCTTTTCTCCAAGCATTCACTTTGCCTATTCATACTGAAAGCTCTCTAGCAAATGGACCCCTCATTACTGCATTTTTGTTCAGTACGAGATGGGTTTTGAGGCACTACTGCAGTAACACAATTATGAGCAAATAACCACTACAGGGTAATTCTATACAGACCTTCATATTCACATTTTTGTACCTCAGATACATTCACAGCTTTCTCAGTGCATCAATTAATCAAGCTAATCTGAGCCTCTTTATGACAGATGTCTGTAGCTTACAAGTCATGGAATTGCTTTATCTTTTTGAAACATAAATTGCAAGTGGTTGGGGCTTATGTTTGTGTGTCTTAAAGCAGTGAAAGAGATAGGAAAGAAAGAAAACTAAAACCAGCAATATCTTTGTGGTGGCAAGCAAGAGCAGCAAAAGTGTCAATTTTTGCCCGTTCTTCTTATGGGACAGTTCAAAATCCATCTCTCTGAGCAACAGCTCAGCATCTGGCAATCAGCCTTGTTGCCAAATAGTCCATTTCTATCATTTTAAATACCAGCCTGAATCCACAGCAGCTTTCTCAGGTACTTCCTTTTTTTACGTAATTAATCAGTGCCATAATTGCTAGTTAATAAACTTTAGAAGTCATTTCATGGAGGCAATGACCAAGATAACTGAAGACATGAAGTTCAAATACAGGTTTAATGTCTCTTCCTGGTCAAACACAGCATTTTTGTGCTTTAGGGTTGCCTTTTTGTAAGCTGCAATAAAATGTAAACTGCTTACCTATGGAATTTCCCTTAAAATTAATCATATTTAAGCAGCCAATCTTCTGGTTTTGGTTTTTTTTTTTGCTATCTTGCTATCTACTCTTTTAGATACAGCTAAAGGCATGATGTGTGTGTTTGTCCATCTTAGCAGTATACATGTTTATAATTTAAAACCAAATCCTGTTCCAAAGTAGAGGAAATACTATTCTCAAAACAGACCTCAGAGAACTGGGCCTTTGTCTGCCTGGCCAAGTCAATATCGACACCCTGAATGAGTACAGAATTAAATCTAAATTTCCAGCTTGGTGCAAGGATAGGCAAAGATCTGATGAACACTCTCTCAAAATTTCCATTCCAAAGCTCTGTTTCTCTATTGTTTTCTACTTTCAGACCTTAAGGCTAACCTTTACCAGCTGGTTGAAATTTCAGTCTGCCTTGGATTATGTTTTTTTTAAGTGTAGGAAAAGAAAAGAGAAACATTTCCAGGAAATATATGTTAGAGTATTTTCCGGCAGCCGTGTTTTTCAGAGGCAGACAGGGAAAAGTTAAGTTGTCTTGCCAATGTAAAATCTCTGTGAATATTTTTCTTGACTGAGAAATTCTAGCTGTCTTTTATGACCTTGACATCTGACATGGGGTGACCTTGCTGGTGAGACACATGGCCTTGACATCTTTGTGGAAGTACAGTTAAATCTGAGTAACAGAAAAATAAAATCTTGCAATGTGTGCAGGCTTAGTACAGACTTTATAGATTTTTGAGAAATGAATTCTGCAAAGAATGCCAGTGCTAAGCTTTGTTTACTCATAGGAAAAACTCAATGCATTGTATTTTCATTCCATTTCCAGGCTATCATCTGTCTCTTAGGTGCTCCAACATGTCAGCAGCTGATTCCAAAGGATCCTGATTTGTCAAACAGTTCTTTGTTAGCAGATTAATCTTTGGAAGCTGCTCTGGGTTAGAGGCACATCAAGAAATCCTGTATTTAGAATAAGTATTATTTTCAATTGGCTGCCATGTATTTTTCTCTACAGAAATATTGATCTTTCTTTCCAAGGACCTGAAAGACCCCAGGGAAAAGTTTCTAATGACAGGCTCAGATAAAACCCAACACACTCTTTCAGGACAACATTTACATGCAAGCTTTGATTTTTATGGATTGTAGCCCTTAGCTGTCATGGGAGACAAGACTCAAAACAGCACAGACCTTGTCAAAAACTGCAGCAAGGACTCCTAAAGCACACACAGAGGAACCCATGGAATTTGCTGCTCACTAAAGATTGCCAGTTTTTCTTGAACAGACCATGCTACCTGTTCCCCTGCACTGGGGACGCTGCAAAAGGTATTTGCATATGTTAATCTACCCTATGAATTAAAGCTTTTTTTTTTTTCTTCCCTATGTTTCTAGTAAACTGCTGCTCTTCCTGAATTCACCAACTCCTACTAAATGAGAAAGTTTCGCGCACCTGTTTATATAAAGGGAAATGAAGCTCTGTCATTTTCTAAGTTTTCCGGCTTCTTTTAGTAGAATTCCTCTCACCTCCTTTTATGTGTCTGCCTAAGCTAAAAGCAGTCTGTGCTAGACAGGTACTCTTTGGCACTTCAGGCACCCTTTATGGGAAAGGAGTGAAGCAGATACTGGGGTGAGATGGTGCTGACCTGTTTACACCAGATGCCTCGCACCTCATGAGTGTCTGCTTCTCTATTACTGCAAAGAAAAACTTGGAGTGATTGATTCAAGATGTCTGTCTTTGGTCATTTGAATTCTAACCTTAATTTGCAGGTACTGAGTGCTTAAGCTCTGACTGAGAATAAGGGATTAAAGCCAATTTTCTGCTGGGAGGTTTGTAGGTGGTGGTGTGATAGTCAGCAGGAATAGATTCTAACCGATTTTAATTGATCCTACTACAGCATAGTCCTGGTTTTTCTTGTCCTGAGAATCCCACATTTTTGGAAGGGAAAAAGATATCTCTTCACTCATTGAAGTGCAAGAGAAAAAACCCTTTAGTACTGTATCTTAGGTCCTGACTAAAATCCCAAATTTGAGCGTTCATCTGCTGACCCTTCGAAAGCGAATCTGCTGAGCTTTGCTGCACCCACCCTACCTGCAGTAACTGAGCTTAGTTTAATTCAACTAAATATGTTTAGATGAATGACAACACTGTGTTCAAAACAGGACACAAACTTATCAAATGTGCTGTAGTTACCATCATTTTCAGAAACACATTTTCAAAGTCTGAACGTTTCTTCCCCCTATTATTATAAGTGGATGTATTTTACTGAAATAGCAGTAACTTGCTTTCCCTTATCTTAACTGTAAATGACCCTATTCATTTGTAGCTAAAATTGTCCTCCCCAGAGTGCGCTGGCTTCAGCAGAATTACAGCTTGCATGATTTTACCTGATAGACTCTTCTGCAGATACATAACCTAAAGAAGTAACATATTTCTGGCAATACATGATAAAAGAAGCACTTGGCAAAGGTCAGCTTTTCAGATGTCTTGTGGAAATCTCATTAAGTACAATCTTCTGATAGGTCCTCTTCTTCTGCCTCAGTGTCTGTACCAATTGTCCTGAATTTCTGATTGAAGTTTGGCATCTCAGTGACTTTTTAACAAGTTAGAAGGTCCCAGTATAATTAAAATAACCTCAAAGTCAAATTTAGCAGGTGAGAATTTTGATAAAACTCTTTGAATTAACTCTATTGTATGAAAGTAAAAAAAAAAATCTTTAAATTATCATTCCTTCTGAATGTAGCTAAGGCTGCTAAGATTTGAGTGAATGTCAGGCAAATTCCTAAATATTTGAACAAATAAGCCCCGCTAAAGTTATTATTCTATGTTAATGGGAGCAAATACTATGCCAAGAGGAAACCCTTCTTCAATCAGGGCCTATCTTCTTTTCAGTTTTTCATTTTAAATCCTAAATTTCGTCTGCCATGATGAATTCTTGTTAAGCTGCTCTTAAAAGTCCAGGTCAGGGCATGTGTTAAAAGAGTGCAGGTACAGAGATCAGAAATAAAAGCAACAAAAGTTGTGGTGAACTCTAGCTCAGTGCTGAGGCAAAACTTATGACTACCAGAAGTGCTGCTGCCTACAAACTCCAGAAATTGTTTTAGTTGAGCAGTCTATAAATAGGGAAACCTTTAATATTTATGTGGCGACTTTTTGTATGAACATCCAGCCAGTTTTCCAGTGACAGACTGCTATAAAATAAAAAGATGGACAGCAGTAAAAAAAAAAGGGGGGGGGGGCAAAAAAAAAAAAAAAGCTGTGTATTAGGTATGAATCAGTTACAGAGTGAGATGACAAGCCCATGTGTCTGTCCTGCTGGAGGTGCTTCTACAGGGAAGCAGAGTACTCCATGACCTTGAGGTTTCATTCACAGCGTGTTTGCTCTCCTTACATGAGCAGCAATATGTGAGCTTGATATGCTGGCTCTTAAAATCTGCATTATATTCCCCTTTAGGAAGGACTAAGTTACAGAGAGTTTTCATTCATCTTTTAGAAGACTCTGTGTGCCTAAATTATTCTCTGACCTTGTACTTGCTCAGAATGCTTGATCCCAGCTCCCAGCATTACAGAGATCCCTGCAACCCCTGCTGCAGTGCAAAGGTCTTGGATCAAGGTGGCTGCCAGGAGGCTGAGCAGTAAGGAACGTGTCAGCTCCAAAGAGCTAAGGTTGAGTTCCATGGAGCACTGCAGGGGTTAAACTCGCTGGCACAGTCTCTGCTCACGTACAGAAGGACTTGTCTTGTGTGAGCTTTTGGTCAGCACGAGCCTGCAGGATGCTCAAACCACTCTTAGGTAAACTTCAGTCACTCGTGTTGTACTGAACTGAGAAGAAAAGCCCTGCAAATCTGAAATGTAAAAATAACCCCAAGTATAGTTGGGACAGCTGAATGTCTGATGAGTGTCCCAGGGGAGGCATCACTCAGCGTGCATTCTTGTGGAGCACCCTTAGCCTAAGTCATGAGTTTCTCCCAAGATACCAAAGAAAAAAGTATGGAGTCCATTCAAAGGCAAATAAATACTAAATATTTACATGGATTACAAAAGATGAAGCAGCCTACCAGATGCTGGAAGATGCAATTACTTAATGCATGGGAGAAAAAGAAATGCAGGAATACTTCTGGTGCTTCTGGAATACTGCAGTCAGTGTATTCCAAGGATGGAGACTTCACAAGCCAACTGCTGTCCACTGACCCAGCTTCAGCCTCAGCCTTATTGAGGGATATGAAATATAGGAACAGTCTACCAATATGCTGGTACTTTAAATGATAGATGCTGATAAGTACTTTTCTCCTTCCTGCCTAAGCTTTACTCAAAATCTTCCATTAAAATATATAATTGAGTACCTGGACAGTTGTATTTTGATTTGCATCTATTGCCAACCCAATATATCTTTCAGATAAGCCTTTCTTGCATTACTTTTAATAATAATGTTTTAAATTAAAAGGCTGCTTCCATCAGCATAATGAAGCAAGATAGCCAAGAAAATAGCTATGTGCCTGAGAACAGAAATTCATTAAAGTAAGGAAAAAATCCATTAAACAGGGAGGATAATGAGAAAAATATTGAGCCTTAAAGATGACAATACTGAAAGGAGAGACTGCATTTAGGGCTTACTTACTGCATAGGAGGGGCTGTTTTCTCTTTCCAGAGATCTTGCCTTTTTTTTTTTCTTTTCTTTTTTTTTTTTTTTAATTCTGTCTAATTGCATAAAATTTTGGCAACTCGGTTACTTTTAAATTGCCATAGGCATATGGGATTTTACTAGCGCAAAACCTGTGCCTGATGGTGATATCAGGGATAATCCTTCATGCTACTTATGTAAGTGTTAGTTTTAATGATTTCTCTTCTTCCAATACCGAGGAACACAAAACTTAATAATGACAAACATCAAAGCTGCTCAAAGAAGGCAATTTAATGTAATCAAGATATTATGCTTTCTAATTACCCTCCTGGTCTCTATTTAAGTTGCAGATTGTGCTACTTACATTTATCTTAGAAATGCGTTGTCCTTATAAAGTCCTTTTTTTGAAAGAAATATTTGAAAAGGTGCTGAAAAATATTTTTAACTTCGCCAGAGTACAAGGAACTTGCATAGCAAGTGCTAATGAGGCACAAGCTTGCCTTTGACTTGCATTCCCTCTTCCTCTCCCTCCCATCTTTATTTCTTTTCTTCAGCCAGTCAGGGCAGCATTAAACAAGAAAACTGGTACCCGTCTGACTCCTCTCTGCCTGTCTGCTGAGCTGTGCTGCTGCTCCTGACAGGCTCCGGACACACAGAGGGTTTACAGGAGGAGCTGACAGCCCGCACACGTCCAGCCTCAGACAGGTGTTGTAAACCTGCTCTCTGCTTCCCGTGACTACGCAAAGACAAAAGGTTCTGCCTGGGACAGAACAACCCTTCGCTGCTGGGGCACAGATGGTATGAAAGTGCTTTGTGTGACACAAGGTGTTAGAAAATGTTTGGCTCACTAACATGTGCTGTCAAGACCTGTTTTCTTCAAGCTGCCAGTCTGTCATTGTTTTTTTGGAAACCAGCACTCGGCCAGGAAAACCATTTTCATCAGAACCAGAAACAGAAGCCCTGTTTATACTTCACTTTCATTTTCTCTTACCAGGTAATTTCTCTCTCCAATGTCACCACAGGTATTGTAGTAGAATTAAGGAACAGTCAAAATTTCTCTCTTATTACATACAGAACAGTAACTAGTAGAGAGAAAATAGGTTTTAAAAATGGTAAGAGAAAAGGAAGGAGAAGCTTTCAAACCAAGCATTCCCCACACCCGAATCTCCTGAACCTTCCAGACAAAGTAAAAAAGTCTTCCTCTTCTCTGTATACAGATGCCAGTTGGAGGAATTCCTGGCCAAAGTAAAATCCAACTTAGAAGTTTAAAACCATACAAATCTGGGAACTTTGTCTTTCTGTATATATTCTTCAAGGCAGCAGCAAAGGCTTGTAAAGTCTGCAACTGGCCCCTATTCTGACCTATTTTTCACTAAAATCTGTGTGTTTCATTAACATTATCATGAACCCACTGGGCGACTTTCGTCCATTTTACAGCTACCCTGTGACACTTTTTATTTGTTCTGTTGTTACAAGTGCCGCAACCTTGTCTTTGCCTCTTGCTGTAAGACTTTTAAAGTGCAATTTGCTGTGTCTTTTGGAGTGTGGACACAATCCTGAGATGGTAGGGGTCAGAACTTGTGTACGTACAGATGAGGGTAAGGAGCACTGAACAAGGAAAAACATTAGCCTTAAGGGTCTTCTTCTTCCTCTAGAAAAAAAAACCGCAATGAGATTAAATACCTTAGAAAGACTCTGAACGTCAAATGGTGGCACATGGCTCGGCTCTGTCTCAACATGTGGAATTTTCAGGTTCACTTATGAGCAATCCTATTTCATGTTTATTTGCTCAGGCAATTAAATGATTGCTGAAGATTTACTTCGCTTCTTTTTGCTTTATTAGTCACATGTCTCAATATTAAATGACAATTTTTCTCCTGATACTGTTGCAGTTACCCTTCTGTTTTTAAACATTTTTGTATTCAAGCAAATTGTGCTTTCTGAAATGTTATCATTAAGCTGTTGTATTTGAATGACTACAGGAAACAAGGATTTGGGGATTTCATCTTTGTTGTTAAAAATCTACACTTAGGCTATGGAAAAAGTCACTTGGTAAAACTGCACAAGGCAAAACCAGAAATAAAATCAAGCATACGGTAGCATGAAATAGCCACAGGCTAATGCAAAAATTGAGAAAAGTCTTCTCACAAAATATCTGTGCACTGCTGGGCTTTCCATCTTCAAAATGTCTTGCAAAGGTTAAGTCTTTAAAATATATCTGTGCAACGAAGCATTATATTGGCACCACTGTTTTTTTCCCCTCAGTTAAAGTAGCTGTTGAGTGTTTAAATGTCCAAGGCTGTGGAGAAGGTCGCTCAGATCTAGGACTGCAGGCTAAGCTTCTTCTGTGGTGCCTGAATTTCTCAGACTGGGCTGGACATTCTTCATTTATTCATAGTCATCCTTCTGTCAGCCACTGCTCTCCTTTTCCCAAACTGATTGTCCTCTTTGACACTTTTTCCCTGGCTGGTCTTCAGCTTTCCACTGCACTGAGTGTGCTCAGATTGCCCCATTAAGCCTGCAATAACCCTACAGGTCAACCCTCACCTGGCTGCATTTCCCTGCTCTCACTTGAGGCTGTTTTTGAGGCAGACTTTTCTCTCCTCTTGTACTACTTTAAGGGAAGGTCAGTCTGTCAGAGGTCAGCAAAACTCTGTATTCAACCTGCTGTGCAGAATCCCTCTGGAAGACCCAAATCAATGAATTTGATCTCTAAAGCAGGTACATCACAAACATACGCGTTAAGTCTCTGTGTGTGAGGGTAAAAAAGCAACTCACCATCTCCTGTGTTAGGAATCACCTTGGAAAAGTTGCCTCTGGGAATAGGACTGGTAGTAGGAATTAAATCACCCTTAGCAACACTGGATACTGCCAAAAACCTGCAAGAAAGCAAAAAACCATAATATAGGCTCTGTAAATGACAATGAATGATGTCTACTTCAGAGGAAGGAGAAGATTTTTCAGAAAGGCCTAACCTGTAATTTTCAGGATCTCTTCAAATAACTGGGAATGATTGTTTAAAAGCTTAGAGGCTAGTGCCAGGAACCCCCTTGGAACCAGAGTTCACATAAGAGCATAGCTGGTGATGACAGAAATACTTTGTAAGGAGCTAATGACCAGCAAGGGCCTTGCAGGATTGGACGCTCCAGAAATTGACTCCACTTGAGGAACTCAAGAAATCGAAAGACCTGACTAGTAGTTTCCTGAAGATAAATGACCAGTTAAAGGAAAGGGGGAAGGAAGCCTGTGCTGTTTAGCCAAGCCAGCAGGTTTAGTGTCTCATGCTTTTAGCACCCGAGTGCATCTGTCAGGTGCTAATTGCCAACTCCCACTGGCTGCACTAGGAGCCCAGGGCACTTGGCATTTTGCAATATTAACCCACTGTTATTAAGCTAAAGAGATAAACATGCCAGAGTATGTGATGTTTGAACTGCCAGGAATTGTTTCTTGCATTCTCACAGCTTTAATATCTTTTTTTTTTTCCTAGTTAGCGGTGTCTCACGGCAAGCAACTGCCTAAAGAGGAAACATAATGCAAAAGAATATGCACTGTGAAAAGTCTGCACTGTGAAGTGCAGAAATATATCATTCTACCAAGAGTAGGCTGATTTAATTTTAAATATAAAATCTTTAAATGGCTAATGTGCTTAAAATGTAGAAAATCAGATAACAAAAGCAGTTCTTGTTTCAAAGGAGAACAGCAGTCAGTGAGAAAAATGAACAAAAAGAAGACAAAGTGACAAAAGAAATAAGGAACTATCATTGATTTCCTTGTAAAAAAAAAGATAAAACCTAATAATTTTTCACACATTATCAAATAACATGGTAATTTATCCAGAATTTGATTATACTAACATTTGGCTGTTACTTGGTATCAGATGAGTTCTTACAGCTCAGAGTGCTCTGGGAGGGGTTTTGAGGGTGGTTACTGACCTGTTTGTTGGCATTATGGCCAACATCCCTGGAGGTGTTAAAGAAATGACTGGATGTGTCACTTAGTGCTGTGGTTTAGTTGACAAGGTGGTGCTTGGTCAAGGGTTGGGCTTGATAACCTTGGAGGTCTTTTCCAACCTTAATGATTCTATGATCGTATGGTCTAGGTAGGGGCAGTAGGTGATGTGGTTTCTTGAGGTTGTCTGTGCAACTTTGGGAAGTCCTGGCCTCATTATTGCTCAAGGAAGGGTGAGAGCACTCAGCAAACCATGAGTTACAGCAACCATGCTGCATGTGTTGAAAAAACTCAGGAAAGTAAAAGGTCTTATACTTTTGTACCCACACCACTGGCAGACGTTAAGACATTTTTCAAAAATTAAGTCTCCTGCTCAGTACAGAACATTAACCTTCAAAATGTAACTTATTGGCAGTAATAGTAGAGTTTAAAAAGTAAAATGAATGCCTGTGCTCTGTTTTTCCCTGCTCTCCTTTGTAATTCAGATTTCTGTCTCTCTAGGCAAGGCCAGAAAGGACAGAAGGCAGAGGGGCCAGCATGACCTGCTGTGGGAATATGCAGCAGTCAGGACATAATGATCTGCTTTGCTGTATCTCGTTAAGCATCCACCAGAAGACCAACAGTAACTGATCAAGGTAGAGGCAGAGTGGCCCTTTTGTCTGGTTTTGTTTGGAAGTTGGTGTAACCATTGCCTCCGTCCTTTTCTCCTAACACACTCCTTCAGATGTACCAAAAGTCTGTTCTGAAGGAGACTGCGGGAGTGCGCAAGAGCCGGGATAATTTTAGGGTGATCTTAAAATACTCGAAAGAATTGGGTGGATGGAGGGGAAGATGGCTTCAGTTCCTATTTGAGATCTCGCACCTTCATTCCCAGGTAAGAAATTATAGGTGTCAGAACATCTAGGCAGCACCTACACACCTCAGAGATTTTATTTGGCTTTTCTCAAAAAAGAAGAAGTCTCTGTTTCTTCACAAACTCGAGGTCCTTTTCATACATGCCTTGCTCCTGCAGTCTATCCTTTTCCCCATTCTCCTCCCTTTCAACTTCTGCGTCTTCACATTTTCATTTTCATCTCAAATGCATTTGCAAGCACCCGGCTCTTTGCGTTCAGGCCATCCCTAGTTGTATTCCCTTTTTCTATCCTGGTCCTCTAATGCAAAAAGGAATATTTCTGAGATGCGTGTGCTTATTCAGTAAAGAATTTCATTGCTGGCACTGCCATCCAATGACTTCATTCTTGTCTGAATGGGGAGGGTGACCTCTGAAGGGGATCTGGAGGTCCCTGGGTGCTTAGATCACTATTTGCTCCTTGTTATCTGGTTTGGAGTGCTGCCAGGCACTCCTGTGCAAGCTGCCTACAAGCTCTTGTGAAGACTGTGTCTGGATGGGAAGGATGTGGGAGTCCTTGTTGATGATACAGCTGTATGGATGAAGCTGTTTTACTTCATAATTTATCATTATCATTATAATTTCATTATCATTACCTTATCACTTTCAGCTTAATTAAAATGTAAGTACCCTGGACCTGGGGGATCAGCACAGGAACTGAACAGACATCTCCAAGATGAATCCTACATAGCTGGCAAGCAGTGTTCATATGGAATTATGCTTTCTTTTAACTTTCTAAGATCGTCTGAAAAAAAACAGGTAATGTTCAATGAGTAGCTGATGCTGGGTTTAGAGTAGTGACTCTTATAAGATGAGGACAGAGAAGAAGACATTACAAAATTGCGGAAATAAGGATTTTTGGAACTATTGATAGATAACTACAATTAGAGTAATTTTTGTTATGGTAGAACATCCCCACATAGGTGAAAAAATTAGAGAATTACCCCAAATCCTATGAACCCTCTGTTTTGTTTAATAAAGAGAAGCCAGGCTTTTAACAGATTAGCAGAGTTGTTTTGTACATATGAGAACTTAATATTTCTGAACAAAATCCAAACCTCTTTTTACCCAATATAAAATCATTTCACATCTGCTCAAAATGCCAGCAATCTCTGTTTCTGTGTGGCAGCAACTTCCTCTAGGAAGGTAGTCCAGCAGAAGTAATTCTGGACCTGCTTCCATCTCTGAAGCACATTTATTGTTTCCATTGCTTCTCAAGCCTCAGGGTACTTGTGCTTCAAGTCTGAATATTTATTATGTCAGGTTGAAGTCTGCCAGTAACCAAAAATCAGAACTATCAGTTCCAGCCCTCCTTTCCTAGCAAAGACATTGATATTATGAGGGCTTTGGTCTTGTGAAACACAATGGGAAAAATCTTGTGAAATGTGTGGAAGGCAAGCTTTTTTGTGGTTAAAAACAGCATCTGCAGTAATTCCATGGGAAGACTAAAACTGACTTTCTTACTGTGTGGAGGATGCTAAATAAGTCTTTTTTAAATGGTACCTTGTGCTAGGATAATTATGGGAGAAAAACAGCTTTCCATGAATCTAACAGCTGTTTTAAAAGCTCAGCTGGCAGCATCACTTCTTATCATGCAGAAGACCTAAACTCAAGATCACACACAATTTTTTCTGTCTTCTCAAAAGGCAGCAGAAAGTGAAGGTGGTGTAAAGAAAATTAGAGTCTTACTGCAAAGGCAAACAGAAATCTCTCTGTGATCATGAGCTGAGTTCGTGTTTCCTGTACAAACGTTCCAAGGAGTTAGAAGCAGATAATACTCCCTGGAATGGCTTGACATCCAGAGCTGGATGAGAATTCTCTTTTTCTTTAAATTTACAGTGGCTGCACTGGATGTTCCAGAAAATGATGGATCAGTACAGTCCTATAAATCCCAGACACATATGGGGTATATCTTTTCAGAAATAGCTTACAAAACAGCCTTCCAGAGGAGAAGAAGTCTGCAATAATGACAGCACCCTGACAGTGCAATAAAAAGGATTTCATTATTCGGACTGCAGGGGTTGACAATGGCCAGAGGGCAAATGCATAAAATAAGAAAGAGCCCATGCTCAAATGTCAAAAACTCCATGCCACAAGTGAAAAAAAGAGAAATCTGTTCAAAATGTAAATCGTCTGTATAGGAATGATGGTGGTGATGATTATAATACTAACAATATTAATAACAACGTTTATCTGAGCACGATAAAAATTGCTGAGGATGAAGCATTATGTGACATCATCTGTGTATAAATAAATTATCCCTTTCCAGTGCTCATTGCCATGAAATTAAAAGAAACCTTTGTGATCTAGAAAGTGGCAACAAAATGAAGAGTTAAATATGTAGGATGGTTGGTTTTGTGAGTAATTCTTGTTGACAATTTTTAAGCTACTGTTCAATTCTAGAAACAAGTCTGATTGTTATCATTATTTCTTTTACTACCTAAAGAGGATAATACCTACTCACAACTACTTCAGTATGAAAATTGCAGGCATAAACTGCACCCTCAAACAAGATCTCAATCCCACAAAGGAACAGCAATAAGCTGGGCAAAACCCCAGCTGTTTTTCTGGAGTTATTTAGTTCTAAACAAACTTCCCCCCCAGTCTGTCTGTTTTTTATTTTTAGTTACTCCTTCTTTGGTATTGAGTGCTTTTCTAAGAAGGAAGGATTTTTTTTTCTGTATTTTGCTTCCCTGACATTTCCCATATGAAGTCGCAATCCTCTGATGGCTTGCATGAAGAGGATTAGAAACATGAAATCACTAATTGTGGATGAGGGTTTAAAGCAGGGCTGGGCAGGAGAACCACAAAGACAAGATTGCCTGGCCTGTCTTGATTCAGACTGTGGCCGCTTTGTGCCTACCTCTGCTGCTCCAGGAAGTTCGTCTGCCTCCCACATCTGTCCTCATCTTATGGCAAGGGAAAATTGTTGGTTGTTGAACAGGATGAAAGACTGATTTCTTTATTGTTCCTAAAGACTCATTTCTGCCATGAGGACTACATAAAGTTAGTTGGCTCATACAGCACAAGGGAAGGTGCAGTTGCAAAGGGGAATCGCTTTTAAACTCCAAAAAATAAAAAGCCAGATTACACTTGTGGGATTGTTTCTTTCTCCTCAACAATTTTTTTGTTGTTTTTGTTAAACTGTAGGCTGAGTATTGTCACTGTATCCTCACATACACCACACAAGGGCTTCCAGTGAGTGCACAAGTAGCAATGGTAACCTAAGCAAGCCCTCACCTTGTGTGAACATTCCCATTGCTTAATGTCAAACTGGTACCAGTTTGTCTAATAAGGTTAAGGAATTACATAACTTAAGTAGAATTACAACAAAATTATGTCAGCGTGCATTCCCCTCTCTTTCGCTTCAGGATGAATCAATTATGAAACATAAATCAAAGTAATGGATACAATATTTATAACCATTTAGGCTCCCAGGCATTGATTAACCATGACTGAGAGAACTTTTTCTCGTGAAAATGGATGTTACATCATAAAGAACCTGAAAGTTCCCATCTAGGACCATGAACTACTTGGAAGGACACTTTACACTAGCCTCAGCATTGTTTGAAATGTTGAAGTCTGAGGAGGTAAGACACAATAATCAAGGCCAAGTAGTCAGAGTTGCTTTACACTTCTCTGTATGGATCATTCCTCAGTGAGTCACACAGGTGGAGGAAAGAATTTAATGAAAATGCCCCTTCGTCTACTTTAAAAAACAATTCTACATTCTTCAGGCCTTGCAATAAGGTCAAAAATGACTCAAAAGTTCCAAAAAGTGGTAAAGCTGAGACAGAGTGAATTGAGTTATCTTCAGACATCTAATGGAAACCACAGTTTTGTCACAATTTTCAGGACTCGTCTGTCAAACCTTGACAGATCAGGAAACCAAAAAGGATGATTTCTGGATTAAGATTGAAAATAAAACCTGAACTTCACTTTCAAGGAGAAAGTATGTTTATTTTAATTAATAAAGAAATATGCAGAAAAAAGACCTCCTTCTCTGCCAACGAAGTTGTAACCACAATTCCACATCTCTGTCGGTCTCTCCCATGACAAATTTTGGGCTCTCATTTTGAGAATAAAAATACCTTTTTCAAAGTCATTTGGAGAACAATCTGTGACTTAGTTAAGGAAATAAAAAAATGCCTCTGTCTTCTCAGAATTAAAGGCAAATAACATTTTTAGCTATATTAATGGGCTTGTTGATGTAACCTGCTGGTTCTTGGTCATCTAAGTTTATGGTGTACACCAGTATCTCTCTGCAAAAGATGTGCTGCTAAAAAGGATTACTTTTCTTGTCATTTAATCACTCAATCAGAGCACTTCTTCTGAGGAAAAAAACAGGGATTAATGGACAGAGGACTGAGTATAGGATTAAAAAATATGTATGTTGTTTCTGGACTGGTCTAACAGATAGACTGTGTGCTGTCTGTCTCACAGAGCAATGTCTTACATATGAAAAGGTCATTTCTCTAGAGCAGGCAGCACTTCAGTCCTATACAACATTCTTTTAGCAAAGTTATCATATGGCTCAAACTTTCCTGAAACAGTCACACTCTTTCAATGTTTAGCTATGGGTGATGCAAGATTTAAAAGAGGCAAAATTCTTGGAAAATGAAAGGAAATCTTGCCACAAACTTTATCAGTGGCTTGGCAGCCCATTGGGGGACAGACAGCTTTGGTGTTGGTTCATCTTTACTCTCAAAGTTTGAGGTTCTGGACACCATGCTGGCCTACAGAAACACGTTGAGATTATTTAACTTGTTTCTTCCTGATGCAGGTGCTGCTGCTGGAAGAGTTTTTGGGGAAGAGTTGCAGTGTGGAACACAGAAATGATGATGGATACAAGCTGGGGGCTGCTAAAGGTACTGATTATATTTTTCTTCCAGAGAAGGCCTATAGACCTAACATAAATGTTTATATTATCCTTCACTGCTGCTTTCAGTTAAAATCAGTTTAAGGATCTCAACTTTTATTCAATGTTTTCAAAGCTGGCTGGTGTTTGTGAGGCCCTGATGAATGCAGCTCCAAAGGATGCCACTATCAGAGGTACCTTTTGAAACAGGTGTGTTTAATAGTGATGTGCAGTCAAAGAATTGCTTCTTTCCATTCTGCTAAAATACATTTTGTTTCAGCACTCCAATCTTTAAGCCATACCCCAAAAGCTGGATTAGTTTAGGAAAATTCATTGGCAGCCTGGCTGTGATTACACCTCAAGCACATCATTTTAATATGCAGTTATAAATCACTTCTAACTTTCTGCATGAAGAATGTTTTCTGTTGATGTATTTGAGAACACTGTAGAGAGGCTTGTAATTAAATGAGGAAAAAGTAGGGCTTCTTTTATGAAGAAATCATTTTTAATGCCATAGAAATAAAGGGTATTTTGAAAATACTGTGCACTCTTTATTTTGGCTTTGTACCCTAAAGTTGCACAAAAGTAAGAAGGGTTGGCATTTCTCTTTGAAAGACAGTGGAGGGAGAAATAGCTGGCTTTCTTTTACATTGAGGATAAAAAATGTATTGAATAGAGAGACCACAGATTTAGGTAAATAGGTCTAGATTTTCTAAAACATTTTCAGGGACAAGCTCTCCGAAGTCTTTTGCCGAATCGTGTACTAAGCCATAGCTTCTATCCATTAAAAGTGCCCACGCTTCACAGTATGGTTTAGTTTTAAAATGATGTGTTAGGGCTCAAAAACCACATGGTTCAAATGTATCAAATGTAGAAAATGCCCTTCTCTTCCTCGTCCTTTTCCAGCCCAGGGTGGCCAGCTTAGCCTTCAGCCTGCTTTTGATTAAAGGTGAGGTACCAGTATGATCTAGCATGGTAATTACTGTATTCCAGTGTAAGTCACAGACCATTGCTGCTAGTATTTATTCGCAGACAAAAACATTCATTCACCCCTCTCCAACTACAGGCTGCAAGGTCTTAATGGCTCAACTTTTGCTGTGAGTGAAACCACTTTATTTTTCATTTGCTCCAGCTGCTGAGACAGCTGCACTACCTGTTTTCCACTCTCTGTGGAAAGATTTGAAATTTGCCAGTGCTCTCTTTCACTATGGATCAGAAACCAGATAAGTTTCCAATGTTAAGGATGGTCACTTGCAACTCATCCAGTTTCTCCAGGTTTAAATAAATGCACACGTACATCAGATCAGTCTCTTTACAGATAGTTTGTTTATTCCATCATGGAGTTGGTAGGGGTATCTGTGCACACTTTAGACTATTTTGGCAAATTCCAAGAAGAAATGGATGTTAGACTAAGGAGTTTATTAAATATCTCTTTTATTTGTGAAAAAGGTTTACTAGATTTACTTCATTTTGTACAAAACCAGAGGCTAATATGGAGCAGAAGTCTACACATAAGAAAAAACCCCAAAATAGCTTCCAGCCCCACAACTTTTTCTCCTAGAACTGTTTAATGTGGGAAAAAGCTGAGTGCACAAAGCCGCTCCATCGCGAGCTAGTGAGTCACTGCCTTCAATCTGCGCTTCTTTGGTTCAGGCTGATGTATTTGCAGCTGAACTTTTTAGGCTTGCCAGTTCTCTGGAGAAGATGTACATTACAGAAAAGTTGGGAATTTTCAAGATACAGCTCATCAATTTACCATGTATAACACTTCTGAGAAACCGAGCATCTAACAATAAGGGGAGAGAGAGAGAGGGGGAGGTACTGATCTGACTACAAGACCTGCAAAAGTGCTTTCAGCTTGTTAGAAACTTTTAGGACCTAAAACTTCTTAGTATTTAAGTACCTGCCTTGAAGAAGCTATATGTAGCAACAATGGGTGAAAGTGCTTTCTTAAAGAAGTGAGTAAATCTGTTCCTTTCTTAATGGAAAAATCCACACAATCTGTCAAGAAGTGGTAGATGTTCTTCAAAGTAGAAAAATACGAGTGTCATGACATTTCCTGCCTATCCTACTAATGAATAAGACATTCAGCAGAACCCTAAAATGGTTTCGGTTCCTTAAAGATCATCGCGTTCCAACCCCCCTGTCAGGGGCAAGGACAGAGAGTAAGCAAGGAGAGGTCAGGGAAGGACAAGAGGCTGGAATGAGGTGTGCAGTGGAGGGGATAAAGGTAGGCAAGGCTACTGTAACTAACCATACTTGAAACAGGATCTTTCACTCCTTTCCAGCGCACAGAAAAGTTTTTCATTGTCCTCAGCATCCCTTTGCACTGCAAATGACAGGAATGTACAGGTAGAAGAAAGATCAGTCTTCAAAATCGGAACATTTTAAAATGGAAAACCGCTATTGATTTTAAGTACACAGTGTTCGTGCAGAAGATTAGATAATCAATTTTATACTGAAAATATGGAAGTGCCCACAGAGCATTTTTTGGGGGAGTAATAGTAATTTTTCTTTTATATTTTTTATGAGAATTCTATTGTTCTCACTCCAGCATACATTTTCCACTATTGTTTATAGACAGTTCAAGAACTTGAAGCCAAGACTTGATGCTGCAAAATTTCAGATAAAAGCTGTGAGGTAAGGAGGCAATGTGCAGAACATCTCAGAGTTTCATGTTCAGATTCCCTCAGAGAAAAAAACATCTCTAAGAAAACTGGATGTATAATGAAAAGTCAGTTAAGTGTTTCATCTCATTATTTTCCTGTCCTAAACCTCAGACTCATATCCTCCCCCTTGGCTTCCGAAGACAGAACTGCTGACTTGTCAGTCATGAGTAATGCTTCCCTTCCCTAAACACCCTTCTCCCACCTCTTAAAATAGTTGGAGCAAGGTACAACCTCAGCCAGCAGTGGTGAGGTCTAACCAGATGTCTCATTATCCTGACTGGAGAGTTAAGGCAGAGCTGCAAGCTTGGCTAGCCGGGAGGAAAATAGTCTTTAAATACCAAATCCACTAAGCAAGGAGATTGAAACTGGAAAGGCCCCAGGATTTTAAGACAGACCCTGTTGTTTGAAACCTCTCTTAGCCAGGGTGGCACCTGTCAAGGCTCGAACACCTGGCTGTGTTTTTACAGAGGTGCGCGAGCTGATAGTCACCGTTGCTGTATCTCACTTCATGTGAAGCAAAGGAGGGCTGGCAGTGGCCCCAGGGTGCCTCCTGTGAAGACTGTGACTGCCCCGAGACTGCTCCTGGCAACTGCTGTCATCTCCATCTCTGGCAGCATCCGATCTGCTTGTGGGGACTGCAACATGAAGTAGGCTTGGAAAAATGCACCCATGGCTGTTTTTCTTTGTCTAGGAAGGAATGATGTGAGCCAAGGTTCTCTTCTGCCCTACTGGGCTTGTTCTCAAGCTACTTTGCCAGGGCAAGAGACCCAGGAAAGAGGGCACAGCAATTCCACAGAGATGGTAATGCTAAAGATTTTTAGCTTTTTCATATATTTGTAGCTTTTGTAGATTTTTAATACATAGTTCTATGGTTTCTAGTACTTGTCCTGCCCTTTCTCACATTTTAGAATAATAAGCTAACCGTTTCTAACGCATTCTTGAAATTCTGCTTAGTCTTATTCTTAAGAAGAGAATTTCTGACAAGGACATTTTTATTTTCCGCAAGAACTTAAGAGACATAACAAGAAATGAGGCAAAGTAACCCCTGGACCATCTCCAAGGGGCTGACCCAAGGGTGGGTTACTGGGGCAACTGATCTCCTACTGGATGTACCTGCTAGATATACTAATTAATTAACCTTATAAAAATAGTAGCAGTCCTTTATCACACGTGAACCGAGCCATTATTTGTGCACCTGAAAGCTTTCATTAAGGGACTGCTTTCCATCTTACCACTTTTAACACCATTGCAAGGTTTTTCCTTCTGTTTTTAGGTAGCAACGGAACAGTGTTGGACAGGAGAGGGGGATTTTGCTACCCCTGAGCTTAACCGTAACCTTCAGGGCATGGAGGATTCCGCAGAAGAAAAGTTTGGATGAGCAGTGCTGGAGGTGAGGCAAATGGTTCTTAGCTAGCCGTGGTCTGCATGGCTGTGGTTAATGCTGGTACTGGGCTTTTAATCTGTGCTCAAAGAGCCTAAGGAATTACATTTACTCCTCATTACCACAGGACCCACGTGCTTAGTTGAAGAGAGAGGATTTCTGCTGTGGGAAAGGTCTCTGCGGTGACCTGGTTAAGTACTGGGGACAGTACCAGCTGAGACAGAACATGCTCAAGGTGTGTCAGCTCAAGGTGTGGAGACACAGTTGAAATCTTTGATCCTAAGGATGAGGGCCTGGTCTGGCCAAGATTTGGGAGGGGGAGTCAGAGGGAAGGATAGTGGCAGAGCAGGGAAGACGGCAGGGTGGGGAGAGTCATATTTGCTGCTCTGGCTGTTTTATGGGAAATAGGAGGAAGGAGAGTGACTCCCTGCACATTGAGACTCTGCACTTCTGCGGCAGCCAAACGGAATACGTGGGGCTCCAGCACTGGCAGACTTGGAAGATGAACATTTAATTTGCAATGCCTACACAGTGAATGCCTACAGCTGATGCTGATCTGAAGAGTAAGATTTATTGCTGGTTGGTGAAAGACCTTTAGGACTTCTGCTGACAAAACCCACCAGCATATGGATGCTTTTGAAACAGGAAGATGCTGCTGAACTCTGGTGAAGGCTGCATTTCAGGCAAAGATACCAGTTAGGGAGCTTGGCAATGAGAATTCAATAATTATGTTTATTTTTTCCCTCCTAACATGTTTGCTTGGCAGGTTAAGAGAAGGATTGATGATAAAATAGAGCAGGTGGCTCCAGATGTGCCAGAAAGATTGGGAGGAGGGTAGGTACAAGCAGGGTGAAGGCTGGATGCTGAGAGTAGGAGCAGAGTTTCAAGGAGGCTGCTCAGAGTGAGGCAAACAAACATGAGTGGAAGAAGGAAAGGGGAGGGAGAAAGTATCAGGGAAGAGACAAAAGCCAAAGCCAATTTCCTAAGACTTCTCTCTTCATCTCTGTCCTCCTTCTTGTCTCCTGGGTACATCCTGATTTAGCCCATGCCCTCTCAAAAACAGGGAAAAACTGAAAGTTACAGCTTTCCTTTATGTTCACAGGAAATG
Organism: Dryoscopus gambensis; assembly: GCA_013389985.1. Lineage (NCBI taxonomy): Eukaryota > Metazoa > Chordata > Aves > Passeriformes > Malaconotidae > Dryoscopus > Dryoscopus gambensis. Next base: position 57,888 of record WEIT01012742.1, on the reverse strand, counting down.
ATCTGATGCCTGATTAAGTGACTTGGCCAACTTCAGCATCCAGAGATGAGTGCAGCTTCTTCACCTCTTTTTTTCCTGCTTGTTAGAAGAAGGCAGGACACAGCTAATTATTTTTTTTTTTGAGAGGGTGCTTTTGTTCTGAGCATTTTAAGTAAGTATTTTTATATTGTGTGTCTTAAAATTTCTGGATATTGGTCCTCATCATTCACAAGCACAGGAATAGCAAGTTAAAAAGTATCAGCTAGTGTAGATCACGAGGAAAATGCTTATTAGAGTATTAGATATATCTATATCTATGTATATATTTGCATATGAGTGAAGGACTGAAACACCAAGAGTCTCCATCTCTCAATAAAAGCAGAACTGCTTCTGGGTTGAATAAAAGGAGAAGCAGGATACTGACTGTGAGGGTGACATGATATTGTAACCTGAAAACTAATTAAGGAAAGAACAGAATTTAAATAACATTTGGATGCAACAGCAGGAAATACAAGGAACAGGTGTTTAACAAGATTTCTTTTGACTGTTTAACCTCTTTGCTAATGCCAAAACACCCAAACTCTGTCAGACTTCTGCTTTACCTCATTTCAGTAGTTGTCCTTTTGGCTATTTCATGACTCAGAGCATTTATTCTGCTGTTAGTTTGTCTCTAGGGATCTGGGTATTTGCCACTAAGTGTTTTTGATCTCCATTGCATGTGTTGCTTTCTCTTCAGGAAGCAATGGGATTACCGGCTGAAAATAAGGCCCTGCACTTGTGACTCTGCTCTGTGGGTTCATGACAGCATCTGCGGGAGAGATCGCCTCACAAAACTGGGTGGAATTTGTTTCCTAACACCTAGAAACCAGGGAAGGCTTTTCTTTGTGATCCCTGAAAAATACAAAAGCATAAATAAGTGTTTTTCAATGTTTCAGGTGTTGGTATAGTCTGGAGGGATATCTGTTAATAGAAAGGTCTCTGATACCCTGCTGAGCGACAGGGATTACATAACACTGAAGTGGCTTTACATCTCTTAAGAAGCTCCTTGTTTAAATGACCTTCTAGCAATGAGCTCTTTCTCTCTAGCATTTTATATTCTGATTTCACACGGGTTTTTTGAATTTAGAAAATGAAAATAAACTCAAGTAATACCTGCTTTAACAGTCACCTTTTAATGGTGCAAGTGTTTACTTCTACCATGATTTAAAAACATTTCTTCCTGAATTTCTTTTGTTCAGTGTTTGAAGTGAAGAAATTGTTGGAAGAGTTTCTCTGTAAAAGCATGCTTTCTTTAGGATGGGATTTCAACAACTTTAGACAACAGACAGAGTCAGTATTTGATGTCAGATTTTGCCTGCATGAACTCCCACTCCCACTCTCCTCCTACACACATTTAGACCTCTACATGGCAGGGGCATGCATCTCTAACTCCTTAGGCTCGTTTTCAGAAATTGATTCCATTAGCTGCTGCTTCCTTTTGTTATTTTTCCCTTTCATCTTCCTCATTGCTTCCCGCACAGCATGCAGTCCAACCTGCTGGCTGATGTTCTTCCTCCAAATTAGTGGCTTTGACACTGGGATCTTCCACAAATAAACTGATCCATCTCCTCACCCCTTTCCTCCAGCATTTGTATATATGAGAACTGTCTTTCTCCTGAACCTTGCTCTCCTGTTGCTGACCTGCCTGTCTATCCACAGAAGGGTTGGACTCTCTGTCAGGACACTGAGGGCACCAGCACCCTCTCTCACCTCTTGCTTCGAGGGGTTTGGCTGCCCTGGCTCAGGGCTGTGACATTTGTTGTCAGCTCTTTGTTGCTTACTGGGTGTTGTCTCCAGGGCTGCTGGTGGCTCAGATTCCCCTACCAAAGATCCTGTCTAATCTCCTTCCCTATTGTTATCATCAGTTTTGATCTGTAGGTTTTCCAGTTTCATTTTCCAGTTCCCTCCTGTTTTTCTTTTCTCCTGATGACAAGAGCGCCAAGGACACACTTGCAGCCTGCAGGGACCATCCTGATCTCCAGCATGTGACTGCTGGAAGGGGAAAGAACATTTCTGAGCTGAAGGACCTATCAATAGACGTACCTAGCTCACAGCTTCCCCCAGATTCCCTAGCATGAACACACTTCTCGATCCTGAAGTTAAAAGTGATCAGCAACACTTGGAAACAGGAGACCCATGGTGCAACAGGGTCCAAATTTCTTGCAGTGGCATGTCTGAAATCAGTGTTTCAGGCTCCATTTCTAAACCCCTGGGAAGCAGGAAAAGAACCAGGCTGAGGGCACCTGCAGGATGCAGGAGACTGCCTGTGTGGATGCTGATAGCAGGGTGGGCTTGTGCGCTCAGACAGGATTCAACCCATTAAGCTTTAATGTTTCTCACCCTAGAGAGTTGCTTCCTAGACAGTACTTCATCTTTTATGATCTTAATTAATACTAATTGGTAGATGATTGCCTCTAAAAGTACTATTCTATGGAGAAAACTAATCTCTGATATTACGGTGAGTGATATTTGGGAGAAACCATAAGGTACTACAGCCCTATGTAAATGATTAAATAGATCATCTTCCTCTGCTTTGATTTGTATCTATCTATATATTGTTTTCCTTGATAGTCTATATTGTAACTCCCACACCTGGGCAGTTTCATCACATTTCTTAAGCCAAAATGTGTGGCTAGAGGAGACTACACTTTTGAAAACTCTAATGAAGAAACATTATTAAATAAAGGATATAGCTGTTTTCTTTTTTCTTCCCCCCCCATTTGCTTTCAATCAGCATACTAATTCTGCTTTTATGTGGAATTCACTCCTCGATTTATATGGTAGGGTGATTTAATTTTTGGTCTATTCCTATTTTGAGAAGGAATCCTCCTGCATACATCCCCAAGATTCTCTTTCAGCTAAGACTGTGGTTACTGAAAAGTAAAAGCAGAGATCTTGGATCTCAGTAAACAAAATCAGAGGATGAATTAATGTCTAAAGACGGCTGTGACACTGAACTTACAATTCACTTATTATTTTTGGCAGCAGCATGTCCAAACTGCCAAGACCATTCTTGGAAATCACAGCTGTGATATCTGTAATAGCTGAACTACAGGAAAGCTGCAGTTAGGTCATACTGCCTTGTCACCGCGCATGAATAGTGCAAGTGATAATAGTTACCATTACTGCCTACTCATCTTGCAGCCTGTTTTGTTCAGTTAAAACAATTCCAATTATTAATAGCATGATAAAATAGTCTGCTGAGTGCATTCCCTCCTGCTTTACATGGTTGACTCAGGTAAGGAGCGTGGTGGGGTGGATCAGTCCCAGCTGAATCCAACTGGGCCCTGTGGGCAAGTGCAGAGAAAGGTCGTGGAATGGGCTGGGACGGGAGCTCACGGGACTGGCTGGGGCCAGGTGGTTTTTGGGGAAGGGGAAGTTTCAGAGCGAAGCTGGGGAGAGGCCAAGGCCAGTAAGAGCCATCAATGGAGAGGAAGAAGCTCGCTGGGCTCTCTGTGCTGTGAGCACGTGAATGCATTATCGTAAGTAGGAAAAGGTCTCAGGAGTTTGTTGTCAGCTGGAGCTGCTGGTCAAGGGGGAGGTGTTAAAATTAGATGCTGAGCTGGAAGGGTATTAGGAAATTGATGCGGGCACTTTACTGTGTTTTAGCAACTTAATTCTCCGAGTAAGTTATATAGGGCGTGCTGCCAATTATTTTCAAACAGAGCTTGAAAAGTACTCCTGCCTGAGGTAAATACTACCAACTTCAAAAGAGCTCAACTGCTGTTTCAGAGCACTTACATAAACATACGTTCCATGTCTACAATTATTTGTTTTACAGGATTAAATTTCTTTTAAATGCTGTTAATGGTTTGGAAGACCTGTGCCAGCCTCCTGCATGCACAGGCTGTTTGACCACAGGTGTCTGATTTAGTAGGTCTGCAAAACATCTACTGTGCATGTTTGCAAGCTTGCAAGCACTCTAGGAGCAAACTGCTTGATAATGCTGTTACCAAGACAGGCCACATGTGGTAAAATGGCAGAAGCCATGGACAAACAAAATATTGTGAAAGCCTAAGTGCTTGCAGTAGTAGGTGATACGATGGAAGAATTGTCCTAAGTCCAAAAGATTTTCTCTCATGTTAAAGGTAGTGGACAGTTTTTTTTTTTTTAATTTTTTTTTTTTTTTGGCTCAGCTTTTTGCTTTTCTCAGCTGGTGCTGAAATGGTTTGGCTTAGCTTGAGGGAGGTGGAGGGGAACGGCTGCCCCTAGACCTGGGAGTTGAATTTTGGCAGGCAAGCTGGCACGTGCTACTCACAGCCTGTTTCGAGCTGCAGCCAGTCAGTGCAGCCAACCTTGGGGCAGTAAAGCTGAATGCTGAAAGACACTCTGGACTTAATCTCACAGGATTTGGGGCAGGAGAAAAAAAACTTGGAAAACAAACGATGCGTCAAAGGTGGAAAGAACTTTCTTGCTCTTGGCAGGTAAACAAAAGAAATTCTGATGCAGAGGCTTAATACAGCATAGGTGTACAAACAAAAATAATTGTTTTGGCTGTGCTGCTGCACCAACAACTCAAGAACCTGTAGCACAGACTTGGTTTTCTGTCTGCAGCAATTCTTAGGTTTATAAATCCCTGCATAATGTGATTAAACCCTGTTTACAGTGAGAGTTCCTTGTCCCAGCTTCTTTGTCTGGAAGATTGATCCAGAGTTTCATGCTGATAAGCATGAAAACAACTTTTTGTCTGTTGCCCAACTTCCAGTTCTAGCTGATTTATTACGAGTTTGTATTTACTTGAATTTATACTGATGCCTTTGAAAGAAGATCTTCTCTCATCTTCCTGTTTGCCCCCTCTCAACTTTGGCATGACAAAACCGTCCAAACTCTTGTAACTTCTCCATTCCTTTAATAATTTTTCTGTTCTTCCTCTGTACCCATTCGAACTTAACATTGCTACTTTCAGAATGTAAATGGCCAGAAAAGTAGTCCAAGTAATATTTCAGTGAAGTCTTTAACAACAGTCTTTTTTCCTCCAAAATTGTCTTGCCTAAAGCATTTTCTGATGTCATTAACTTCTTCCACACCTGCATCACACCAACAGCTCACACCCAAATGCTGATTGACCAGTGCAACTTGATTTTCCTCCTTTTAGCCATCTCTTTGACATAATCTCTATGGAAGTAGTATGAATTCTTGTTACTGATCCCTAATCAAGCAGTGATTAGGGATCAAACAGTTCCATCTCCTAAACTGTAAAATACCTTCCCTTTTTTTGTGTAAGAATTTGTTATTGCCCCTTGGCGTAGAATCCCAAGAACTCCAGTCATGTGGGGCAGCATTCTTCAAGGTCATATTTAAAGATAAAAGCACATAAAGCTCTCTCATTGATCAACTAAAACCTCCAAACTTTCCTGAGACTCATATAAAACCTAAAATGTGTCCCTTGCAGGTTGGTGATCTTGGTTACAACAGCAAGACAAGCCCTGACACGGCTTTGGTTGCCAAATCCACTCTTTTGGATTAAAGTCATAAATAAAAAGGCAGAACTAACATAATTAAGTTGGACACAATACTCAGACTTACAAGTCTTTTATGCGTTTAAACTGTGTAAAAGCCAAAACAAACATGAATTTGAATATAACAGAAATACTGTAAAGTGAGCAGATGCTGATTGTATAAACAATTTCATCCCTGATTTTTCTTTTGAGTAGGTGCTTTCAAAAGAAAAGTCAGTGTTAAAAACAGCACTCCAAGCTGCCATACTAGAGGATGATCTGGAAGTTTTTCCTATAGCTTTGTAATAAGATGTTGCAGACTGCTCTGATCTCCTGTCTATAACTAGACTATTTATCAGGTAATCTTCTACTTATGAGGAAAAAGGAGGTAAATCTAAAAATGGCACAATCAAAATGCATTTAAGTGCAAAAACTTGAAATTACTGACAATGTATAGAGTGGACTATATCTAAACCAAAAAGCCTCTGTTCTATTCCCTAATAGTGACAGATTACAAAAAATTACATTCCATGACTCCCACAAGTCTACACCTGATATGTTTGCAGGGACCAAACACAAGTCACTCCCTAGGGAATATTGAGTTGTGAGGGATGCTGAAAAGAATGTGGGATGGAGGAGGCATGGGAAGATGGAGGGAAGAGCAGATGATCTTCTCTCCCTGACGAGACGCGTAAAAGCCAAACAGCTCCATTCTACACCAACGGATTTTCAATACCTACGTATTTTAAAAATGCATTAGAAAAGGATTGTTACTATGTCTGATGCGTGTCAGCAAAGCACAGCTTGTCAAGGAAAGAAGAGATTCAAAGAGAGCCTGAACACAGAGAGAAGTGTGTTCTAATCATAACCTTGTGCTCCTTCAGAAGCTTTGTGCTGTCTCTTCTCCTTGGTATTTCTGTAGGGATAGGCACTAATGATAGTCCAAAATCTTATCCTTGCAATTTCCAAAGACAATGTTTGCAAAGTGTTTTGATGACTGAAAATAGCACCAACTAAATAACATCTCTGCTGCCACTGGAGCCTGTGCACTCAGATGCATTGATAATAGAAGGAGGTGGGCAGCTCTCTGTACTAGACAAACAGAGTCTTGTGAAGAAAAGTTTATCTGAAAATTTAAGAGTTTTACCAGAGCTTTACAAATTCAAATGCACAGAAAGCTAGAGAATAAATTGTTGCATGGAAAATGAATATCTGAAGTGCTGAAATAAAATGCTTATAGTGAACAGAAATGCTGTGCAAGAATTGTTTGGTGTGTCAAGAATTTCTCGTAGGAGTTATTGAAGGAGTAATGCGAGTAGAGACAATTTGGGCTATAACAAGGAAGCTAAGCAATCAAGAGATGAGATCCAACAAATATCAAATGTCAGAAATTTACTTAAAAGCCACAATAGTGGCAATATCATCTTGCAGTATGTCATATATCCATCTTGGTTGATGAACAACTAATTAATCTTGTAATGCTAGAAGCTTAAAAAAAAAATCACTGACAGTGGCATGGATGAGGTAACTTTACATCTGGAAGAGAATACGTAATGAAATTAAAAGTTTTTCAGATCAGCCAGACATCCTTGATGCTCAGTGTCGTGTTCTTCTCTCATGCTATGCTTCTCTGAAATTAACTTCTTGGTTTGATTTTTAAAAAAGAATTTTATTTAGGAGGAGTAAATGTTCATAAAATCTCCATTCCACTTTACGTATCCTGAACCAGCTGAGTCTGTGACTGAGAATATTTTTACTGTAAGAGAGTCTCTTTACTTAAAGAACTTAACGCAGCATTTCCAGGGACACAATTCTGAGAGGAGCATGATTTTTGTACAACTTTAATCCATCCATTTAAAAGAGGAGATGCAGTTTCTACTTTTAATGGAAATTCAGTTCTGCAGCAGACTTAAAACTTCGAGGAAAGAGAGAAATTTCCTTAAATGTAGATACATAGAGGTGTTTAGGTTTGAAAAGACCCTTGAGTCCAAGCATGAAGCCATCACTGCCAAGTCCTCCACTAGACCATGTCCCTAAGCACCATGTCCGCACACCTTTTAAACACCTCCAGGTACGGTCACTCTACGACTTCTATGGGCAGCCTATTCCAGGGCTTGACAACGCTTTCCATAAAGAAATTTTCCCCAATATGCAATCTAAGCCTCCCCTGGCACAGCCTGAGGCTGTTTCCTCTTGTCCTGTCACTTGTTACTTGGGAAAAAAGACCAAGCCCCACCCGGCTCCACCCTCCTTTTGGGGAATTGTAGAGAGTGATAAGGTCCCCCTGAGCCTCCTTTTCTCCAGGAGAAACACACAACCCCAGCTCCCTCAGCTGCTCCTCAAAATCCTTGTGCTCTAAACCTTCCCCCAGCTCCACTGTTCCTCCTTAGACACATGTAATACAAAGATCTATAAACTATGAGGGTTTTTTTTTTCATTTTCTTTATGTTTGATCGTCCTTCTACAGTGCAGTGCTTTACATATGAAAGTAAAATGTCTAAAACAAGATGAGAAGATTTTCATTTCATCTTTTTCTCTTTATTGGCTGCAAAGAGAGTATGGGATGACCTGCCGGGATAGGTTTCTAAATTGCATATGAAAATCTTGTCTCAATGGCACCAATTGATATAACTTCATAAAAAAAAATAGATTTATAGAGGATATATGGTTGCTGAACTACTATCTTTCGTATGAATATCTGGCTGGGCTGAAAATTGGCTGTGATAAATCCAGTGTGCTTTAAAGTGGATCAGCAATACCGCTTGGCAAATCTCCCCTACTAAGCTAAGATTTTTTTTTTTTCTACTGAGGCAGTGGGGGTAAGGGAGCTCTTTTATGCCTAAACATGTAGTCCAGAATCCACCTGGTTGAGGAGGTTCTAGGGAGCTGATAGATTTTTGCATGTCCCTACCCTGAAACCTCCTGCAGGAGTGAAATAGCTGAGGTTCTACTTTTGGGTCAGTTCAGAGTTTGAGCAGAGCCTACAGCCCTGTGCTCAGCAGCAGCTCCTCACCGCAGTCAGGAGCCACCAGAAATGAATTTTTTTCGGGGGCCTGTAACTGTCCCAGAACTCTGCAGTTGCTGTAACTGGCTGCAATTTCCACAGTCTTGGAAAAGATCTGTTCCCTAATAGTACATCTCTTTTGGAGGTGTATGCTAAACTACAGTAGACAGTGTGTTATTTAGTTAATGTCTCAAGTGAGAACTTTGGAAACAGGATATAGACCTTTCCTGATCTGTGCACAGTATGCAGAGGACTGTGCCAAATCTGAAATTACCATGACTAAACAGCTCTGCATTTATCATCTTGCAAATTTAATTTTAAAATGAGAACAAGAGAACTTAAACTCATCTTTCAGGTCTCTGAGGGTTGTTTTTTAAACTTTTTGTTCCCTATTCCTCCTTTTCCCTGTTTATCTACTGAAGAGTGAAAAAGGACCAGAACAGTAGATTTCATTTGGCTATTGATCCAATGTGCTAATGCTTCTACCACTGCCATTAGAGCCACTGTAGATGGAAAATAAAGCAAAGGAAATACTCTTCTTAAATTTCTCCAACTGGTCTGCTGGGTTTTCTGACTCCACATTCTTCCTGAGTGATAGATACGATGTTTATTTGCACATTTTTAAAACAAACAACCAAAAACCCCACCCCAAAAGGCAAACCAAACAGAACCACTTTTGGTAGCCATACGTGTATAAAAGCAGTGGCTAACTGTGCCACCCCCATCCACTCCTGTGGTAAACCAAAAGGGAATGAATATGGGTTTACCCTTACAAGAATCTTGTAATTTGTGTTTCCAGCACATTACAGTAGAAACAATGCACAGGCTAAACAATTTAACAGCTAATAAAATAGTGGCTCTCGAAACTGCTTGTACAAATAAAAGGTTAGATCAAGTTCTCACTGGGTTTTCTTAGACATACGTCCAAAACGCAGTAAGAATTTTGAAGGGAACACATAGTGCTTAAAATACCAATGCAAATTCAAAGATTCTGTTCTGCACCTGTGCTAAAATTCATGCTTTAGGCAATGCCATGAGACAAACACAAGCTACTGGCGTGCATCAAAATGAAAACTTTAGACTTCTATTTATGCACATTGATGCATGGTACTAATGCGTTATGTGCATCTAAAAACAAAAACTGTTTTCTCTCCTCTTTGAATGTGTGAGGCCAGGAGGAGCAAAGAAAGCCCTGCCACAGGGAGGAGAGTTGCCTCTTAGTTTTGTGGGGTTGGATCTGGGTCTGGTCCCTGTGCTTGGGCCAGTCCAGGCACCACCCCAGCAACCCTTGTGCTCTTGTTCCACCCCTCAGCATGGCATCCCAAACCCCGTGCTGACATGATTTTGGCACTCTGAACTGCAGAAAAATCATGCCTTGGAGTACCACAGGAAAGGGCAAACTTATTCCCTGTATGATCTCCTTTATCTGTGCTTTTTTTTCCCTTCTTGTCCCCAGGCTGTTAGGGAACAGGGAACTGTGGTTAAGCTGCTTCTTGAGGCTGATGCTCCAAATCCAGCCCAAGCTAACAATGGCTGTTTCACTGTACATAAAATTAACTTTCCCCAGGTTTCAGTGGATCCTGGGCTGCACCTCTAAAAATAATTGATAGTGTTGCCAGAAGTCTAAACAGAGTCATGAGGTCCCCAGAGATCTTACTGAAGATCTGAGCTGAATCATATCCAAGGGGCAATGGGAGATAATTATGGAGTTCAGGTGCTTTAGTCTACATACCTGTTTTGGAGGGGGAAAAAAAAGCAGCTCACACAGACATATTCCCAGTTATATTCACCAGGTACATGTCCTGTACACAAACACTCCTAACAAAATTTCTAAAGGCTTGTAAAACACTATAGCTCGCTGCTCAAATATGAACTACCTGTGTAGTGCCTCACTGCAGATCTGATGAGAACACTACAACCATATTTTACTGATTACTTCTGGCTTTATATAGGAAAGCTAACACTTCCTTTAGTTTTAGGCCATAAAGATGTGTCCAGCTCTGCATGCCATGGTTTGTGCCCTATCCAGCCACTCTGCTAAAAGGTAGTTGTACATTTCTCAGAGGATATTGCAAAAGGGTGGAAGAAAACAGCAGAAAGGTGTAGGGTCTAAAAAAATATGAAAATAACACTGAATCAAAACAGCACCGCCTCAATGACCCTTCCTTAATGGTTTAGTTATGAACCATTTATCTGAGAGCTAGCCACACAGATGGTACCAATTCCCCACCAATGCACATTGCAGGGTAAATGTCATGTTAAAATAATGTATTACTGTAAATAACACACAAGTTTTCCCACAAAGTTCACTCACTTTGTATGACATTGATGTATTAATTTATTAATATTTAATGTTTCTACTCTGTGAGCTCCAGTAATACTTTTATGTAGGCAGTTTGTCTTTTATTTACAGGCACATATAATTGTAGTCGACAGCAGGAACATAAAAATATTTGCAGATCAATTTTACTCAAAAAACAAGAATCTCAGCAATTTAAAACTATTTGAGGGTGCTGAGGAATATATTTTTAAATGTTAAATAAAGAGCAGTTAAACATTTTTCAAACTGTCCCATCAGGCGCAGCTGTAAATAACAATCTGTCTGTTTTAAACTGTCCTCTGTTGACTGTTAGCAAATGTTAGGATTATTTGCTATTAACTGACAATTTCATCTTTGAGTGTATTTATAAAGTTCTGCGGCGCTGACACTAGTACATATATCATTTCTTGCAGATCAGTATAATGCTGAAAGGATCTTTGTGCAAACATAGTTAAAGCTCTTCATCTTTATGTCTGAAGATGTTGATATGGATGGAGTTAGAGAGATTTATCATCATCTTTACTTTGATCCCCTTTCCTCCAAAAAAAGCAATAAGCTGAAAAATTCATGCATCTGGAGAAGTAGGGACGACAGTTTCATCTGCCACTGAAAGCAATCACTTAGGCTTAAGGGACTGGCTGACTTCTGGATGTGAGTGGGTACAACATAAATGTCTCACAGATATTATGTGTGGCACAGTGCTCTTTCATCAGAGAAGAATTTATGGGTGTTTCCTAGCTGCCAGATGAGTGGAGTGTAATGTGATTCCATAAATTACTGTGAAAAGCAGATAGCAGTACAACAAAAGTAAATACTGATAGCAGGAACCAGTGTATGTTACCGTGTATGAACAAAGGAGAAAAATGGGCAGATCAGCTCACTCCTGCTCATGAGGGCTTGAATATTGACCTCGCACTGGCAGGGATTCCTGACCTGTGTTTGAAATGAAAATCAACATCTGGCCTGCTGGGTTGGATATAAGACAAATATTATGTGGTAAAGTGTGTTTTATAAAACACATTTTTCATTCTTTAAGTAGCAGTTATCAGTTTGTTGCTTCTAATTTAAAACAACTGCTTGTTGTATCAGATAAGGAACACTCTACCTGTGCTCAGGCCTTGCTGTTACCTCTGCACAATGCATATAAAACGTACCAACTTTTTGAGGCCAAAAGTGGATGAAAACAAAAGTGAGATATTAAGCACTAAAATAGGCAGTTTCTTAAAGAAGAAAACTAAACTAATTGTCAATTATCTCTTCCCAAGCACTGAAAACTTACTCGTCCTAGAAAATTTTTCCATGGGGTTGGGTAAAGAGAAGGTGCTGCAAGTGCACAGGAAAGGGCAGAGTAAAATGAATCTGAAAGCAGCACTCCGTCCCAGGTATTTCAAAAGCTGCTCTGAGAAGAGACTTTATCTAACATCTCCCACTTCGATGTAAAATTACCGCCTACTCAGTATGTTATTTATGTGTATTCAAAGGCACAGCTACTTGCTTGCCTTTCAAACTGATGTTTTAACTATTTTCTTTGGTGTGCAAGCCCAGCAGAGGAGATGTGCTGACAGTAAACCAGGCTCAACCTTTCCTTGTATGTCACTGGCATTTTTTGTTGAGTTCTGGTCTGTACTGGCTGTGCAAAAAAATACTGGCAGGAAACAATGCTGAGGTGTCAGTGAACCAACTGGGCCAGAGAATTCTTCATTAAAGGTAATTATGCATGAGAAGGATGTTGCTTGATTGTCAGCTTCAGTTGGTAGCACTGACAGATTGGGGAAACCAACCCAAATTTATCTTGGGGATAATGTATACTTTACATGGAAATAACTGACAGACAACAACTTATAAAGTTCCTGCCTGCTGCTTTTATGGCCACTTTGCAGGCAGAACTATCACTTAAGTGGAAGTAGAAAGCACTACCACCCTCTCCTGAAGATTTCATTGTGATCGAGTTAAATCTGTTTAGAACGGAATAGTCGGGTACAGAACACCTTCAAATGCAACGTGAAAAACCGGTCGATAAACAGCCTGTCCCTTCTGTGAAGCAGACTTGCAGAAAAAAACAGCTTTAATGGAAGGGTCTGTGAAGATAAGTGGCTGTGAGGTAGCCAGATTTAAGATAGACTGGGTGGTGTTTTTTTTGTTGTTTTTGTTGCTTTATTTTAAAGCCAATAAATTTAAGAATTTTCTTCTTAAAGTTGAATCTTTTGAAAGAACTGCCCTTGCATAAGCAGGAGGCACTTCATATGAGGATGGCAAAACCAAACAGAACATCCTTGCCCAAAACCCAGTTCCTGAACCCTCCTCCATGTGGGATGTAAGGGTAACAATGTCCCTGCATCCTCCAGACCCCTTCATGCTTCAGGGTGAGAAGGGGAGCAGGTTCTCTGGATCTTCCCACAACTCCCAGTTCTCTTTTTTCACTCTAACTTTGGTTTGTAGCAGTGTTTCAAATACCTCAAACTGATGTTCTGAGGATGAGAAAAGAGATGCTAGTAAATTTCATTTCCGGCTTTGAAAAAAATTCCGTGATCCAATTGAATTGCGTAACTGTGTATCAATTGTTATAAAGGCAAAAAAACCATTAAGAAGATTCAATAGAAAATGGAATTGGTTTTAGGGATAAATAAATGCAAGTTAGCTATGAAATGTCTTTGTTCAGTGGGTTTGAAGAACAACTGAAGTGCGTATTAATTCAACAGATTTTTTTAAGCTTTCAGAAATGACAAACATTAGAGTTGACTGAAAGGAGAAATTACAGAATTGAAATTTATGGTATAGATATATATTTGCAATTATTACTTAATAAGATGCATTCAGAAGTAGTAAAGATGTAATATGCACTGAAAATGGTAGACATGGAAGAAAATTGCATCAAGAAAATGAATTAAATTGGATTTCAAGCCATCCATTACATAGTGGAAATGAACTTAGAAGAAGAAGATATGGCTTGACATGCAAATTATTTTAAATGGGTATATGCATTAAAAGGTTGTGTCAACATGCAGATACAGCTCCAGTGACCTTGCCTGGTAGGGCATGAGGAATTTTGCCATCAGACTGCTGCAGGCTAATTGGCACTGCTCTCCTGTTTTCCAAAAATAGAATAGTTAACGTTATTCTTTATTTGCAGAACCCTTTTTCTCCTGGACTATTGCAAAGCTTCTTAATAAGAAACCTTAAAGTGCATTTGTGAAATGAGTCAGGTATTTTAACTGGGTATGTTGAAGCAAATAAAAAGGGACTTATCAAAGTGATGTGTCAGTGGCAGAGAGAGCTGGCTGAACAGTTCACAAACAAAATGTACTCAAGTTTGGTTAACCCTTGGAGGGACTATCCCATGTACTTGAAACTTGAAAAGCATAACTATAACTATCTGAAGAGGCTCGTGTCTTCCATTCTATTCTTATATTTCAACACTGTCAACAGTTTGGTTTAGTTTTGACAAGCTGCACAAGCTCTGTTACAAAGTTGAAAAGTGACTGAGGGAAAATAGTTGGTTGCTTTTCCCTAAGTGTGTCTCTCATCCGGGCAGTATGAGTACAGTCAATTCCATGAGTGGAGGGTGAGCCATGTAGGGATTTCAGGCCCTGTGACAGCAGACAGGGCTTGACTTTTCCATTTCCTCCCTCCTCTCAGAGAACAACTGGCAGAACTCCATCCGTGCCATGTCAGCACATTCAACAGAAACCTTTGCCTTCTGAGAGAATAGAAATAAGAGACCTGTTTGTTGCTGGACTAGGAAATGTCTCTCTTCTACCCACCTCAGGCAAATTAACCTCCAAATTAATTTTCCAAACCCATCAATCTCCATTTCTAAATATTTCTATGCCAATTACCCTCAGATGACTGTTCCCCAAACCCAACATGATTGCACTGAAGGTTGGATATGTTTTCTAACTTCGTGTTTTGTTTGCTCTCATGTCAACATTACCCTTTAGCTAAAATATTATTTTCCCTTTTCTGGTTTTTACTTCAACTGCATGTTTGTTGACAGAATCCTTATCCTCATCTCAGCTGTTACTTTGGCAAACTCAGTCTTTCAGCAACCTGTTTGCAGTTGTATGGTCACTTAAGAATGGATTGACCAAGCAGAATTATTGCAAGTAGTTGCTCTACCTGCTATTTTGCATCCTGTTCTTTCAGAATTCTGCTGTGCTCATTATTTAGTCTCAGAAGACCAAATAAGCTCCTTAGCAATTTTCCTAACCTGATTCCCCTTAGCCATTCTGCCTTTTGTTCTATGTCCAACTTCACCTCCTCTGATTGAAATGAGGCACAAAGTATTTACTCAGTATTTGGGCCGTTCCCAGATTATCTTTAATCTCTGTCCCGTCCTTCCTGCATAGTAACTCCATTCCCCCTCAGTTTACTTTAATATCCTTTGGCAAGGCTAATTTTCACTGTACATCTGCATTTGTTAATTTCTAGCACTCAGCTTAATTTGCTGCTCGGTACTTTCTTGTTGGTTCTTCACACCCAACATCTGTTTCCGTTGCCACTGTACATCCTACTGGGCAAGCCTACTTACACATTTAAAAGAGCAATTAAGGATTCAAATGATGAAAACACATTTCCTTAATGTGGTGCTGCACTGTGCTTCACAGCTCCCAGGTCATGTTACTCTAGCAGCTTGTTTTGTTTGTCCTAAAGGAAACTCTCATTAGACAGATGCAACATTCCCTTTGCTTACTTAGCAGTGTTTAGTATGTACCATTTTCTGTTTATATGTGGCTTTTGAGCTATATTCTGGGTGAAATACCCATTCGTGTTCTATAAAGATTTATGTGCCTTTATGTAGCTCCTATATTCACTCCTAAATGGTGATGAAATGAAACTTTTCTATTTACTCCATGGATGACATTTATGGACTGAGCAAAAAATGAATGAGAAGTACTCTGGTAATTCAGAAGAAAAACACAACACTAGTATTGGTTTCCTCATGGTAGACATAATTTTTGATATGGTGGTGTAAAATGAACACTAACCAGAATTTTAGCAATAAATAAACTTTTATAACAAGGACAGTAAATTAAGTTTAGATATATTTCTGCTAATGCAGATCTTTTCGAATCTGTTTTGTACCTGTGTTTTGCTAATTTCATTCCTCATATTCTCTAACTGCTCCCACACATCTAATAACTCCTTATTTAATGTTGCCTTTTGTTGTCTCCCATCATGTTTCTCTTCCATTTCCTTGAATTGCCTCTTTTTTCCCTACTGCAGTTTGTTTTCAGCTCCTACTTTCAGAGTAATTTCTTGCTTCAACTGACCGCCTTCATAAAACTCAGCTGGTTTTGCCTTGAATATTTTGTAACAGGCAACTTGGAGCACTGTAAGGTCCCTTGCCACCTCGGTGTGAGGGGAGGGGAAGCTGTCCTTTGCAGCATCTGTTGCCTAGCAATGTTTCTCAGGTGCCTTTAGCTGTGCTGCATTGTGATCAAAGCTGAAAAAGGCTGAGCGTAAGGGAAAGTGAAAATGGGTGAAAAATGCGGTGAAAAACACCGCAATCAAAGCACAGCACTTGGTGCAACATTCGTGACTTTTACATGACACCGGGGAGACCCCAGCAATGCAGGCCATTGTGTGCAAAAGGCTTAACTCTGTTTCCCAAGTGCAGGCCCTCCTTGGAAGAGAGAAAGCAGTGCCACCATCCAGCAGCTCTCCGCTGGACCGTGCGGCAGCACTGTGCCTGTTCAAGGGTCAAACTGATACAGCTCAGCCTGCATTTCTGCTTTTCCCACATCACCTTAGACATTTTCACTCACCATCAGGTGGCATTCGTACCAGAGGCCAGGGAGGCAGCATGTTTCCTGTGGGAAGCACTGGTACGGGTGGGATGGAGCACCCTGAGAAGCTCTACTGCTTTTCATTCAGGTCCGACCTATTTCATGACATACCAACTCATCCACTCCAGCCCTCCACTAGAGGTGGGAAAGTTCCTTCTACCTTAACACTGACCATGTTGTTTTAAGGCTTAAAAAAGGCATAAAAATAAATCTTGTGCAAGAAGGTTTTGTGATTATGGGTGATGCCCAAGTTCCTGGCACGTCCGGCTAAGTTTTATTTGTGACATGATACTAATACCAGCACTGTACAAAATTAGGTGCAGTAGTTAGAACCCTTCATGATGTTACAGGGAAAACAAAAGTAATCATTTTTGCAAAATCAATCTTCTCTCAGTGAAATCATCAGGATGTGAATATCTAGATTAACACAGTATGGCTCCAGCCCAACATAGCATTTTCCAAAACTGTAGTTTGGCTATCTTGGTTATTTCAGTGAGACTGAGAATTAATTTAGGCATTCATACAAGTGTTTTATCTATGAAGTGACCCCTGAATAGAAACATGAGCATGTACTCTGTTACTAAAAAATTGCATTCTCTGTGTCGTACATAAAAGTCCAGGGATAAAGATAACTAAATCATCCTAAAGACAAAACTTCTCAGAAATCCAGAAAGGTTAGGGGTACAGTAGCCAAAAAAAAGATCTCTGGGTAATCTCTCATCTTTCTTTGGGGTCCACAAAATAAAGGGTTTCATCACCCTGTCTTCCAGAAATGTGAGAAGGAAACAAGGTAGAAAGATGATTTTGAATTGAGGTTAAAATTTTCAGCACTGCTGGGGAGTTAAGCAGATGAGTATCTTCCCTAACTAATCAGCTGCCAAGCAAGACTCCTCAGTGTGGTTTTGGAACTTCACAATGACATTTCATATACCATGCTTTTGGCATGTGTACAAAATCCATACCCTGCTGCTTCTCCCTTTCCTGATATTTCCTCAATTAGAAGATCTTAGTTATTTGTCACAATTTTATGTATTATATTTCCTAAAAAGAAAATGAGATTTCAGGGAAAGGGGTAATTAGTATCATACCCAACCCCATGATTCCTGTATGTTCAGATTTCAGCCATTCTATTGTGCATGTGAGTTTCAAGTTTAAACTGATCATTTGTTAGTAAGACAACCTTTTAATAATAAGAAGATAGTCTGATGTTTTGTTGACTGGAGAAACTTTAATTGAAAGGCTTGATTTGCAACAGCCTTTTCCTTAACTTTCTGAGCTTGAAAGAGTAGTTTTTCTGTCTGTGTTTTATGTCTGGTTTGAAATTTTCTCAGAAGAGTGTTTCTGTAGTTCTTCACAAGAAAGCAAGGGAATGAGCTTTCAGAAGTAACAGATGTAGGACTTTTAGTCTGAAGTTATTTTCCTTTGCAAGGCTGGAGGAGGAAAAGGAGATGGAAATGAGATGGTAACAGTGAAACTGTAGTTGGACTGATATTCCCACTGAACCTTATTCTGGTTTTGGACTTTCTTGAGCTTCCACAAAATATGCCTTATAAATCAGTAAATGAATGAAGGCTTTTCCTCCTCTTTAAACCCTGGAAGGGAAAACATTCATCTCCCTGCTTTTGAAGGCTTGCCTGCAATACAAATTATGAGAAATTATGGTTTTATTTGAAAATTTTTGCACAGCAGCTAATAGCCAGTATTTGTCATTCCTCACTACCCTTTTAAATCTGCACTGCAGTGCGTCTCTGACACCATAGCACCCTAAAAAAAGTTAGTCTCATGATTGGTTAGTCTCTCATATTGAAGGTCTGGGGGAAATTTATTGTGGGCATTTTTCTGGTTAAAAATCATACAGGAAGCTCTGGGAATGCTGGGACTGGAGACCAACATGGACCCAAAAGTCTTCTGTATCATTCACGTGTGTTTTGCAAACCATGCCCATTCTCCAGCTGCTGTCAGCAGCAGGGAAGGAAGGTGGTGCAGTGAGACCCCCGTGGGGTGCTGCTGTCTGGCTGTGACATGGCACACACAGGGGGCCACAACAGTCAGTGGCTTTGTCAGTCTGGACAAAGGAGGATAAAGTCCAAGGGGTAGTTTTTGTGAGCTCTGCTTGCACCAAATGAACTCCCAGTAGCTCAGTTTCTGGGCTCAGGAAATCAGTATTCATTTTTAGGAATGGGTGTGAGATAGGATGAGGGTGTAAGTGTGAATACCCCTGGCCACATTTTAGGCCCTTTTTGCAACCCCTTTTCCTGTGGCTGGGGCCCTGCTCCCTGGCATGGGGTGGCTGGGCAGGCCCAGGCATCCTGCTGTTCTCCTGGGAGACACATTCTACCGTCTGCTCATCGCCTGGTTTGTGATGCCTTTTGCTGGCTGGGAAAAATAAAATTTCAGCTGTATGCTCGGTGGCTGAAGAGGAATGAGATTTTGGAAGAGTGGAAGAACAGAGGTGGTGCTTGCTGCAGAGCTGGTAGTGTAGCATTGGACATAACTGTGATCATGGTGACATGTCTTTCCCTCATCATGAGCCAAGGCAGATGTGCTTTGCAACATTACGCTAAGAGCAGAATGGATCTTTACACTCTTCTGTTCCCTCAGATGAATATTTAAGCATTAGACCAACAAGTTATCAGTATTATTTTGGTAGTAAAAAGACTAAGGAGGTTACCTATCTATAATAACAAACTTGGCAGTAACAACTATGTTAAGAAATGCATCCTTTGCTTGGCCAGGAATGGCGCCAGTGAACCTGCAATGGATCAAACCCATTCCAAATGTGGTCCAGAGCCACCTCTGCCTGGTACTGCTTGGGATTGCTCCAGGTTACAGGGGACGCTGGCTGGAAGTGGACAAGAACACAATGGGGCTACAAGGAAAGGCAAAAACCAGAAGTGCAAAATAAAGCAAGGCAGCTTGGGCATCCCAAGGGAACAAAGGCCCCTAAGTGAAGTTTGTGGTAGTCGCACTACTCCAAAAAATTAATTCAGGGACATGCACTTATCTGGGGGCTGCCCTTGCAGAGCCCGAGGTAACAGAACAAGGCTTGTTCACTGGGTTTTGCACAAGGGCTGTGGCAGCAAGAGACAACATTTTCTGTGGGTGAAAGCTTTTCTTCACAGGTACTTTACACAGCTGGTCATGCTGCCTCTAGTGCCCCTGTGGGTAGTTGTGAAGCCTTGTGGATCATAAATGCCCCGTCTTCCTAATTTTCATCTACAAGCTCCACTGAATCTTTATTACCCTGCCTGACTGCTTGTCCAGTGTTTCTGCAGAAGGGCAGGGCATTACTTTTACAGCCCAGGTTATTTTATGGAAGGGGTTGAACTCAGGTCAAGAACAACTCATCCATAAGAAGTGCAAGCTTTAGGGAACTGAAACATAAACCCTATCAAAAATGGCACAACCACCTAATTCACTGTAACCACGTGGATGTGGAAAACTTTAAAATTATCAAATTAATTCTAACTTTTGCTCTTCCTCTGAGGAGAAAGCATGATGTTATACTTCCTTCCTAGAAGCTTTGCTTTTCCTCTCAGTGCTGAAGAAAAGTGAGAGCCTGTTGCATCCTGGAAGGAAGAGATCTCAGTATTCACTGCTGCGTGTGCACAGCCTGTGCATCGCTCTCTGTGAGGGGCAGGGCTTCATTAAGGAAGGGTAGAGGGTGACCGTATGGTACCAAAGTATTTTCCAATTCTGTTTCTGCACCCTCTCTAAAAGCAATTTTTCCATATCCCTGCCTCTTACAATTTTCTTTCTTTTTCCCCCCCTCTTTTTCCAATTTTATTTTTTCCTCTCCTCTTTCTACAAGGCCTTCCCTCACTTTTTTCTCCTTCTTTTCTGGTCCCTGCCCAGACTTCATGTTCATGTGTGTTCTGCCATTCCGTTTCCAGTTCCTGGCCCGGAAATCTGTCAGGTGTGCTGGGATGTTGCTGGGACAGAGCTGAAGCAGTGCTAGAGTAGGGGAAGGAGTTAAAACTGAAGACTGGGAAGCTTTGAAACAGAACACAATAGTTATTGTGCTAATTTTCATCTCCATAGCAACACTAATGCAATGTTTTCCCCTCAGTCTTGGAATTCCCCTCCTATGGTCTCCTCCTGGGCTCAGCCTGGAGACCAGCACCAGCACAGGGACTGGGAGGGTGCCTCTGTGGTTTTGAATTGTTGGAAAATGGATGAGAGTTGAAGAAACAGGTAGTAACCTCCTGGTGCCACTCTGTAGGCTGCCCTGAAGGTGTGGGACAGATCTGATCAAGAGGTTTGTCACCAAGGAACAGAAAGGGTCTTGTTGAGATGGTGATGGCAGCAGGTGCAGTAGACAGCAATTATTCTGTGGGGAGCTTCTCACAGAGGTTCTGTGAGGATGAGAGGTCAGTGTTACTTTTATAGGTGACCCCTCAGACATTCTTGCCTTTGAATGTATTATCCTTGAAATTTGGGTTTAGGTCATCTGAAGTTCTGCACAAATTGCATAGCAAAAAATAGACATTTTGCACTATTGTTTCTGAATTCAAATCATTAATAGTGCGAGACTGTGATTAATACAAACTGAGTATCTTAAAATCTGTGGGCATCTTTACATATCTTACTTTGGGTAATGTATCTTGTAGAAGTTAAAAGTAGCTGAAAGCTCAGAGCATCATTCAAACTGTAAAGCAAACTACAATCTCAATTCCATTTTCTTCTATACCTGATATCTTGGTAACCATGCTTGCATTATAATAAGCTTTGGGGTTTTTTTTAACCCTTGTGGTACCATCCTACTGAGCAAGAAAAATCTGGGAGGGAGGAGACTTTTTGACACTCCACAAATGCAAGTGTCCCAAGAGGTATATTTCACTGCTGAACACCGCTGTGCCATTTGGAGAATGCCAGAGGGCAAACTTTGAAGAGGCATAAGAAGCACCAAGAGGGAGAAGAAAATGTTAGAAAGTGCTGTTGTGACAGATGGTGAGATGGTAGATGGAAACATGTTGAAGAGTTTTGCTTCTCCAGTCTGGACAGCTTCTTGAGAACAGGCTGGGGGCAAAAACATCCAGAAAGCTTCAGAACAGCTTTAATCTGTGAGCTGTAACTGCTGGTGGAAAAGAGTTACTGGGAGGCTCTCTCGGTAGCTGTAGTGGTTGAACATGATCTGGAAGATCCATCAGGAGTCCTGGCTGGCACTCATTGTGCCTTGGCTGAGAAACATTAATGCTGTCCACAAAACCCAGGAATGCAATGGTGATCTTCCTAGTAATCCATCAGTGCCGTCTGGAGCCAAACCAGCACCTAGTGGGAGCCTTTTCTGTCAGAGGACCTTGACCTGCAGTGGTGGAGGATCCAGGTGTTCCCTTCTCAGCTCCTGGCGCTGCTGGATGTTGCCATCAGCTCTGGCACTACTCTGGCAGCTAGGAATGAGCACAGACCTGTTCCTTTTGAGAAGGTCTCTGCTAGGATTCCTCGGGTCTGGACTAAGATGAGAACTCTAGGAAGGTGTGTAGTTCTGCAGCTGGAAGGCTGCGGCGTTTAAAGTGGGAATGTCACGCAGGCACCTCATGAAAACCAGGGAGCTTGCAGGTAAACTGAGGGCTCAGTGAAGGAAAGCTGCAGGAAAAGTTAACTCAAAACACAGAACTGCTTTCCGTGTCAGCTGACTCTGAAGATAAAGTGATGCCATTTTCAAGCAAGTGTTCCATTTCACCAAAAGTTCATACTTACTACTCTTATATACCCTTCGTAGCCTGCAGACATGAGGCATTTTTGTTAAAAAAAAAAAATAGAAAAGGAATAAACCTAGGCATCTTTTACTTCCTCCACTACCTTCTGTCCATCCCTTCTCCCATTTTTAAATCCTGTAGCCTTAATACCCAAATTAGAGACCTTCCTCTCCCCACATATTCAGAGCCTAGAGCGTACATGTAGTTTGCAGAGCACTGAGTGGGCTTAATGTACCATCAGGCTGGAACGTGTTAGGAGCTAATTCTGGGATGCATGAGTACAGGAATTGTCATGGGAACACAGCCTATAATCAAGAAGGGTAAAAATTCCAGTAGGAAACCAGGCTATGGGAGACTTCCATCATGTTGCTCAAAACAACCTTAAAGAGAGAATGATTTCGCAATTATTTCAAAGGAGACACCGTGCAGTGGAAACCCCTGACAAAGCAAATTGCCAGCAATTAATAGGAGGGAACTTTAAAAGAGTAATTTCTTCTAGTTATCCAAAGACATAAACCTGTCCTTCTTCTAGACTCGCTAATGAGAAAAAAAAAATATTTTGGGGAGTCAGTTTCCCTCTGACTGAAGCTCAGCTAGTAAACATGGCGTAAAAATGTATTTTCTCACTTTTTTTTTTTAACTGACAAAAAGGAAGGTTTGAATTAGTCTATCACATAGCCAGATGCTTCCTTTTAATCCAGTTTCCTTGGAAAATAAGAGTTACAAGATTGTGCCATTGTCAGTCCCCATGAACTCCTTTTGAACTCCTTGCCCAGTTTCAACTAAACTTGCAGAGAGATCAAAAATCCCTTTGCCTTTGATGAAAACAAGTAGATACAAGGCAAACCCCTGTTAATGGAAAGGCCACAGCATGTGTTCAACATATTATTAGACATTAGAGAATCTATGTGAGGGAACAGAAGGACTGAAAACTTTTGTACGAACAAAAACTACAGCAAGCAATCTTCAAAAGTGTCACTGCTCAGATAACTTTTTGGGAGTTGCTGTCCTAAGCTCTATGATATAAGTACTTGTAATTGTTTTCTAATTCCAACCTGTGCAGGGCCTGATAATTAAAGTGTCAGCGTTTCAGTGATGAAAAGCCACACTGAAAATCAATGTTTAGTTGACATTGCTGCTTGCAGGGAAGATGGAAAGGTCTTGTGAAGGTCTGCAGAGCCAGCTGTGAAAGCCTTCTGTCAGCTTGGTGGGAGGGGAGAGCTGTAAGACCAAACCACCGTTTGTGAATTCTCGTCCTTTAAACTTATGGCTGGCTGTAGATAAAATCAGAGGCACGTCTCTTATGAGGAGGCCTCCAGAACAGCATGTCCTGCTCAAAACTTATTTGCAGGTATTTTGCCTGTTCCCATACCAAGAGAACAGACTGAGTAAGCCTGACTTGAAGCTGCAGGGAAGCTCCTCACAGGAAGATCTGTCAGTGTGAGCAATGGCCCATCCTCGCACAGATCAAGCACCTTTTACTGTTCAATGTGGTTTTTTTTCCAGGTTCTTTGTTAGTCAGGGGAATGCTCCTCACCTTGCTTTATGAGTCAGGACAGTGAGACTGCAAGGAGATTAAATGTGGTGACACCAAGGTCATGCATTTTGGCAGAGGATGAAGTTAAACCCAAACCCTCTGAGCTGCGGGTCGGCAGTGACTCTGAGAGCTGAGGGAATGGGCAGTCTCAGGCTCTCCACTGGGTGGAAAGCTCTTCTATGTGCTCTCTGCCCTTCTTCCTTTCTCAACCCAGCTCTCTGATTCCTGCTTGCGCTTTTCTGACTCTGCTTTGGCCTATCAGGTTTCCCAGAACTGATCATTATGCCATCACTTTTGAAGTGACTTTTGAGTATAACCCAGTGCAAGACTTGGTGTTATAAACCTGCTTACAAAAATGGCTTGCTGCCTTCCCTTACCAGCATTCATAAACTATGTCCAAAATACTCCAAAGTAGTTGCTAATAGCCTAGATTGATTCTGACTGTATAAAAGACAAGTAATTTCAAATTACGAAAATTACCTGCTTACATAATTTGATTTATTCTGTTACAGTCTCCGTGAGGATTTAATCATGGTGCCTTATCCCCAGCTCTGCTGCTGCTGAACTGACAATATATCACAAGTGTGATTCAGAAAGGTCTAGCAAGAATGCTGGGGTGGTATGAGGGAAAAACAGGTAGATGATATAACAGAAGTTAAGTTTCAGTCTCTGGTTTGTAATTATTCCATCTTTTTCTCATCGTCTGTGTTTATCCTGTTGCATTTTGATTTAGCAGCCTCTTCAGGATCATGTTTAATATGTATATTTGCAATCTGATTACAACTGTTACTGGAACGCCTAGCTCAGACTTGCTGAACTTTTGCAATCCATGAGTGATTCCTCTGCCTCAGAAATGACTTTTCTGTATCCTCACTGCAGACAAGCAGGCACTATCCCCGAGTCCAGCCCAGCTCCTGCCTCTTGCTAAGGAAGACGTGCCTTGCAGATGCTGGCATGGAGCACGTTCTCCAGGACTAGGTGGGCTCCATGCCCATCATTTAGAGGAACCAGGTGGGGGAGGGAACTCCAGAGCCAGCCTGTGTGAGGCTGGAGGGAGCAGCAGCTTTTGTATCTCCCCTAGCTGGGTTTCCTCAGCACAGTGCCAGGAGGAGAGGCCTCTCAGCAGTGTGATCCAAACCTTGTTCTTCAAAACAAGCCCACTGCCTTCATAAGTCCCTGACAAGGAGCATAAAGGCCTGGTGGTGGTGTGTGCCTGTGTCTGAGAGGCAGCAAATTAACAGTAGGAAAATCTGTTTAAATAAGGATTTCCTTTTGTAATCAGACACAGAGCCCCATGGCACAGTCTGTGGTACAGCCTCCTCCCCATCACCGAGAATCTAAATCTGAAAAACAGAGGCTGCACTAGGAATATTTATATCTTCACAATTTATTAGTTAAGGTATTACCTTTGCTCTGATACAGACCCTTCTACCTCCCTTTGGCCTCTGCAGTTGCTCAGATAAAACAGGGTAAAAAACAGGCGAGCAGTTGCACACAAAAAACATTGTGACTGAGCAAGGGGCACTTAGAAGTAACTTGGAACCTAAATTTGCAAACCAGCCTAAGGGATACGAGTAGCTAGCTGGATAATCTTCCAGAAGGCAGAAACATCTCTCGAATTGCCTCTTTAGTTCCTTTAAAGCATTATCATCCCTTTGATCTAAATTGAATTGACTCCAAGCCAGTTTATTGCAATGTATGAGCTGCTCCCCTGTAGATCCTGGAGATGAAGCTCTTGCCTGAGAGCTCAGAGTGACACAGTTCACCCTCAAACACACTGAAAGAGAGGTGAGAAGAGATTCTTGTAGTTCCCTCCGCTACAGAGACAGAAGAAAAACTGATTTTCACTTTTAGGATAGGTTTTAGAGGTAGGTGATGATGCAAAGAAAGAAAGAAAGGTATTGTTCGCCCTTTCTTTTCCCCCTCTCTACTCTCAACCAAAACCACCTTCTCTCCCCTGGCTGGGAGGTAGCTGTGCCTGAGCAGAACAGTTCTGCCCACAAGGCCCTCTCCACCCCTCCAGGATATTTCCTTGTTGCAATTCAGCTGTTTCTGAGCTGGCAGTGATTGCAGGCAGGAAGAGAAGGGTCTGAAGAAAGGAGATGGGGTGACAAAGTCTTCTTTACCGAAAGCAAGAGCAATACTTCCTGATCCTTGATCATTGATCCCTACAGCTCTTTAAAGGGCAGAACATCCAGCAATTGCACTTGACAGGTGTTGGGCCAGAAGATTTGTAACAGGAAACATGAGGTGTATGATCTGTTCTCATTACCACAGAAAGAAGCTTTCTGTTTCAATCAGGACAAACAAGTCTTTTATTTCCTGTCTTCTTTTATTACTTCACCAATTTATGAAATTCTTTATTTTTATTTTCTTAATATCCCTTCAATGCCTTAACTTTTTAGGTCAGTGACTCATACCTACAGCTGCATAAGAGCAAACCTCTTCATATAAATGGCTTAATTTTCAGGCTGACCATGTAATTTTATCATTCTTCAAATGATCTATGCTTGTCTAGATTAAATGGATGAGTTTCCAGAAAGTAAATGTGTTTGGGCTCCACAGACAGAGCTTTATGTCAGGTTCCTGCCAAAGAAGTCTGCACAATATTGTCTCAATAAAAAATGAGAAAGTAAAAATCATTTAGTCACAGGTGTACTACACGTTAAGATGCAGGAAAGGCATCACTAAATTATGTCATTGCATAAGTAGTTCTCTCAGTAACAGTTAAGGGAACAAACTAGTTGGTCACAATTAAGAAAAAGTGCAGCTTTTATGAAAAGAATTGGCAGTAAAAAAGTCAGAATTACATTTCTATGTGAAGTAAGTTCTGATGAATTAAAGCAGCTCCTGAAGTTTCCAGTGCTCCTTCCTATGTAAATGGTGCTTCATCCTGTATGTATTTTCAGCACATCTCTCTGTCTGCCTAACTTTAACTTAGGCTCTATGCTGTTGAATTGAATTTCAATCTAGATTTCTGTGCCACTTCCACCAAGGTACCTCACAGATTTATGAGGGAAGTGAAGATACAGTTTTGTTCCCTTCTTTCTTGGTTATGTACCTCTTTGATACATGGAAGTCAGAATTCAGCAGATTGATGCCTTCAGGTCAGAAAAATGGTTGAGTTGTCATCTTTCTGCATTTAAGTCCATTTTAATTCTGCATTTTCCCCAGTAAATTCTGGCCAAACCTGTTTTTCTGATATTTCATAAAGAGGTTTTTCTTGTGACTTTTCTGATGGAGCAGAGATGACCAGTTTCTGAAAAACCCTTTGACTGTTCTGAGCTGACTGGGAGTGTTGCAATGGTCCTGGTAACTGCAGAGGGTCACAGTTTGTCCTCACCACACCCCTGAGAAGTCAGTCAGCACCACTGCTGTGTTATCTGGGGAGATGAGAGGCAAACTCCGTGATCTCCTACATCATCCACAGACAGGGGTCTGCCTCTCCCTCTGAATCAATAAAATGAAAGGAACAGTCACATTTCCAGCCTCACAGACTGCAGTGGGATGGACAATTCAGTAAAACCCAGATGATACTGCTGTAGTGGAGACCACGCGGGTCCTTAGAGGGAGAGAAGCATCTCTGTGGGTCTGCACTAGAAAGCATTTTCCAAAGAGAATCAGGACTCATCCTCCTCTCTGTCCATCCTTGCCTCAGGACATGTCCAAATAAAGCAGACATGGCCCATTCTTGCAAGTGGATGCAACACAGACCCCGTGCTCCTGGTGTGTTGTTTTTCCCATTTACCACGTGTTGCATCCACCAGCATTCACAAACAGGTCTTGAGACAGAAGAATTTAATGAGATTTTCTGCAAACAGGTACTGAAAAGGAATGAGTAGTTTGCCAAAAATATGTTCCTCCCTTCATGTGGACATACATCAAATCCCTTGACTTACTTTCTATACTCTTTGATTCCAGCAGAGGTCAGCTCTGCCTGTGCCGGGGATGGATAAAGCAGTTCAGAGTGTGGGTGCCTGCACACCTTGCAACACAAAGCGCTGCTTTCTTCCCACTGCCCCCCAGAGCACTCACCTAAGCCCATTTCAGGCCCTCCTCTTAAATGGAGATAAAAGGGGCTTTGAACCAGAGCATCTCCGTCTTCAGGACTGCCATAAAAGCTGGTTAGAGAGCTGTTCCTGCTGCTGCTCTGTGGCCCCAAGCCTGTTTGAGAACAGCCTGTGATGAGCAGGAGGAGCAGGAGACTGTGACAGTGGTCCTTCATGAGGTTAAAACTGCTGCAAGACGAAAAAACCCCCAGAGAACAAGAAGTTATGTCTGGACTGTGCTTTCAAATTACTGAACTATTAGGGAAACAGAACCGTTGCTATCCTGTTGCAACTATGTTCCTTTACTGCTGTATCAGGGTTGTTAAAAACCCCCCAAATCTCTGTGCTCAATCATGTTTGGTTAAGGTTTGTTCTGGCACAATAATTTGAGTGTATCCACAAATAATTTCACTTCTTTAAATGGCATAATTTTGGTGGATATATGGTCCACTAAAGTTATTATTTCTTTTATCAGCTACAGTGGTTCTTTAACATTAGCTCTTCAGAACACAAGACAATAAACAATTTGAAGCTCTTGAGAACACAAGACAAGAAGCATTTTGAAGCTGAAGGCAGAATGTGTTGACAAAAACTCTCTAGTTTACCCATGTAACCCTGAAAATGTACAAGACACGTTTTATCCTCTCTTCTTTTTTTTGGAGATTAAATTATCACTACATTCAGAATTTCTGTTAATTGTCATTAATGATTGACACACTTTACAGACTTTTGAAGCCAGAAATTAATGACTGCTTTTCTGAAATCAGATGTCGTGCTTTTGACAGAAATCTTTCATGTAACCAGTGATGTGTGCCATTGAGACAGCAGCTGCTTCTGAAGGATAATATCGAAAAAACCCCAAAGAACCTCACTGTAAATCTAATGCCTGGTTTTCCTAAATAATACTTTTCACACTTTTCTGGTGCCTTTTTTTGAATTTAGCCTTTTTCATACTAAAAACCAGATGAAGTTTCAGTGCATCTAAGCATCCCTTTTCTTTGTTCTATTAGGGAGATTTAGTAAATTGAAATGACTGAAATGACTAAATGTGGTTTGCTTACTTCTTTTGTGTAGCTGTATATAACAGGAAACGAGTGCCATTGGTATAACAAACTACCAGGAGAGCTAATAAATAATTTCAGCACAAGATTAAGGATGGGGCTAGTGAGCAGCAGACTTGACTTGTTACCTGAGAACAGAGAGAAGAAACATAAGCCCACTAGAAAGGTGGTTAAGGTGCACCTTCATAGTGAACTTGCGCTCTGAGTGCAGTTGTGCTGCCCAGCTCCAGCCTTTAGGAATGTCAGATGAATGTTAGAGAAAGCAAGGAAAGCTACTTTTCATTTTAGTGCTTGTTCTTCCTGATGGCATTATCTGTTATAGGTCAAGCAGCTACAGATGACAGCTTCATAGGTCATCTTAAAAACAAGACATACACCTTGCGCTGTTGCTGCTGATTAAAGATCACATATCCAAGTGCAGATGACACTCCTGGCTTTTGGGCGACTGCAGTGGATTTAGAGTTCCAGTGTGAAGAGCAGATTGTGTCCCAATACCATATACACACAGCCCAGGCTGTTGTTCACGAGGGACTGTGGAACTGCCTCACCGAAGAGCAAATCATGTTCTGGAAAGGGGGCAGCATCTGTAAGGCTCCCGTTCTTTGTTGTTACAAGGGGATCTGGATGGCTCAACACTCACAGGTGCTGGTTGCCACTGCAGTCAGTCACGAGTGGGCTCCACACTTAATGCCCTCTTTACCTGTCTTTCTTTGGCAGCTGGATCAAAATACAGGTATTTTTTTAGGTCAAATTTGTCTCTACAGAGAGTTCAAAGCACCACTGACTTTTGTGCCAAAAACTAATGGATGTATCCTGGGCTGCTCATTTTGCTGTTTCATTTTGTCATCTGTCCAGTGGTAACTGCCTTGCCCTGGGCTGAGGAGAGCCTTGTCTGCCTTTCCCAAGGAGAAACCTTAAGGTGTCTCTAGGCCATTGACAAAATCTGAAATGCGAACAAAAAACTTAATCCTGAATCACAAATCTCCGAAGCAAACAAAAAAGATGTCTCTCTTGCTGAGAATTCCCTGCTCACAGCTGAAGTGGGGCTGGTGCCCACAATATTCTTGTTAACTCCATCCAGAGCAGTGTGAAAGAACAGCTGTGCCCACACTGTGTGGCCTCTAACACAGGGCCATGTAGCTGAAAGACATCATTGCTGTTTTTTAGAGATTTTGTGGTTCAAAATTGCTGAATTGACATGAGGGCTGAACCAGTGGATTGGTGGTTTGATAGCCTAATATCAAAGGGGACATAAGTTGCACATCCTTGGACATGGCACGAAGGTTTGTTAACCCTTGAGGACAGAAGATCTGCTGGAAGTATGCTGGAAAACACTGTGCAGGACAGAAAGATCCCAATATGGATATGGTCCCAGCTCTTGTGCTTATTTGAGATGGTCTTCTTAACAAATCACCTCTAAATCCACATCTGGCTTTTGTCTTGGAGGAAACTGATTGGTTTTCTGCCTAATAGGATCCAAACAAACTCGCTGATACAGTTTTGATGAACAGGAGAGAGGGACTTAGCAACAAATCAGAGAAGTGACAGTGTAGACATGGATCCTTGTTTTGAATAGAAAATAGTTGTTTATTCTAGAAATAAACATCCTAAAATATTAATTAAAAAAAAAAGAGCCAAAACTCCGTAATGACACAAGACTTTTGGTCTAGATGGAAAGAAACGCATTTTGTCTTTTATAAAACAGCAGGGACCCTTTTTTGCCACTGGCAACTGTCAGTCTTCAGATAATTTCATAATAAGACCTGCAGTACAGTCTTCGAGAAGAGTGAGACTTGACTGGAAGAAAAAAAATAAAAGCCTTCAGTAAAAGGCAGAGTGAGGAGGAGCTTGATTTATGACCCTAATGTAAAAATTCTTTGTGCAGAAGAGATGGTAATGATGCCATTATGTTGGGCAAGCCCAATACAGAAGATTGTTTATGTAGATACAAGTGTTAGAGAGGACAGAATGGAAGTCATTTCCCTAAGAAAGAAATCAACAGCCTTAAATGCATCTTTTGCAGAGACCAAAATGCTATTAGACTTCTAAAGTTTGACTTTCCTGTTTTCTTGAGAGGATAATTATATTATTTGCTTGTTTTCTCTGGTACATTTGAGTTTTTTTCTACGTCACTAAATAATGTCTGTTATTTTTTTGGTCCTGGCTGCTCCCTTGGGTGGCCCCTGGTTCATCCTCTCACTGTTCTGGGGCTGTCACTGGTCCCATTATGGGCACCTGGCTCTGCCTGCCTGTGCTTGGCTGTGTTCCCTCAGTGAGGGATGCTCATGCTGGGGTCACCTCAGCTCCCAGCATGTCCCCCTTGCAGAGCAGCCCTGCTCTCCCTCTTCCCCACATTCCCAGGTTCAGGATGTGGAGGGTCACGTAGCAGTTTTTCAAAAAGGATCCGCCAGTTACATCATCAGAAGATGAATCAGCTCTGTGATATTGCTGGGGTGTCATCTCTGCCTGGCCAGTCATTTCTGTTAAATTTGCACTCTTGGTTGCTCCTGCCCAAGGGCATCCCTGATACCGGTTCTATTCAGCTGCATTTTTAAAGACAACCTTTAATTCCAGCTCAGTTGTTCCATCCATTTGCATTCCTCCCCAACCTTTTATCACCTGCATGCTTACCAACTGTACAGGTTATTCCCTCAGCTCAACTGTTAATGAATAATTAAACACTAATTTTTATTAAACTATTAATTAAAACACTTCTGGATACCCAGGAGTCTCCTGAACAATCACAAGTGGTGTAAGGTTTGTAACTTGACAACAGTTGTTATAATGAGCTATTTTTGATTAAAGCTTTCCAGACAATGGCACATACTCCTAGTATTTTCACCCAACACACATTTATTGCTTTGTGTCTGTGGCACTGCTAAAAGCTTGTGCCTTATTTACTAGAATTTATTATAAAACAAATTAGAGGAAGATGCTGTGATAACTGAACTGGGCTGCATCTCTGAGTAATACTGATAAGGTCCAAGTTAGCCTACATCCTCCAGAGGCTGAGTTTCCAATAAACCATGGCCTGAAATCTCTCTCAAGGATCATATTTTGATCACAAACCTCCCTGTTTCAGTTGTCTCTGCTGGTTTCAGGGCACCCCTCTCTCGTCA
This sequence comes from Dryoscopus gambensis, assembly GCA_013389985.1. Classification (NCBI taxonomy): domain Eukaryota; kingdom Metazoa; phylum Chordata; class Aves; order Passeriformes; family Malaconotidae; genus Dryoscopus; species Dryoscopus gambensis. Next base: position 25,857 of record WEIT01012742.1, on the reverse strand, counting down.
GTGACTCAGTGAGCCACAGTCATCGCAGTGAGGTGGCAAACTTGTACTCCGTGGGCTCCATCACTGCCTACTGCAGTGGTTCTCCAAGCCAGGCTGATCTTTTATAATCTAGCACAAAGCTAAGGATAAGAAAATGAGTATTGATAGCTGCATTTTTTCCCCCATATTAAATTTAGAGATAATTTTACACTTAATAGAAATAAACTGGATGGATTTAATGCTATCAAATCAACAGTGCTAGGTAAAAAAAAAAAGAATAATGTCTTTCTTTCCTCCTACAGGAAGGATCATTCTTATCCGATGAAAGATCAAATCATGGCCCAAATGTATGCATCTAGAGACTAACTAATATGGTTATAATACAAATAAATCATCGGCACTTAAAATTGGAAAATGCTTGCTTTTATGTATTACAGCCACCCTCCAGTAAGTGTCATGCACGTTGGCTTCTGGATTCAGGCAGAAACAACAGCCCAAAGGATTACTGCTGCCCACACAAAGTTTTCCAGGCAGGGCAGTGTCAGTGCTTCCATGTGTGTGCAATCAGCAGCGATCCAGCAAGTCAAAACCCAGGAAACTCAAGCAGCGGAGGATGAGGAAGGATGGTCTGCCTGAAACCGCATTGCTGTGAGGCAAGAAGAACAGCAGGACTGGGAGGACAGAAAATGCAAGGTGCTGCTCAAGTCACGTTCTGCTGCTGGCTCTATGAGGGATTCACTGAACACCGTGTCCCCTGTCAGAGGGAGGGAGCAATAAGCAGGAACGTTTGGCAGAAGACCGAAGCCAACTGTCCTGCTCTGCTCTCTTAGCTGCTGGAGGAACCAGTGACAGGCAGCTCTAAGAAGAAAGGAAAAGGAATGAAACCTAACTAAAATGAACTTTTATTTCCACTACTGTGAAAAAGGGGGAAGGGGATTCTGACTCCTGTCTCTTTGCCTGTAATTGTTATTGCAGACACGACTGTGTTACAGGCATAGTAATTTAATACTCTCAAATTCTATTTCGAAGGTCAAAGTGTTCTAACATTGTCATATTTTTGATTGTGACTTATAGCAGCAGAGTTTGGAAGTTCTCCTCAAGTCAGGAGAAGCTGCCAAATGAAACCACACTTCAGTAGGTACAAAGTACCCATTGGAACAATTCCATCAAATTATAATCCCCTCTCCTTTCTGCATAAGCATTTCTGGGTGAGCTAGCCAGCTCCAACCCTTCTCACAAACGTCGAAAATCTACGTACTGGATTAGACATTTCTGTGATTCTCAGTTTTCATTTCTGCTTTCCTTTCCTCTTTCTCCAGCAGGTCACCCTCCCAGTGTTCCTTCACAATTAATCACAACTTTTTCTTTGTTCACTTGAGTTTTGTACTGGCTTCCATGGAACTGTTCTGTGTGTTTGTGTACATATGAAAGCACAGACACCCACTTATTTATGCAAGTAGATAGCTAAATCACCTTGGCCCCTCTTTGCACCTTGTAGATGGCTCAATAGCAGGATTGTCACTCTGCAGTCCAATATTCCCTGTGGCAGAGAATGACTTTTTACAGTTTAGCACTTAGGGCATGACTGCTGTGTTTGTACATGAGCCAGCTGACTGGCTGATTCTTTTTGGATGTTTTCACCATCAAAGCATTCTGTTTTCCACAATCAACACAAATCCAGTTCAGTCAAAGCCTGAAAAGGTAATGCTGCCAGTTAACATAGAGGAGTAATGGTTTCTTACAAAATACAATGAATTAGGCACAAAATTCTAGGAACAAATACGAACAAAACAACTTAGGCAGCCATTTTTTCACTTTGACAAGCCTTGTCTTAAATTTGGGGGTGCTTGCCACTGAAAACTTTCAAAGCTCATCTTGCATTTTGATAAGAAGAAACAATACTTAAACATAGTCAGCAAGGCCACTTTTGCTCGTATTTGATAGTTTTTCCAATCCTCCCATTTTTCAGAGGAGCCAGTGAAGTGGGAGTCCTTAGGTTGGACTTTTTGTGGTGCTGAGCAGCTGATGCTTCATGGCAGAGCAAGCCTATTTAAAATTAGCCATCCTGCCTTTAATTTTGGGCTTTCGACCTCTCCCCTACAGAAAACCTGCAAATGCACACACAGGGATGCACAGCTGTGGGAGTCAAACCCAGTTTCATAACTCTTCCGTTTCCCAGTAAGCTTCCCGAATTACCATGTGACACACTCCTACTGCAGGCAAGGCAAACTCAAAAGTATTTAGTCAATTCTTAGGGTGTCTAGGTCTGCATAGTTCACTGTACTCCCATGCACTTTTCTTCCTCCAGGAACTGCAGAAGTGAGAACCGAAAGAGAATGTGGAGGAAATGACCTCCAATTCCATTCTCATACTCCATCATTAATTTGTAAGATGAACCATCAAGAAAATAACTCTTGAAATTCAATATATATCATATACGTTCCCAACATTTTCTGAAATGTGCCCTGGTTTTAATTAAAATGTGAATTGTATAGGCAGAAGGACTTGTTTTTCTGCCAGGAGCAAATCTCCAACCACGGACATCAAATGTCCATGGAAAAAATACTTTGTTTTTTTCATGCATTGAAACCTCCCCAACTTTATTACATTTGGAAACATAATGTAATAGCAGAGGGCAACATTATATCTGACATTCATAATTAGTTTACAAAAAAACACAACCAGGAGACTCGTTTTGGTAAAACCACTTTTTTTCACACAATAGTTGCAGGATAATGGATCACACCGATCCTTTTTGCTAAATGGTATGACAAAGAAAATGAGCATTTGTATAAAAATGCAATAACAGTTGAAGCTTGAATAAGGGAGTCTGTAACCTTTGCTTGTGCTTGTAAATTACCCTGCAGATGAGAATGTGACATTAAAAAAAAGAAAAAGGCATCCAAAGCCAAGAGAATCAACCCATCAAACACTGAAATGCTTTATATGTATGTGTACCTAATGTTAATCACTTCAGATCCTATAGTACAAATTGCCTCCAGCAGTTTCTAAAGTTATATCACAGGTTAAATGGACACCCACAGAGATTAGTCATTTAAAAGACAAAGGTATAAAAACTGATTTCAACTGCTAAAGCTGTCTTAAAGTCAGTTTTCCTTGCATTTTGAAGCTATGCCTTTTTCCTCCCCGGTTTCTGGGTGAGGGGTTAATAGTAGGGCAAACCACTGAATCTGGCAGCATACAAGGCTTTTTTCCAGTAAATACCTTAGAGAAAATTGGGGCAAAAAGGTGTTGCTCTTTCAGATCAAATAAATTCATTTGTCGCGTCTAACAGCTGTGCATTAGTAAGTCATTAAAAATATCTCAATTTTAATCGCTTATGCTCTCTCAAACGCTAAAATAGTGGTATGTCTTCCTCATATGTATTCCTATGTGGAATTAGCACAAAATGCCACGAGGACTTGAGAGATGTCCTGTAACCCCAGCTCAAGAGGAATCTTGGTACTGAGAAATCAGATTCTACATGCAGTGGGTGCCTCCTGCCTGATTGTATTCTGTCAGCCCTTTGATTTGCTGCCTGGATGAAAAAACAGGTAATTTGGAGCTCGCAGAGGAGGAAGGAGGGGGAAGTATGCCAGGAAATTTGCTTATTTGCAGGTTACACTGAGGGCAGTGAGAGCTGTAGAGTCCAAAACTTCTGGGAATAATAATAATTACAATAAAACTCCAAAACAACAAAGGCTCGATTAATCCCCTCCTAAAAAAGCAGACTTTAAGGTAAGTCAGAAATGCTATTTTAGATACTGTATCAACTTTTCACAATGGCTTGGAGCTGATTACCTTTTTCCCTCCTTTGACATTCCAAGTGCTTCAGTCTCTGCAATCAAGAAGAAGAAACTTCCAGATATTTACGACAGGCTTGGTGGAAATCTGGACTTTGCAGAAATCCCCGCAAAGAGAGAAGATGTGAATGGTAATTGTGAAGAGGCAGGGGTACCAAGAGCAGTCTACTTAGAGTACCTTAAAACAACCTGAGGCAAAGGCTGTACCTTTCCAAGTGTTCAGAAGTTAATATTCCTTGGAGTTTCTAACGCTCTGAGCAGTGCTGCTGACCAGCCACTTTCAAGTCCTATGTGCAGGAGAAACAATGACTCCTAATTCCATATTCCTGTTTCAAGCAACACTGCAAGAAGTGAAGCGTGCAGCGTCAGCACACAGCAGTTTGCATGATCATGAACAAAAATAGTTTTTTTTAGCCCCTAAGCAAAGTACTTGTCTCTTGGGTCAAGAGATCTTAGAATTTAGCAGACCAAATTAGCCAGCAAATGTGTATTTTATCCCATGTTCAACACTAACAAGATAAATGACGGATGAACACAAGTTTTTCAAAGATTAATTTAAATACAGATGTAATCACAGCAAGCAGCAGTTCAGAGCAGAAGCTGTGCCAGGTGCATGTGGGGCTCTGCCTCTCTGACTACTGAGACTCATTTCCAAAGTAAGGTCCCTAAAATACGTGCCCAACAGCAAATATGGTAAATCTCTCCTCCTTTTTCTTTTCCCCTCCATTGTTTGTAGTCCTCTGTGGCTCAAAATCTCAGCTCACGAGTCCTGCACTTGGGCAGTATCAGGGGTGTGCCTGTGCAGGTGAATGCAGTGTGCTCATGCACGTAGGGGTGGGTAGATCAATACATGATTGACTTCTCAGAAAGGAAAGAAACATAATCAATGGAGAGCAACAGAGTCTACCCCGAGCTAAGTTTTTCCCAAGTCAGGCTTGGAAGTTTAGCTCATATTTTACAGCGAAGTTCAGGTCAGTGATTTTCAGCAACAATGCAACTGACACTCTCATTTTCTCTTATTTGATGAGAATAAGGCAGTCTTTTCTCCATGTATACCATGATTTTTTTTTTTTAAACTAACCTCTCAATTTCATTATCCTTGGGTAAGTATCTGCTGGATTAATACTCCAAGAAGAAGAATAGCAAATAGTAGCAAGCATAAATATCTGTGGAATTATAATATCTAACAAAGCAAAGACATGTAATCTCCTAAAGTTGCTTTTCATAATGTGCAGAAAGCCAGGGGTTGCCCAGTCTCATAAAGCATCCAGCTAATACAGGGACTGTATAAAATGAATATCCTGTCAAACAAAAGCCCTCTGGATTATGAAGCTGTACAAACTGTGTGACCTGTACAAACCAGAGCATGCTTCTATCCCTGAAAACGCAACTAAATAATTACAGGGGTAAGAAACACCACTTGATTTGGTTTGGATAATCTCTTGGCAGAATCCACAAGTTGAATTAGGATGAAAACAGAAGACAGCTCACTTGCTAACATCGTAAACTAAAGAGATTCAAAGCCTAGTTGGAATCTCAGCTGTGAATGCCAGCATACAAAATCAGCCTGCAGGACTGTACATGTGTGTAGCATACACACATCTTTGCTGTATTATCGGCAAAAATTAAAGGAAAAGCAGACTCAAGAGGATGCTGCCACAGGAAATCTCATCTACGTTCAGGCTGATAAAGCAGGTAAACATACTGACAAGGCTGGTATGAGCTAGGGAGGTTTTCGTTCCTCAGTCCAACTTTAGCAAAAAGAAGAGACAGAGTCCTCCTCTGTTCTGA
>WEIT01012742.1:255-19697 GCA_013389985.1 Dryoscopus gambensis | reverse complement strand
CAAGAGATCTTAGAATTTAGCAGACCAAATTAGCCAGCAAATGTGTATTTTATCCCATGTTCAACACTAACAAGATAAATGACGGATGAACACAAGTTTTTCAAAGATTAATTTAAATACAGATGTAATCACAGCAAGCAGCAGTTCAGAGCAGAAGCTGTGCCAGGTGCATGTGGGGCTCTGCCTCTCTGACTACTGAGACTCATTTCCAAAGTAAGGTCCCTAAAATACGTGCCCAACAGCAAATATGGTAAATCTCTCCTCCTTTTTCTTTTCCCCTCCATTGTTTGTAGTCCTCTGTGGCTCAAAATCTCAGCTCACGAGTCCTGCACTTGGGCAGTATCAGGGGTGTGCCTGTGCAGGTGAATGCAGTGTGCTCATGCACGTAGGGGTGGGTAGATCAATACATGATTGACTTCTCAGAAAGGAAAGAAACATAATCAATGGAGAGCAACAGAGTCTACCCCGAGCTAAGTTTTTCCCAAGTCAGGCTTGGAAGTTTAGCTCATATTTTACAGCGAAGTTCAGGTCAGTGATTTTCAGCAACAATGCAACTGACACTCTCATTTTCTCTTATTTGATGAGAATAAGGCAGTCTTTTCTCCATGTATACCATGATTTTTTTTTTTTAAACTAACCTCTCAATTTCATTATCCTTGGGTAAGTATCTGCTGGATTAATACTCCAAGAAGAAGAATAGCAAATAGTAGCAAGCATAAATATCTGTGGAATTATAATATCTAACAAAGCAAAGACATGTAATCTCCTAAAGTTGCTTTTCATAATGTGCAGAAAGCCAGGGGTTGCCCAGTCTCATAAAGCATCCAGCTAATACAGGGACTGTATAAAATGAATATCCTGTCAAACAAAAGCCCTCTGGATTATGAAGCTGTACAAACTGTGTGACCTGTACAAACCAGAGCATGCTTCTATCCCTGAAAACGCAACTAAATAATTACAGGGGTAAGAAACACCACTTGATTTGGTTTGGATAATCTCTTGGCAGAATCCACAAGTTGAATTAGGATGAAAACAGAAGACAGCTCACTTGCTAACATCGTAAACTAAAGAGATTCAAAGCCTAGTTGGAATCTCAGCTGTGAATGCCAGCATACAAAATCAGCCTGCAGGACTGTACATGTGTGTAGCATACACACATCTTTGCTGTATTATCGGCAAAAATTAAAGGAAAAGCAGACTCAAGAGGATGCTGCCACAGGAAATCTCATCTACGTTCAGGCTGATAAAGCAGGTAAACATACTGACAAGGCTGGTATGAACTAGGGAGGTTTTCGTTCCTCAGTCCAACTTTAGCAAAAAGAAGAGACAGAGTCCTCCTCTGTTCTGAGCCCCAGTATTTCAAGTTCTCCGGCAGCACAAGATCAGGTATTAACAAAAACCAAAGGATGACGAAATGAAGCCAGATAAATTATAAATATCTACATATATAAGCACACAGCAAGCAAGATAAGGAAAAGGTAGCTAGATTTACCGTTTTAATTATCCAAGTGGGAGGTTTGTTTGGGTTTGGTTCTTTTTTGGGGGGGAAAACGTCGGGAGCTGTTTTCACGAGGATTCGTCCATACGCATCCGCACCGCGGCAGGCGCCGGTCCCGGAGCGCGGAGAGCGAAGCGTTTCCCTCCGCAGCCGGCGCTGCCCCCGCCAAAAATGAAACGCGAGAAGGCGGGGAGAGGCGGGGAGGCGGCAGCCGGCGGGGCGAGCTCCGGCGCCGNCTCCCGGGATGCGCCCACCTGCAGCCCCGGCGCGATGCTGACCGCGGACCCTGCGCTTGTGCCGCCTCCGCGGTTCCAGGGCTGGGAGGGGCCGCGCGAGTCCTCCGCGGTGGGGGGGCCCCGGTGTATCCTAAACTGGGTGGAAAGGCTGCTGCCTGGAGCGGGGACGAAGGGGAAGGTGTGTTTCAAGCACCCGAGTTGTGTGGGATTTGGGATGTTCGCAAGTGCGCGCTCGTGGGGGAGGCTGTTAACCTCCTCCGAAATGTTACGACCGGGCTGTGAGGAAGGGGTGCCAGGGTGCGTGTAAAGTGGTGCAGAGGTGGACAAGCATGCGCTCAGTTCTGCAGAGGAAAAGCTGTCAGTCGTATATTTGGACCAGCAGAACCTGAAGTGAGTGATACCTTGCCTGGGAGTTGTGACCTGCTGTCCCCGGGCTGAGCCCCAGCTCTTCAGCACCCACCAGCACTCGCACACGCCTACTCGGTGTCTTCTCCCTCCCTCTTCCCGGCACTCGGCGCTGGGACTCAGACCTAGCACCTCTCAGTGGTTGCTTCCAGCCCATCATCTGAGCAGGCTGGGTGCCACCCAGACAACCTGTTTGCAGGCAGTGCTCTGAGCTCCTCTTTGCATGCTGTTTGCAGCTGCCTTCCACGGTGCACATTTTACCTTGGTGCCAAGTAATACAGGGTGCTACTCGGCGCCCTTTCCTTTAGCTCATGATGTTTGTTGTTTGCTTGGACCTCCATTTATATGAATTTTTGTTTCCGAAGCAAACCCAAAATGTATTTCAGTGAAACTAGTCCCTGCATACCATTGCAAATATTTATGCCACAAAAGCTTAAAAGAGTTGAAGGTACTAGAAGGTAATTTCTAATGTTGTTTATTAAAAAAAGCAAAGCAAAGCCTTTATGGATGGAAGTTCTAACAACTACCTGCATCACACAGCCACGTTGTAGCTTCATCAGTCTGATCAGATGCAGTTTCCCTGGGTCATTTGGTGCCTGCCAGGTGCTGAAGTGGCTGCGTAAGACTTGTCTTCTGCAGGCTTTTTAAGTTCCAGTTTTGTATGAGCTAAAGGCTGGTTTTTCTTTTGCAGGTTTTGGCACTAGTGAGTACAGCCTCCTCCCTCAGCTGCATGCATCACCGGCTATTGTTTGAATTAATGTATTATACCGCAAGTGACCTTAGAAATGGCAGAAATAATAGCAAAACAGTCCTGCTCTCTCCATTGCTCCTGACCAGTAAGAGTCAACTCTTTATGATTAATCTCTGTTTGCACTGAAGTCTGCATCTGGTGTTAGATTGATGCCATGACACTCAGTCCAGCAGGAATGTGAAAGTGCCTCTCTAGAACTGACAATTTAGTGTATTATTTTTCTGCTGTGTCTGTAAACCTTTAAAAAATATTTTCTCCCAAGGAAAAGTGCTTGAGTGACATTGATAGTGGCAGAAACTGTCTAGTAATTCCCAAAGCAGCGTGCAAGGGCACTGGATGTCACAGTGAGAGCAAGTAGTCTCTCCATCTCCTTCAAATATCTCCTTAGGACCTCTGGCTTCCTGTGGTGTTTTCTAAGAGTCTGCTCATTGTTATTTTGTGTGCTGTTTTGGTTTCAAACTGTGGCTCATCCTCAGACTATGCCCTACTCAGTGTAGTGACATCTTGTTCAGCTGCTGTGCCTCACAGAAGTAGATTTGATGCTAGCAAGGGGCTTTTCTGTTTTGATCATATCAGGTAGCAATTTAAAGCTTATTTTTCTGAGCAATTTTTTCGTCGTTGTTTTTTGCACAGGAATGGTCATGCTGGGGCAGGCAGAAATTCTGAGTCCGTTGTTTTCTCTCTGAGGAGGACTGGAGGTGGGTACTCAGGAAAAGAGTGTGAGACTTGGGCAGATACAGGGAGATCCTTGTCCTGGAACACTCCATCTGGCTGAAGCTTAGGCAGCGCGGGTTTAAAACGCTACCTGTGCCTTTGTATCTAACCACCTTGAGGGATCTTTTTTCCTGAGAGTGTCTACAGGTGGTTTTTGAACACGTTTATGCTTTTGGTATCCACTCTGTCCCTCCAGCAAGGCATTCTACTGCACGCGTAGCCATCGGGCCTATGGAAAAGTATTTCTTGATTGTTTTAAACTTCTGTTTCAAAAAAGTGTGTGTCAAACTGAAAGTCAAGCAGTGGTGGGAAAGTTTTACTTAGCTTAAGTGATATTTGCATTAGTTTAAATAAAGTTATTTAGTCCCCCACATTAAATAAACAAACAAACAAACCCGAAATAGGTCAAAGAACTGGAAACAGCTGCATGCAGGGTTTATTTGAAAAAGAATGCCCACACTTCTTATGTACTTAAATCTCAAGTTTTTTGAGACAATCTTTTTGCCCTGAGTTTGTACAACACCTGCTGCATTAAAGTCTTGATCCTGGACTCAGGCTCCAAGACACTATGACACTAAAATAGTAATAGGGGATTGTTTGAATAGTAAATAAATAGTAAATAAAATGAAAATTAAAAAATGATGTGGTGGCTGGTCTCTGAGCTGGTGTGTAAAGCTGGTATTGGAGAAGAGCAGGGCAGGGAACCCTCAGTTTAGTAAGCTGTTTGAAATTCCAGTATCCAGCTGTGAAGTCTAGGTTGCTTTCCTCTTTCTCCTTCTCAACCTCTGCCTCACATGAGTTTGGAGTGAAAGAAGGACTGGAGCTTGTTTGTAAGCCACTGTTATTTGTAAACTCCCCTCCCTTCTTGACAGCGTAGACTTGATACATCTGAAACTTTTGGGGTTTTCCATCACATTTCAATCCCCCTTCATCAATAAATAATTCTGTATTTCTGCACATAATACAGTGGGATCACAAAAAGAGTATTGCACCAGCTATGAACAGTATAGGTTGTTTATTACCAAGATAATGCTAAGAAGACAGAGTGTTTAGTTACATAGCAGAAAGCAACGACATTAAAAAACCAGACATTAAATCATTAAATGGTGAAGGACGTTCATAACATTTCTCCTACTGGCATCTTATACTCAGCCTCAGTTTGCCACATTCCCATCCTCTGTGACCTTGAGGATAACCAGGAAAATCCCCAGTGAGGGCTTAGGTGCTGCTGCCTGAAATTATGGGAGCTCTGTCAACTGTTTCACCCCACTGACCACCCTGTCTACCCTCCAAGGAAACCCCGGTGTGAAAACTGCTGGCAACAATCTGTTCCACGTTGTAACTTGGTATTTGCTGCTTCTGCTGTTCCCTGACACCTCCTTGTTACCTTACCTCTTTTGTGTTATCTCACTGCTGCATGCCAGCTGTGACAGAGGGACAAAGGGAAGTTTTAGTGAGGTTTTTACGGTTGTGACACCACTGTGCCCTCCGTCAGATCCCCTCTGGACACATTTGCTTTCTGAGGAGTGGAGAAGAGGCCCTGAACACATTTGTGTGGATATAACCAAAGGCACCAAACAGAAGATAAAACAGCTTGAACTGATGTAAGAAATTAATGTGGCAGATACTGCTGTCAGAAAAATTTCCTCCCACTGGGTTTATGAAAGTTAAGTATAAAAGTTGCTGTTTAGTCTCTGGGGCCACGCTGTCTTGTGCAAGAAGCTCCTCCTTGGCAGTGACATTTATTAGGGCAATAACTCAGCATTGCAGGGGATTCACATGCCTTTTTGATTTTTACTGCTGTGCTCTTAGAAGAGCTCTAGCTGACCATTTCTCCCCACTTCTAAATCCCTCTACTCTTTTGCTTTCCATTCTGAGCATATCTGTCTGTTGTACATATCCTGACTAGATCATGTGAGGTGAAGGGAGATGGAGTCACTGTGACACAGGGATTTGGGGCAGCCTCAGCCCAAGGACAAAACCCCCTCTGAGCAGCGTGAGGGGTCTCAATGGCTTCATGGACAGGAAAGATGAGAAGGAACTGGCTGAACAGTGTTTGGCATCAGAGCCATCTTTAGGGGCTGTTGCTGAGTCCCAGGATGAGCTGGAGACTGGACTGGTCCCTCACAGTTCTTGTCTTTTCTGCTTTACCATAAATACCCATATATTTGGGATAAACTATGCCATGCAGATGCCAGGTTAGCTTCAGTTAGATGACAGGGGTTATGATGTTATTATTTACGTTATGATGTCTAGAGAGCCAAGAGTTGACTCTGCCTTGCACAGCCATCACAGTAATGTGCTGTGGTGTGCCCTTAATGAGGGTCAGAGGAGCAGGTCAGGGGAGCAGGGACAGACCATCTGCAGTTTGCAATACCAGGTGCTCAGCATCCCTCAAAATCAGACCATTTGCTTGCATCCTTTAATTAAAACACTCTTAGTTCACTTAAAAGGCTGATTATTAAGTGAGAATGAAGATTGCTGCTTAGGAAAACAGCTGATCATTTTTGCTTAATGAAATGTGTGGATCTCATTGCTATCTATCTAGAGAGAGGAAAACGTGAAGATGTTTGTTCCCTGTAAATAATACTTGCACTCCACGAATTCAAACCTGCTCTCATCACAGAGACCATGGCATTCAGCTCAAGGGTGCCCTCCAGCACATTTAGCAGGGGATAAGGGGCAGGGCATGGTGTGTCACTCTTCTTGGAAGAAAACTGGAGAAGCTAAGGCTGCCTCTCGGAAAAAAAGAAATGCCACAACTATTATGTCAGAGGGTGGGAAAGGAAATGCCCAGCACTTGGTGACTGAAGAAAAAGACTGGAATTTTAAAAAGCATGAATGTTGCCTCGCGATGCACAGGAAAAGCAGAACGCAGTGGAAATTCTCTTAGAAGAAAAACATGAGTCTTACTGTTACCAGAATAATTCATCAGAGTTTTCAGAATGTGGAAACTGGATATGACACACAGCTGAGAGGGAGGACAAGGATGCTTAATCTTAATTTATTATGTCAGCTAAAAGTTTATTATCTCTTTCTTAGATTTAGTAACTTCCATTCCAGTTGTCCACTGGGACTTTGGTGGCTTTCCTCATACACAGAGTGTATATGAATGTACTGGAATGAACTGCAGAAGCTGACAAAATCCCTGTGCTTTCCTCCTTCCTTCAAAAGTGAGGATCTCCTCCATATTTCATATATTTCTAAAGTTCAGATTCTGTGAAATACAAATATTTATCTGAAGTGATAACTGCTTAAGAGGTAGGTGGATATGACAGCCCTGAGTTGGCACGGTGGTGTTTGGTCAAAGGTTGGACTCGATGATGTCTTCTCCAACCTTAATGATTCTATGATTTTATAAAATGTATTTTTAATTATAACAAAGAACATAGAAAAACTTTAGATGAGAGCCACTAGAAATCTTGATCATTTTCACTGCTCAATTACTGGGTAACTACATTTAACAGATGACTTATTTAGACAGATTGTTGTCTCTGGGAATGCATGTTTTTATCTTCTGAAAATTGTATTTTCCACTTGGCTGGGCGCTGCTGTTCTGTCAGCTGCTGTGATCACGTTTGCACACACGCAGACACACACACAAACACACAGAGCCTGGTATCAGGGCAGCATCCAACTGGAAAGGAGGAGTTTAACTAGCAAAAGGGAAAATTGTTAATTACAGAGCAAAATGGTGTACAATATCTTGATAGCTACAGCTGATAGTGCCCTTACAGCACATCATTAAGCCCATTAAAATTCTATGATTTGATGAAAAGGTGAATTATATCCCATAACACATTCTGATGTTACAACACTCCTTCCTTTGGATAGTTTAGGAGCATTTTGTTCAGGCTCCTGTCTAGAAAACCCAGAGCTTCCTTCCCTCCAACAAGCTACCAGAATCATTTTGAAAAGAAGCACTCAACACCCAAGGATGTTGACCAGTTACTGGGCTGATTTTGTTCTGATTCAGATTTGTTGAAGATTTACTGAAGTCTGTGGGGCTCAGTGGCTTTTACCAAGGATGACAGTCTTTGTCATATTCAAGATAGTTTCAAAACTAGTAAGAACTTCCTGAAGGGAATAATTGTCTCCACCCAATGTAAAAAAAGCAGGTCTAACAATGCAAATGTTAAGAGTGCTTAGATCTGTTTTCTTCAGGGAAGAAAAAGTCATCTCTATCACTCATCAGGAATGATAAAGGAGGTTTCTACATAACCTTATGCAAAATGAACTTAGGATCTGTGCTGTAGAAGGATCAGAAAAAGAGAGCCAAAGAGCAGAGGAGCAATAAAGGAAATCTTCCAAGGTGGCTAAATGGTGTGTATGCATTTATCTCAGTGCTGTCAAGTCTAGCATCACTTGCTCTAAGTTTACTTTTATTTGTCATGATTTTGACTGAACGAAACCAACGTGACTTTTTGCACAGCTAGATCAGTATTTGCCACTGTTTGCTTCAACCAAGTGCTGACTGCCACAAAGACTGCAGGACTTCTTATTTAAAAAAATTCTTCTCCCCTTCCCTTACCCTTCTTAATTCACTGTACTGGGCTTGCATGACAAGGTTTTGGTGGTGGAGGTCTGCAGGGGTGGCTTCTGTGACAAGCTGGCAGAAGCTGCCTTTGTGTCCAACAGAACCAATGCCAAGTGGCTCCAAGACAGACTCACTGCTGGCCAAGGCCAAGCCCCTCAGCGATGGTGGAAGAGTGTCTGGGATTTAAGAAGGAGGAGGAGGAAAACCTGCACAACAACCTGTGGTTGGAGTGAGGGGTGGGAAGGAAAGGAACAACTCTGCAGACACCAGGGTCAGTGGAGAAGGAGGGGCAGGAGGTGCTTCAGGCGCCAGAGCTGAGGTTCCCCTGCAGCCCGTGGTGAGGCCATGGTGAGGCAGCTGTGCCCCTGCAGCCCAGGGAGGATCCCGCAGTGGAGGAGGTGGATGCCTGAAATAAGGCTGTGACCCCAGGGGAAGCCCACCCTGTAGAAGGCCCCGTGGAGAGAGGAGCCAACGCTGGAGCAGGTTTGCTGGCAGAACCCGTGAGTTCATGGGGGCTCCACACGAGCAGTTCCTGAGCAACTGCAGCCCAGGGGAACTTGTTGATGTTTGTGGAGAATGTCTCCTGTGGGACGGCCCCCACTCTGGGGCAGAGGAAGTGTGTGAGGAGCCCCTGTTGAGGAAGAAGGAGCAGCAGAGACAACGTGTGAGGAAATGACCACAGCCCCCACTCCCTCTCCCGCTGTGCTGCTGGTGGGGAGGAGGGAGGGAAAATTGTGAGTGAAGTTGAGCCTGAGAAAAAGGACTTTGGTGAGTAATAAAGCCATTTCCCCAAGTCAAGTCTGTTTTGCTGGCGAGTGACCTCTCCCTATTCTTAAACTGACCTGTCAGCCTTTCGATATGTTTTCTCTCTGTTTTCCAGCTGAGAAAGGGAATGATAGACCAGCTTCCACGGGCAGCTGGTGTCAGCCCATCACATCCAGAAAGATATTAAAAAAATTCTGACCCAACTTGGCACTAAATAGCTTCTACTGCTTCTCTTAAAGAAATCCTTGTGTGTGGTTCTGATTGACTAAAAAATAAATAGCCCACACAAGAGAGAAAACATTTAATATAAGTTAAAATTGTTAGATTTGCTCAGCTATCTCTGAGTCTTTCTGTTTTCTGCTGCTTTGATTAATATTTTGAAAATTGCATTGGAAAATAAATAGCCTAGGGACATATTTATTGCAAAGGTTCTGAATTTTCCATTATTAAACAGCTTGACTGTGTTGCTCTTAAACAGACTGAGCTCAGGTGAGGAAATGAAAGAAAAGATGAGAAAAAAATTCTAATAACTTCTAAATAAATGCATCTTTCCATGATGGTATTTGCTTTTAAAGATCCCACTCTCTGAAAAGCTTGCACCATTAGTGAATAGTGTACAACTGGCTGATTATTCATCTTCTTTTGTGCAAAAGTTTGCTATGTTTGCTTTGAGCAAGGAGTATGGAATGAATGTGTTTGAGATTTTAAAAATCTCTGTTTTTTAAAAAGCACCTTTGTCACCAAGCTACATCTCTGGAAATGTGTAAGATCATCTTTTTTTGCCCAGATTCTTGTCTTGTAAAAATGTAAACCATATTTTAGGACCCCCTCACTCATCTATCTGTACGTTTTCCTCTGTCCCTGAAAAACCTACTGTTTTGAAGTTCAGATGAATTTCAATCTGTAAAAGCTCCTGCTGGGAGAATATAGGTAAAGTTTCTTGGGGTTGTCTTTTACATAAATCACTAGACTATGCCTTTATTTTTCAAGACTTATTTAAATGTAACTTTGTAAGTGACGGTGAGATTGTCTTGGGGAAGTATTAGTGGAGAGCACGTTTTCAAAAAAAAAATATAAAAAGCAAATGCAGATTTATATTGATTGCCTGCATGTTCTATGAGACCTGCAAGATCTGAGGCTGGTAAAGATACCTTCTGAGCATGTTCTTTCCTCTAATTCCTGTGTTGTGCATGCTTTTTGCTTTTTCAGTCTTTAAACTGCTCCCCCGCCTCTAACAAAACCTTTGATCTTAACATTTAGTAGGGACAATCTTTCAAAATCATTTTCATACCCTTAGGGTAGGTCCTGCTTCTTACTCCTGTTTTGTCTTAGAACAGCCTAGAATCTTTATGAGGAATAGTGAAATATCATTAGGATATCTGTCACATCCATAATCTTGAGATTTTTTTGATATAGGAGTGACCAGTGTCTCATTAGTTTGTTCCCGACATCATCTGTGTGAAGCTCAGCTACTGTTTTCCTTGAACTTTAATCCTTCTTGGTTTGCATTACTTTTATGAAATTGTCTTTGCAGGGAACAAAGGAAGTCTTACATAAAAACCAAGATTCTTCCTGAGTGCATTTCCTGAACTTTTATGTGTGCACACACACACGCACACACACACATATATATTTATATATATAATAAACATGGGAACATCATTCACCAATCTCTTGGAAGGTGTTTATGAGGGAAAGCACTTGAAGTCAATAATAAAACCCATTCAAAACTATAAACACATTACTTTGAGTTCACAAAGGTAGCTGTTGATCTGCTTTGCAGACTAGGTGGAGCTGAAGGATGGGATCCAGCTGACTTTATTAGAACCAGCTGACTTTGTTACCAGATCCAGGTGGGAAATAGGTGATTTCCACAAAGCACCAGAAACAAGGGGGGGATTTGCTTGTTTGGAGGAGGTGTGTATGGGGGTCTGAACTGCTTCTAGCCTGCCTGGGCTGTGTGGCCTCTCTGCTTTAGCAATGTAGACTATCCTGAAAAATAACACCTTAGTGGCAACTCTGCTTCCTCTGGGCAAGTTGTCAGCTTGTTTTGGTGCTCTGAAACCAAAAGTTTAGTTATTGAAAGAGAGGAAGATGAGAGTTTGGAGCTGGTACCTGAAGTGGCAGCATTCAGGCTGTGCACAAAGGATTAGGCTTGGTGCATTGCCGGGGAAAAGGCGAGTGCTGCTGACTTCATAGAGGGTTTCTCCTCTCCTCAGTCTCAGAAAAGTCAAGGTAAGGAGGTTTATGTTTATACATTCCATCTTGTTCGGGTTATGTGCAGATGAAAGCAGTGCCTGATTCCCGTATCTGCAGGGGATCACTTGCAGGGATGGGCTCCAGCCTCACCCAGTGCTGCCTCAGGGGCCTCTTGGGTGAACAATCTTAGCTTTGTTGGTCATCTCCGTGTCCCTGTTGCCTGACTCCTTGTTTTAAGAAGCAGAGCTTTGATGCATGTTGTGACTGTTGCATCTAAAGGTGAGGAAGTGTCTGATGTGGAGTCTCTGGCTCTGCTGGGAAGGCCCTGCTGCTGGTGGGTGCTGTGGCCTTGAATGGAAATGTTTGTGCCAATAACCGAGGGGGAGGAGTCCTATCGTTCTGCAAAGCTTAAGCTTGAGCAGAGCATGCTTTTGACAACATAAAATTATATTTTGCCATTAACCTTGAGATAAATGTTTGGAATTAAGGCAGTCAAATGCTTTGAAGCTCTGAAAAGACATATTCCTATTTTAACTCTTAGTGTATGCATTTTTTTCCCCTTTTTTTATAATGTACTTAGCCTAAATCAGATCCCATGGGGAGAATGGAAATGGGAATAGATTGGACTTCATGAAATTTTTTAAAAATGAAATAGTGAGCTAATCTGTGAAGGGCTTTGGTGTGGCACAATAGAGGTTGGGCAAGAGTACCTGGTTCCTTTTCTTTGTAGTTGTTTGTAATTAATGGCAGCTTACAGAAAGGTTTTGAATGCTGCTGGAAAAGCAAACCCTGCAGCACTAGCCTTTTTCTACACTTATTTTCCTAAGCAAGACTGTCCCATTGTGATAACTCTTTCTAATATAAGCTTGGAAAGAAACAAAGGATTCATCAGAATGGCACCTGTGTTATTACTGAGACATTTGCGCCTGAGAGGATGCTGTAGTCTAACGAAATAGTTTTAGTATCCTTCTGACTCTTCCTGCTCTCCCACTGTTTAAAGCTGGCTTTCCTTTATGCTTTCTTGGAGAACTTGTATGTACTGACCCTTAGAATGTGCTGTTTATTGATGATGAACCAACATGTATTTAAGAACATTTGTTTTGCTGAATACTAAGCTGAAACATGACGAGTTTTGCAGAAAAGACCAGAAGACATGTTGTGCATTAGTTATTTGATGTAAAACTCACCTGGTAGAAAACTGTTGGATGACTACTTTGTATCTAAAAATGCACCTGTGGTCTCTGGAAAATGAAAGTCATTGTTTGCTGAGAGTATTTGTAGGGATATGCAAAATATTTTCAGGATATGTTACTTTGACTTGGCAAGTTTATATGGCAAATTTGAGTGCTTATTTTATAATGTTTTCTCAGGCCCTAATAATTTTGTCCAAAAATTTTTTTAGTGTGGATGAAAAAGTCATGCCTTATGCTGGTTTCGGCATAGGTAACTTTCTTCCCAGTATCTAGAATGGGTCTGTGTTTTGGATTTGTGCCGATGATGCAGAGATGTTTTCCTTACAGAGCCAAGGCCTTTTCTGCCTCACCCCACCCCAGCAGCGAGTGGGCTGGGGGGGCACACGGAGGTGGGAGGGGACACAGCCAGGACAGGTGACCCCAGCTGACCCCAGGGATATCCCAGACCAGAGAGTGCCATGCTGGGTACATAAAACTGGTGGGAGGAGGAGGAAGGGGGAACATTCAGAGCGATGGTTTTTGTCCTCCCAAGTCACCGCTACGCGTGAGAGAGCCCCGCTCTCCTGGGGATGGCTGAACACCTGCTGCCCATGGGAAGCAGGGAATGAATTCCTTGGTTTGCTTTGCTTGAGGGCATGGCTTGTGCCTTCCTTATTAAGCTGTTTTTATCCGAACTCATGAGTCTGCTCACTTTTACCCTTGTGATTCTCTCCCCCATCCCACTGTGGGGGAGTGAGTGAGTGGCTGTGTGGGGCTGGCCTGAGCTCATTAAACCACGATGCCCTGAAGTACAATTACAAACTAAGATTGGTTGGGACAAAAGCCTGTGATTTCTTTAAGCAAAAGTCATCAGAGAATGTCCAGAGAATGTCCATACTTGTTTACAAATTTATTACTATCATGCTGCTGTTTTAGTAAGCCTCTTTTTTTGAAAGGTGAGAACTGAAGAAGAACACAGTGCTCTCTTCTGTCCAGATTTAAGTCACCTGGTTGATGCCTTTACAGCAATAATATAACTGCCTGATGATGCTTTGTAGATTTTTTTTTTCCTCCTTGACTCAGAATGAAAACTGCTCTGCAGGAATAAAACATGCAAGAATGGTGGCGGCAATTCTAATCTTGGAGAGCGGCTTAATTTCAGAATAGCTGTAGGTAAATGGAATGCGGCATACAATTAATATACTTAATATTCAGTATCTATTTCTGATGCACTAGGGAATGTTGGGGTTTCTTTTCCGAAGCTTGCGCTGAAGTCTGGAAATAGAAAAGCAACTTTTTCAATACAATGTAAGGCTGAACACACTAACTGTACCTCCATGAAACTTTGGCAAGGACTTGTTTTTATAACCCAATAAAATAGAATGCATTTTTTTCAATTTGTTCTGCTTGCATTGTTGCAAAGTACTCCCACTTTTTACTCCCTCAAGAGTGAAAAACAATTCCTTGTAAATGCTTTTCACTGAACAAACTGTTAGGTATAAGTTACACCACTTCTTTAAGCACCTGTCCAAGGATATGCACTGCTAATAGCTTTTTTCTAACAAAACTTAATCAATAAACATTAACTGGGAAATTGGAGAATGCAGGTTATTTGTTTCATTGTGTATCACTAAATTACATTTTCAAGTTTGATGATCAGCCTACCTTCTGAATTTCAATTTCTGCCAAGCCTGATTTATTATTGTTTTTCTTCCTCAAAATAATTCATTTCAACATCAGGGTGGATTTTTCTACTGTACTGATATACAGATAATAAATTTTATCAAAACTTACAGAACTTGGTCAAATATATGCAAATGTCTTATTTGCATGCAACAGAATTTGCACACTCAGTTTTGTGAATGTAAAACCCAAATGATGCTATTAGAATTTCACTCAAGGCTGAAACACTACAAAAGAAACTTGGGAGATTTAGAGTTTTGCCAAGTTTTTTTTTTCCCTAATAGCAATAAGTCTTTATGTAGCACGCCTACCTCCACCTCCCTGTGTGCAATATTCAATGTATTGTTACACTATGCCTTCATACCAACATCTGCCTGTACATAAATTGGTCAGTGATTCTTGTGTTTTGCTCCAAATCCAGCACTATCGTTCCTCTAAGCTCAGGCCAGGGTGGGAGTTGAGAAGTGCACTGGGAGTGTTTTGGGATTGATGTGCTGTCAGAAACGGCAGTGAAAATGTAAAGGCTGTTTTGCAGCTGCCCTGGCTTCTCTGGGGGAGCCTCTCTGTGAGGCTGCAGTGCCTGGCTCTGCACAGCTCCTCCCTCCACATCATCACCTGTGCTCAGGAATCTTGCCTCATCCTAGTGAATTCTTGAAGTGTTTCTTAGACTGGTCTCTGAAATATTTATCATTTCTGTGAGCAGACAACTTGCTCTTTTTCCCTCCCTCTCTGAAAAATGTGCTCCAGTCAGGACCCCTGGATCCTCCACAGTTGGTGGGGATCTTACTGGGCTTTGGTGCCCAGTGAGACGAATATCTGCCTACCCTGTGGAAAAGCAGCCCAGCTCTTCAGAGGGGCTGTTCTCCTCTCCTAGGACTGCTGCAATAGCCAGAAACCACTCACTGAATATTAATGCTGACATGAAGATCGACTACCTGGATTTTTCTTTTCCTGTGGAACAGTTGGAAATAACTTGCTTCCTGAGGAGGTGCCACACAACCCCCAGGTATCACACCTTGTGTGATGAGACCTAGAGTAAATATGGAATGATCAGCTGAACTTGCCTGACATGCAGAGGAAAGGAATTTTGCTTCAGGAAGGCCTAAAGATGTGGAGATACTGCTGGTTTGGGTAGGGAGTTATGGTTTATACAGCTGAGCTTTGCCCTGATGCTCTCCTGGTGTCTTTGTCCAGAGTAATAACCAGTAAATAAATACAGCTTGTATTTTGTTTTGTTACGTCCATGGTATGGATAATTTTACTTTGAGTTCAGTGACTTTATTAATGACCTGCAAGTCTGAAGTTACTTACAGATAGCTTTAAGGAACGGTAAATAAGGCACAAGGCATAATGCAACTTTTGGGCAATAGTAATGATAGTTTTGAAGCACTATGGAAGTCTCTTGATGCTGCAAACTCAATTTTTTTTTTCATTACAGCAGAAACACAATTTTTCTATATGATTGCTGTCTTAAGTATTTGAAATGCTTAATACCTAACACAGTAAACAAAAGCTGGTATCTGGCTTGAAAAATGTGTATAACAAAAATGAAGCAACTTTATACAAAATGTGGGACTTAAGCTCACAGGCTGGAGACATCTCTTCCTTTTATGCAGCTCATCCTTTGTGTTGCCTGCTACTGTCACCTTTCATCTCACTGCCCTGTGTGATACTGGACATGCCTTAAAATCATCCAAGTGGTCTTTAAGAAACATGCAACAGTTATGTGGCCAAAATTTGATAGTAAATAGCTGTAACTGCAAAATGCAGGTCTTGCTTCCACTTTTAATGTCTGAAATAATATTTTGGGAGTTAATTCAAGACTTCTGATTTTTGGACTTGAAAGGGTTTTCCAGAAACAGCAAAAAAAACAAAAAACAAAAAAAACCTTTAAACCCTGTTGACAGCTGCTGCGTGTAATATTTCCATTTTCTAATCAGTAGCCTAAATGGAAATTATTGGTTACTTTGCTTCTTCCAGTAAGAGTAAGACATTAATAAGCAAGGAATGTTCTCCTAGTTTTGCAGATAACATGTTTAATGCAGTTATTAATCACAGAAACAGGAGGAACCATCACCTCAGATCACAAGTATCCTTCCTACAGCAGTATAAATGAAACAAACAAAACAAATCTTTGGATTACAGGTTAAAGAGAATTTCTCTTCAGAAGAAAACACCTTGGTGAAATTCCAGGCTGATTCCTGAGTAAACAGCAGAATCCTGAGATACTTGAAGGGTAGAATTATTATCAGAAGCATTGCACAGTGAAGGGACAAGCTGTTCTGGAGGCTGCAGTGCTTGGATCTAGCCGGCAGCGTGGATAGGATCAGGGAAGATGGGTTATCAACCTGATGCTGCATTTCTCTGTTGAATTAAATACGTACACTGTAAGGAATTCTTCACATCTGTAGTGGGTTTTTTTTGTTTTGTTTTAGTGGTTTTTGTTTGTTTATTTTTGTTACATTTACTCTTGTTTTATCTGTTTTGTTTTCTTATTTTTTTTTTCTGTCTTCATGTTGGATTGGGAAACCAGAGATAAGATTACTTTTATGTTAGTGGCTGAGTGCTTTAAGGGCTTATGGATCAAGGAAAAGGCAGTTAGGAGGTAGTGTGCCATTTTTCCCAGGATGATAATTGAGCTGTGTTTTCTGGGACAAAAGCCTCGGTGAATCTCAAGCTGTGGTTTAACACGTTGTCAGCTGCTGTAACACAGCCCCGAGGAGAGGGATTAGAAGATGCTTTGGATAAGGCAGGGCAAGGGCGATGCCTTGAGGAAGACTCTGAGTGGGAATGATTCCCTTGCTTTAGTGTTGTCCTGGCAAAAACAAGGAGCCTTGGCTGTCTTGTAGCTGTCATTCAAGAGATTTTATTCCTTTTTTTTTTTTTCCCCCCCATGTGCTTGCACGTGAGAGCTCACAGTATTTGAGCAGTAAAATGTTGGTTTAATCTTTGCTCCTTAATTGTGTGTTTGGTTCTTCTGGAAGTGTGCAGTCCTGGGATACTGGGGATGGCATCGGCAGAAGGGGCAGATGACTAAAATACAGTCACCCTCTCCTGTAAATGCACACCCTCCCTTTAACTCGTGAACAATTCTGCTTGCTGAATAAGCACTTCTGCTTTCTCCCCCGTCTCTCTCTGAATTACACCTGGCTGTAATTTGATAGTCACCTGGGGAAAGGGAATAAATATTTGGATATTTCTCCTTTTGCATAATAACCGCAAAATACAGCTTGCAGTGCACTCCATAGCTGGCTGCTTTGGAAGGAGGGAAAACTTGCTTCTTCAGGGAGACAGATGCCATTTAGGATACAGGATGTTTGTGATAAAGTAAAGAAATACTGCACTCCAGGGGAATTTGACTTTTTTACTATTTCAGAATATGGCTATTTCTAGCACAAACAGCTCTGCCTACAATATGGGAACAGAAATGAAGGCAAGAATTAGGAATTTAACTTTCTTGACTTAAATCAACGAAGTCTATTGAATAAGAAGAATCAAAACTGTAGGAGGAAAAGGTAAAACTGCAGGATGGTGACTTGGAGAATTAAGAGGGAAGAGTTTGCACCATAAACTCTATTAACAGCAGTGTTGCTGTGCAAGTACATAGAGGTTGATTTCAAGAAAACAGATTTTCTGCTATGGATGGGAACTGTTTGTAGATTTTCTTTTTTTTTTTTTGCTGTTTGTATATCCAAATTTAATTAGTGACTATGAAATGCATCTTAGCTTCCAGCTGATATCTGAAGCATTCATTTACAGCAAATAGTTGCCGCTCCCATTCTTCACTCAATATCATTGTTTTTCAGTAATGTAGTCTCTGTACTCAGTTTCACAGCACCATAGGTGAGGCTATCACAGAGATGTTTCAGCATCATGTGCTTTCTGTCTGTTTTATTATTGAAATATGCCATATTTGGGTTAACAGTGAAAGGAAAACAATTGAAAAAGTATTAAAGAGCGAGAGGAAATGGGGAGGCTCATAGTAGTTGAGGACAGATTTATCATTTTAATGATATTTTATGGTGTGCTCCTGAATATGCATCAACAGGTTGTAAATAACCCAAAGAGAGGATTTGCACAGGCTCCGAAATGCTCTCAAGAGTCCCAGTCCAATTTCAAGCTGTGACAAATAAGCATAAATACTGCAGGCAGTGTTTTGCTCATCTCTCTAGCATTCAATCACTTATAAAACAGACTTAAAAGAAATAATGCTGTGAAACCTGGCTTAACTGACCACTGGGGAGAATGACAAAGTGGGAAATATCTTTTTAATGGATATTTAAAAATTCTCTGGAATGCTTCATGGAGAATACTCTTTTTTGATATAAGGTTGACTTCTTGCATAATTCTAAATGTATGGAAAATATGAGTTATGGAAAAAATGGCCCAATTTTCCACCCACTGAAAAAACTTTGTAAGCAGCAGTAATTTCACAGTGAACACTTTCTCTTGCTGAGGTCTGCTGGCTATGGGAGGATGTTTCAAAATAGTGGTGAACCGTGAATTTGCAATGGAAATTTCACTTGGGTGCCAGTTCAGACAGGACTTAATTAAGAATTAAAACTCTCTTGGGTCCTGGATAAAATTTCTAGTCATAATTGGGAATGGAGAACCACTTGCAATTGTAAATACCTGGTCCCTGTTGTGGTAAGGCTTTGTCAGGAGTAAGTTAGGACTGAGCACAAATATTCAGCCTGCATTATATAACAGGGATTTGACAGTGGTTTCTGTGTATCTAGGGGAAAAGCCCTGGCTACTGCTCAGGATGGACAAGTATTTGTTTTAATTTTTTCCAGAGGGCTTCGTCATATGGGATTTGCTGAAGTGACACTTGTACATCTCATTAAAAGGCCCAAAATCAGCTGCGGCCTTTACTAGTAGTAGATGGCAGAGGGTCTTCCATGGTCAGGCAACTCAGGAAGTCTTGAAAGCTGGAATGTTTTCAGATTCGTGTTCCAAATGAAAAATGCTTATTAAACAAATTGACTGATGCCTTTAGATACACAATATAAATACCTTAATGCACATACAATGCCTGAGTACTTTACATTACATTTTTGAAAGCTGCAGTTCCAGAATGACACAGAAGATTGGTGAGCATCTTCCTTTCTAATGACCACATTGATCAGTTTCGTGCTTCAAACCTTCAGTTCCTGCTTTGGGATAATTAATTGATGGTCAGCCACTGAGAACCTGAAGCTGTTTCTGGAGACACCAAGTTTTTCCTATGTTCTGTAGTGGAGGGAGCACTTGCCCACTCTGGAGGGTTGTGGGAGTGTTTATGAGGGAGTGAGGTGATGGAGGAGTGACAGCCATCTTCCCCAGTGCCCTGTAAGGAAACAGGGAATGAGGAGAGAGGGGAACAGTGCGAGGGCCGAGGTAATCAGTGCTTAAGGAGAGAGTACTCTATAAATGGATTTATAAATAAAGTTTTGAACAAGACCATGTGCTAGCAGACAGAACACTTAACCATGAAAACCTA